>JAPPVO010000032.1:153689913-153995012 GCA_030407325.1 Camellia japonica | reverse complement strand
GATGCGATGATGAAACAGGGTCTGATTGACCAAGACAGGGAGCAACCCCGGAGAACCTTTAACCGCAACAACAATGCAGGCCGAGTGGCGCTGCAACTGCAAGAACTTCGGAGGTAAGCATGGTCGCCACCATTCCCCTCCCCTTCCAAGGCCCATGGCAGCCACACCCTTCTCCGGTGCATCCGGAAGCAATACACAGACCACTAAATACCAACCAGAGGCCAAAGAACCTTCACCCATTGTACATGCCCTGTCCAAGGCTCTAGGGGTCTTAATCAGAAAAGGGCATCTAAAACCCTTAGAGCCGAGGCCGTTGCCAAATCCACTTCCCCCACTCACAACCCAGCCAAATACTGTGCGCATATCACCAGCAACACGGTCATGACACCGACCAATGTTTCAGATTGCGTCACGAGATTCAAGATCTCGTTGACAAAAATGTGATTTTGCCTCCAGAGAAACCTAATGTCACAACCAACCCACTCCCTACACACAACCAAGCTCCACCTCCCAAAAGAATTAACTTTATCCAGACTGGGGTCGTGTCTTACGATCCTAGCATCTATATCACTCCTCCCATCTACCTAAGCCGGAGGTGCTCCTTCCTGATTGCACTGACCTTTTGTGCATGATGGACATCTCCACAACCCAACCTGAGCCAGTGGTGGTGGCTGTTGAAGAGAGTACAGGGGAGGTTGCAGAGGAGGATGGAACTGTTAGTCAGGTTTGAGCAGTCTGGGAATTTTGCTGGGGAAGCCTACGATCCGAGCAACTACATTCTGTTGGCAGGCCAGTCTGAGCCAAGTGTAGAATTGCCAGAGAGAACAGAACTGTGTATGATCCAGGGGGATAGAGTTGAGCAGGGGACAGAGGATTTGACGGCTGTAGAAGAGGACTTTGCCAACCTCCAGTTCTTCAATGACCAAGAATCAGGGGATGCGGCAGTCAACTGGTTTGAGTATGAGGAATCGGCAGAGGCTACCGGATGGCTGGATGATCAACCGGATGTTGTAGAGTTCCAACAGGGCCCGGCAGGGGCGAGGGTATCAGTTGTGGCCGGAAGGGCCGGAAGTCAGAGTACATTGCCGGAGAGCGCCGGTACGAAGAATTTCGCTCAGGACAGGAGCATTGTGAATACAGGGAAAGCTGAACAACAAACTGCGCTGGCGCAGGTGGAAAAAACAGGATTCTGAGAGAATCCGGGAAGCCAAATCCCATGAGGGGATTGAAATGCTGTGGGCACAAGGACAGAAGATGCTGTGAGCATGTGGGCTGAATGCTGCGAGTACAATCATGCCGGAGCCAGACAGGTGCCTTTTGAATGCCAACGGAATGTGGTGGGAAGATGATGATTTATGTCTTGCCCACACAGACGAGGATTGGGGGAGCAATCAACCTGACGACACCTGGTATCTCGATGAAGTTGATCACATGACAAGAAGCGGGCGGTACTTCAAGCCCCCGCACCTAGACCAACCAGAAGCATCTGGGAAGGACAAGAAACTGAAAAGCAGAAGAGAAAGAGAAGCAGATCGAAGAGAAGCTGTATTGAAGCAGTTGAAGAAGATACAAGCAGACATCTCCATCTGGGGACTGCTTATGGCGTCACGAGTGCACAGACAGGCTGTCCTATCTGCTATGGACAAGGCTAAACTCTCTATAGATACCACACCAGAGCAGCTAGTTGGACTGGTCTTTCCGGGAGGAGGTTCCCCGACATTAACCTTTTCAGACAAAGAACTGCCGCCTGAGGGCGCAAATCATAACAAACCCCTCTACATCTCTGTGGAATGTAGAGACAAGTGGGTGCCAGTGGTTCTTGTCGACACGGGATCCGCCATTAATGTGTGCCCGTCAAGGACGGCATATGCAATCGGGTTAAAGCCGCGGACTTCGTGCCGACTACTCAAGTGATCAGAGCCTATGATAACACCAGCAGGGAGGTGATGGGGACTGTCAAAATTCAGACCCAGGTTGGTCCAGGACAACACAACATTGAATTCCATGTCTTGGACGTTCCTGCAACCTTTAATCTACTCTTGGGGCGGCCGTGGTTGCACCAAGTGAAGGCAGTCTCTTCCACTTTGCATCAGATGTTGAAGTACCCTCACGGGAAGGAAAGGAGTGGCCATTGTTTTCGGGAATTCGTCAATCCATCCACCGCCAGAAGTGTCTACACCAGTCTTGGAAATCGAGCACGGCACGGAGGATGTGTTCTTATCAGGGTTTACTCTGGCTGAGGCTCGGGTTGTGCAGAATATCATGGCTGTTAATGAGGGAGTGTACGTCAGTGCTCAATCTGTATACCTCATGAACAAGCTACACACATCCCCGGGATGGGATTGGGAAGGAGCGGCCGGAAGGGCGTCGCAGCATTGGCCGAAGTGCCACACAACCCTCATACCTTTGGCTTGGGTTATCTGCCCACCAAAGAGGATTGGATGCGAAAGGGAAAGGAAATGGCTGGAAGAGCCAAAGCAAAGCAGGCTGGGAAGCCTTTTGAGCTGATGCATAGGCCCATTCAGGGTACCCTAAACGGACGCTTCGTCCGGGAGGGGGAGGACTTTCCGTTTTGTGGCTTCCCAGAGCCATGGCTGAACGCGGAGAAGAAGCGCGTGCCAGGTTTCGAGATTTTCTTCGACCTGCAAAATATCGGGGATGACGTTGCCGAAGAGCAGACAGACCCATCAGCTGAGGTTGAGCAGTGTAAGGCAGTGGACTCCGAGGGCGCTGAAATTGAAATGGGGTAGCACTGGCATGTCTACTTTCAGATCCTCCGATCGACCATAAGTGCTTGGGGGATAACTTCTCGGTTTCCATGATCGGAATGAAACGGCTGTGGGCCTACCGTCAACTATTTTGGATGCATCTATCGCACCCTCTCTCACTTGGCAATACGAAGAGGGGATTTTTGTCCAGCAGCACCGGGTCAGGTAGTGAGCCGGAATCTGATTCCACCGAGTCTTGTGAGTCGGAATCAGGTTCCAGCTCGACTGAGTCTGAGTCTGGTAATCCTGGGGATGATAAACCGGATGCCACAGTCTTGTCCAGGTCGTCTTTTTCTTTCTTTTGAGTCTGTTGTAACCGAGGAATCGGACGATTTGGATGTGCTTAATGAGAATCAAGTAACTGTGGTTTCTGAGTACTTTTCTGTGCCCTTGATTTATTGCATTAACTCAGACTTTCAAAACTTTGATGAAAACGACGAGGACGAAATTCCTCCGGTTTTGCAACGCTTAATTGAACAAGAGCAGGAGAGGTTTGTCAAACCCTTAATGGATGAAATCATTACTGTGAATATTGGTACTGAGGAGGACCCGCGGCTGGTCCAGATCGGGTCCACGTTGTCTTCGGAGGAACGCGAGCGCTTAGTCGCTTTATTAAAGATTTCAAAGATGTTTTCGCGTGGTCCTACGAAGACATGCCTGGGATCGATCCTGAGATTGTACAGCACCGGATCCCCCTTGACCCCGAGGCCCGACCTGTCAAGCAGAAACTCAGGAGGATCCGCCGGACTGGGCTCTCAAGATTAAGGAAGAGGTCACCAAGCAAATCGACGCAGGCTTCCTGCTGGTATCCGAATACCCGACTTGGTTGGCCAACATTGTTCCGGTGCCGAAGAAGGATGGCAGGATCCGGGTATGCATGGATTTCAGGGATTTGAACAGAGCCAGTCCGAAGGACGACTTTCCCTTGCCGCATATTGATGAGTTAGTGGACTTCACAGCGGGGCATGCTTTGCTTTCATTCATGGATGGCTTCTCAGGGTACAACCAGATAGTGATGGCACCCGAAGACCGGGAAAAGACTGCATTCACCACCCGTGGGGGACATACTGCTACAGAGTGATGCCGTTTGGGTTGAAGAATGCTGGAGCTACTTATCAACGGGCCGCGACCACAATATTGCACGACATGATCCACAAAGAGGTTGAGGTGTACGTGGACGACATGATTGTCAAGTCCAAAGAAAGAGAGGGCCACTACACCGCCTTGCAAAAGTTCTTCCAAAGGATCAGAGAATTTCGGTTGCGGCTGAATCCTCAGAAGTGTACGTTTGGTGTTACAGCGGGAAAAATGCTGGGGTTTCTGATTACACAGAGAGGTATCGAAGTCGACCCTTCCAAAATCAAGGCCATCTTAGAAATGCCACCACCAAGGACTGAAAAGGAGGTGCGAGGCTTTCTGGGTAAAGTGCAATTCATAAGACGGTTTATCTCAAAATTAACCTTGACTTGTGAACCACTTTTGGTCTCCTGAAGAAAGGAAAGAAATTCCAATGGGACGGCCGATGCCAAGCTGCTTTTGAACAAATCAAGGAATACTTACAGAACCCGCCCGTGTTGTCACCGCCAGAGCCGGGGAAACCGTTGATATTGTACCTTTCAGTGACTGAGACTACAATGGGCTATGCTCGCGCAAGAATCAGAGGACAAAGTGGAGAAGAGCCATCTACTATCTGAGCAAGAAGATGCTAGAGTATGAGACTCGCTACACACCGTTGGAGAAGGCTTGCTTAGCTTTGGTATGGGCTACCAGGAAGCTGCGGCACTACCTGTTAGCTCACTCCGTAATGTTGGTTTCACGACTCGATCCCATCAAATATCTTTTCGAGAAACCAGCACTTACGGGTAGGCTAGCTCGTTGGTTGCTGTTGCTCTCCGAATTCGATCTGAAATATGTGAACGCAAGTCAGTCAAGGGAAGAGCAGTAGCAGAATTCTTAGCCGATCATCCAGTGGAAGGGGTGAAGCAGTGAGTACTTATTCCCAGATGAAGCCATTTTGCACATCGACGATGAAACTTGGACGATGTACTTTGACGGAGCGTCAAATCAAGTACGGGTATGGGATAGGGGTGCTGATGCTAGCACCCGACAATTCCCGTATCCCTCTAGCCTTCAAACTCCGGTTCAAAGTCTCGAACAACGAAGCAGAATATGAGGCATGCATTGCCGGTCTAGAAGCAGCCCTGGAACTAGGGGCAAGACGGTTGGACGTCATCGGGGACTCGAACCTTGTTGTGTCTCAAGCAAAAGGAGACTGGAAAGTCAAAGAAGAAAGATGATGATGTATCACCAGACCTTGGATTTGTTAATTCCTCGGTTTGAGAAGCTAAACTTTGCTCATCTACTAAGAGAGAACAACAGGTTCGCAGATTCTTTAGCAACTCTATCTTCCATGATAGACATCCCGTTCGGAGTCCGGATGCGTCCAGTCATCATTGACCAGAAATTTGCGCCAGCCTACGAGTCGATTGCTGCTATAGATGAGGTTCAGGACGAAAACCCCTGGTACCACGACATTTGGAATTTCCTGGAGAAGGAAGCATACCCGCCAGGGGTAAATGCAAGGATAAAAGGGCAATCAGAAGAATGGCCGTTCAGTTCATCATCTGTGGGGGTAAGCTGTATAAGAGAGGTCATCTGGGAATGCATAAGCTGTGTGTCGATGCCGAAGAATCGAAAGCGTCTAATGGAAGCCATCCATGGAGGGGAATGCGGTGCGCATATGAATGAGTAAGTAATGCTAGCACGGAAGATCCTCAGACAGGGTTACTACTGGTCCACCATGGAGGAGGACTGTATCGGTTTTGTTCGGCGATGCCACAAATGTCAAATTCATGCAAATCGCATGAACATTCCGCCGTCGAAGCTGTACAATATGACTTCGCCATGGCCATTTTCAGTCTGGAGAATTGATGTGATCGGGGCTGTCACTCCGAAGGGGTCGAATGGGCATGAGTTCATCCTGGTCGCGATAGATTATTTCACGAAGTGGGTTGAGGCCCAATCTTATGCGGTGTTGAAGGCTTCACATGTCGCAAAGTTTATCAGAAACAACATCATCTGTCGCTACGGAGTCCCAAACAAGATAATTTCAGATAACGGTTCCCACTTCAAGAAGGAAGTGATTGACTTGTTGGAAAAATACAACGTGGCTTTTCATAAGTCATCCACATATCGGCCGCAAACCAATGGAGCGGTTGAGGCCGCCAACAAGAACATCAAACACATATTGCAGAAGATGGTGGAAACCTACCGGGACTGGCCAGATAAGCTGCCGTTTGCTCTGTGGGGCTACCGGACTTCAATTAGAACTTCTACTGGGGCGACTCCGTATTCATTGGTTTATGGGATGGAGGCCGTTCTACCTATCGAGATTGAGGTTCCGTCATTGCGAGTACTGGCTGAGTGTCAAATAGCCGAAGCAGATTGGCAGCAGAGCAGGTTTGAGGAACTCATGCTCTTTGATGAGAGAAGACTGAAAGCACTGTACCATGTTCAAGGTTATCAGCGCAGAATTGCCCGGGCTTTCAACAAGAAAGTTAAGTCCAGGAATCTAAAAGAAGGAGATTTGGTGCTCAAGGACAACCGAGCTCCCATCCACGACCCAAGGGGCAAGTTCAGACCAATTGGACTGGTCCCTACATCATTAAGTCTATCTGGTCAGGTGGAGCTGTGGTTCTGATGGATCTAGATGGCCTAGAGTTCTCACAACCGATCAATATGGACAAGTTGAAGAAATATTACCCTTGAGAGGCTCGCTAGGCCGAAAAACCGAAAGGGCGACCTAGGCAAAACTCAGAGCACAAAAAATTGAAATTATAAAAACTGAGCTCGCAAGTTTGAAACCCGCAAAGGGCGGCCTTGGCAAAAGTTAGAGCGTAAAAGGAGAGTGAAAATACCCGAGTGAACCCGAGCCTGAACTACGTAAGGCTTGATTCCCATCTTTGGGATACGTAGGCAACTTCATCCTGAAGTTCAGCCATAAACTTTTCCCCGATCAACTTTGTCCATTTGATCATCTCAGTCATCTTTGTCTATCAGCATTCATCGTAATCTCCGGTGCAGTGCTTTTCAGACTAGGGGCAACTTTCCAGTTGCTAGGATCCGGGGTTGTGCATCTCAGTGACAGATCTCAGGCGTGTCCAGTTCTGATCCATATCGAAAATGGTTTTGAAAAGTTTTAATAAAAGTTGACTTTGTTCAAATTAATCTTTTTACAACTAAGACCATTTTTGGACCAAAGCGGAAAATTTTCAGTACCACAACCTTCAATTTCATTGATTTCAAAACAGAGTTCTCCTGCTCTTGCATACAAATTGAAGTTGCTTTTTATTACATTCATAAAGAAAACTTGAAAGTACTGGTAAAGCAATAAATCCGGGGCATAGATAAGTCAGGTGTCCCTGCGCCCCCTCCCAGAGCTGGTCGAAGCCTCTGATGCCAAGCTGGGCCCAATCTGTGCCTCTTCATTGAGCCAATCCAAGCACTCGTCAGACAAAGTGCAACTGAAAGTGGGAGCGGGGGCCAGGAGCTCTCTAGTCCTCCATGCTGTGGCATACCGGGCAAGCTGTGCGCCTCGAACCGGGAATGTGGCAGGATACTCTATCCCCTCTGGCGGGCAAGTCTGATCATGACCGAACTGGCGCTGGAACCGGAACGGAAAGTAGAACACACAGTGGGTCAGACCAATCAACTGGATCCCGGTCTGCCGGGACATGCTATAGCTCATTGCCGGGAGATTGAGCCAAGGACAGCGCCAAGCAATGCGATCTGCAGACAAATTGCACATCCAGTCAAACCACCATCCCTCATCAAGGGCATCGACTAGGCGTTGTCGAAAGAAGTAGCCGCGAGCTGAGTAGGCTGGGCAAGAGTCCACAACCTGCAATTTATCCATCAACCATACCTGGGGAGGGATGAAAAATGAGAGAATAAAGAATAGAGAGATGTACGATGAGAGAAAAGTAAGAAAAGGGTTTTGTGAGAAAAACCGAGCCTGAGGGCCGAGTGATGTGAGCAATATATATGTGAGATTGGGTGGGAAACATTACCTGTAGCAGTAGTGGACTCCCCGCAAATCTGGTCATCTCCTGGCGATAGAAAGCATCTAAGCCCATTAGTGTCTCGGCCAATGTCATGGCAATGCAGCTCTTTCCTTCTTTCAAGCCTTGAGCAACTTCAAGCAGACGAATGCTAGATCCACCGAAGCCCGGGGCAAGCAAAAAGCGAGATAGCATGCACAAGCAAAGTGTGTGTTGCCGAAAACCTTGCCAATAATGGTTGCCACGGTCACCGGCATCAGAAAAGCGATGAATCAAGCCGAGGATGTCCAGTTCCCCGTTACAGATCAGAGACCGAGCGTCATGCATGGTGAGTCCACACATCCACCCTAAAGCTTGGGCGTGGCCAAAGAGAAACTGAGGCAAGATCTCTTCATAACGTTCAGATTCCATCAAAACCTGAAATCTTCGAAAGTTGGACATACCTCTTGCCCGCCGAAGTTAAACACATGTGTTACCGGGTTCCAAAACCTTGCCGCGACATGAAGGAAAGGAAGGTGCAGCGGAGTACGGCTCAGCGTGAATAGTGCATTCAAGCCGAAGCCCCGGAAGTTTAACTTTTCCGAGCCATCTAGAGAGGCGATCCAAGCTGTGAGATTTTTGATGAGAAACGCCTCCATTTTTGGTGCAAAACTGAGATGAAATGAATCAACTACGAGGCTGGGACTTTTAAAGAGGATAGGGCATTGTTCGGGGGACACATGTCGAAAAACTGGTGGCTGCTAAGCTAGGTGGCCGGCCGGCCACCTTTTCTGGTAGGCCGGCCACCCCTCTCTCCTCCAATGCAAAAAGCTGGCCGGCCATGCTGCAAAATGTGTCTCTGGTCCTGTTCTACCCTCTAGAAGGAAGTTCCTAGCATTTCCATGCATCGGGAGTGTCGAAGGCCTCCATTTCCCTAGTTTCGGATGCGTTCCGTCACCCAGATCGTCCGAAATACACTTTGTTTATAGAGTTGTTGTTAAGCCTTGCTTATCGAGTTGTTGTTTTGCTTATCGAGTTGTTGCTTTGTTTGTCGAGCTGTTTTTTTTATCAAGTCTTGTTTATCATAGTGTCGAGCTTTGTATTTTGAGTCGTTACTCTTTGTTTAAATCAGCGTTGTTGTGTCTTGCTTATCGAGTTGTAAACTTGCTAAGGTTTTATTATTTCTTAGTAAGTTAGGTTGTTTAGTTTGTTGCGTCGGTTCACTACCTACCTTGGCAAATACACAATGCATATTTCCATTCAATCTCATTTTGGTGCAAAATTATGCGATGCGATGCTAAGAACATAAAGTACAACACTTTTTCAAAAAGCTGTTTCATTCCATCATGCTTCTTTTGTTACAACATTTTACAACAAGGGTACAAGTTTTACAGAAAATAAAACTGCCTAACAATGTACAATGTGCTACAACTACTAGTAAAAAGGTAAATAAAGCAGGGAACAACTGCATCAAATGCTCTCAAGAGCAAGAATGAGAGGCCCTCTTCGTCCTCTTCTGTGGAACAGCCTCTGCACCATCATCACCATCATCTGAGTCGGGGTTGCCATCCTCGGAACCCTCTTCAGCCTCATCTCCACTACTGGAACCGGAATCAGAGCCACCCTCTCTGTCAGCAGATGTCTCTGACTGGGGATCTGCAACCTCCTCCTCCTCCTCGTTGGGCTCCTCCTCTATGATGTGCGCCCTGCGTCCGCCTCGTCTGCGAGACGACTCCCCTCTCCCAGCTCCTCGAGAAGGCCTAGATGGCCCAGCTCCTCGGGAAGGCCCAGGTGGCCCGACCTGTGGCCCGGTATATATCAGAAGCATCTGAAAATGAAGAATGCAATTTGAATACATCAGCGCAAATGTGTATCAGATACAAATGCAAGAAAGCTACATGAAGTGGGTGCATGCAGGTACAGTACGCAAGTGCGGTGTGTGTCAGACGTGCTCTACACAGGCAGCCTATCGATGCAGTAAAATGTTCAAGATCAGCGTGTCATCAGAAGTATGATAAATGCAAGAAAACTAAAGGGTACCTGGACACCCATAAGGGACAACTGCGCCTCTTTCCGTAGGACCATGCCCTCAAGTGAGGCTACCATCCCGAGCACCTCATCCATGTACTCCCTGGGTGGCTGCAGATACAAGCTCAAGTCATCAATGAATAAACAAATGCCAAAGTATCTGTGTGATAAACGGAAAACAGTGGAACATACCGGTGGTGAGTCAGGGTCACTGACATATCGGTGGTCAGGCATAGGAGGCTCTATCGGGATCGGGTAGGAAGTCCCATATCGCCATCCCATCAACTCAGTCGGCATATCTGGCCATCCAGGATGATGATGAGTCGGAGGAATCGGGGGAACCAATCCACCCCCGCCTCTAGACGTACCAGCCCTACTAGTGGAAGGGACATCTACAGTCCGAGCCTGGCTCGATGAAGGCATACCAGCAGACCTCATCGTCGGAGTACGGACCCCCGTCAGTGGACGCATCAAGTATGTGTGACAGTAGGTTGCATACTCCCCCTGCTCCAAATGTAAGAATGCATCGGTACCCTGCATAGCACTGACGACATCCTGGGGAGAGAGCCTATCAGCGGTCCGCATGTCGTCTGGAGGCGCTGAAGGAAGGTCCTGAGTAGGGTAGCCCCATACCTGCCGCAAGAAGCGATCCCCCAAAAACCAGGCCCTACCAACTGGCCCCTCAAACAAGATCTTGTACCGAGAGGCACCCCATGCTCCGGCAAACTGGAATCGGAGGTCTCTGCCTAAAGGCACCCAGGGCTGCCACGAGATCTGCGGATAACCGATGTATAAGCTAATCAGAAATTGTGAATGTGCAAGATAAATCAAAGATCGGAAACATGAAGAACTGAGAGTTCTAAAATACCTCTGACGGCCGCACTGTATCAAAGTATTGCCGTAGGTAGAGGAAAGACTCTCGAGGTCTCGGCCGGTGCTGGCCCTCGAATACGAGTGAATAAGGGGTCACGAGGGGCACCTCCACCTCAAGCTCCGGAGCCAACGTCGGAAAGTACGCATAGATCCATAGCTGTGGAAAACAGAACAGTAGCCATCAGAATACAGAATGCTGAGTGCAGAATGTAAATACAAAATGCTGAGAGCAAAGTGCAAGGTACAGAGTGTAAAGTGCGCCGTGTGTGCAATGTACAAGTAATGAGAAGCAGAAACGTAAATCGAAAGGGCAGAAAGTACCTCCCAGGCTCTCCAATAGCCACCGACCATGTTCCCCCGTCCGCGGGAGGTTACGCTCATATAGTAGTAGAGAGTAGCCAAGCTGGCGCCGCCCCAATCATATCGGCTGACCTGCGATAGGTCCACCAAAGCATTCAACAGATAAAGCCCGACAGTGTTCCCCCTATCGGCGAACAGAGTGGTCCCGAAAAGGAACATCAGAAATCTGCGGGTGTACTGTGCCACCTTCTCAGGAGTCTCAGGCTCCATCTCTGGTCTCCTGAAATGGGAAGAAAACCAAGTATATCGGACTCTGCCCGAAGATTTGTCAACTAGCGGGCGAGCTCCCAATAAGTAGATCCAAGCAGCCTCCCACTGGCCCATGTCCTCGTCATATGGGATGGCCCAACCTTCTAAATCAAGGCCCGTCAATACGGCAAAGTCAAACGGGGTCATAGTCATATCCTCGGTAGCAGAGAAGTGGAAGGAGTTGGTGGTGTCCCACCATCTCTCTACTAAGGCACCCATTAGCGTCCTACTAGCAGGACAGCAGGAGATCCCAGTGCAAAAGGACCCAAACCCTGCCACGTCAACCAAATCCCGGACAGCCTCCGGGAGCTCAGCATACCACTCTCTCGCCGTGATAGAGCCATATCCTCGCGCAGTACGAGAAGTCACCTGCATTCAGGATGAACACATATATTCAGTTTCAGAATGAAATGAATAAGATGCGTACAAATGAACTGAATAGGCTCCATGCAAATGAAATGTATAAGTTGTGTGCAAAATCAAATCAGATACAAATTTTGGGCTGTGTGTTCATCTCAAAGTTCGAGCCGCGTGTTCACAATTCAAGTGTTTGGGCTATGTGTTCAAAATTCAAAATCAGTGGGCTGTGTGTTCCACTCTCAACAAGTGTGTGCTGCGTGTTCACCTTCAATTCGGGCTGTGTGTTCAGAAATTCAAAGTCTGGGCTGCGTGTTCAACTGACAAATTTTGGGCTGTGTGTTCATCTCAAAGTTCGAGCTGTGTGTTCAACATCAAGTATTTGAGCTGTGTGTTCAGATTTCAAAATCAGTGGGCTGTGTGTTCAACTCTCAATCAGTGGGCTGTGTGTTCAGAAACTCAAAGTTTGGGCTATGTGTTCAATTCTCAAACAAGTGTGTGCTGTGTGCTCACAATCAGAAAAATGGGCTGTGTGTTCATCATCAAAGTTCGAGCTACGTGTTCAACGTCAACGTCAAGTATTTGAGCTGTGTGTTCAGATTTCAAAATCAGTGGGCTGTGTGTTCATCTCAAAGTTTGGGCTGTGGGTTCAATTCTCAACAAGTGTGTGTTGTGGGTTCACAATCGATATACGGGCCGCGTGTTCAGAAAGTCGGAGTGTTTGAACTGTGTGTTCAAGATGCAAACGGAATACGGTGTTATAAACTAAACATTCAAAACAAGCTGTGTGCTTGAGTGAGCAGATAAACATAGTAAAAGCACGAAATGCGCGGAAAATGCAGAATACATGGCAGAAAATGTAAAAGTGAAGTAAATACCTCTCGTGCCTGATAAGAGAGGTGGGACTCCGGCTCTCGCAAAAGCAGATCCCCAGGCGCTCGTGCATCGAAGTCAGTAAAGTGGTAGAAAACTGCCTGCGGGAGGATGTGCGCTGGAGGGTCATACCTCTCAGGAATGAATGGCCGAATCCTCAAGGGTAAAGCCATAATATCGGGATCATCTCCGGCACCCGGAGGACCTCCACCATGAGGGAAATGACCAGCCATCTCGAAAAATCTGCAAAAAGGAGCAAAAATGAGCAAAATGAGCCGAAATTGGAAAAAGTCAACAAAAGTCAACTCTTGGGAAATGAAAAAGTCAACAAAAGTCAACCCCCGAGAAAATCTTCCAAGTGTTGAGACAAACTTACCTCAAGTGGTGAAAATGAGAAAAGAAGCACCGAAATCCAAATTTAATCGGTTCAAAGTGACGAAAACTGAAAGATTTCGCGAAAATAACTTGCGTGGGGCGTTGGAAAACGCGTATAGAGCACAAATCTGAGAGGGAAAGTGGTCTAGGAAGGAAGAGGAGGAAATTTCGGAGCTGATGTTATAAGGACAAGTGCTTTGGATAAGCACATTTAAAGAAAAGAGAGCAAAAGGACCAAACTGCCCTGGATTTGGGCTAGGTGGCCGGCCGGCCACCTTTCCTGGCAGGCCGGCCATCCCTTTGCCTCACCCCTGGCCGGCAGCCTCCTCCTTGGGCCAAACATGGTCAGCAGCCTTCCCAAGGTACCCTCCAAGGTCCCTGCAAATTTTGCTGATGATTGGAGTCCCTGGCACCCGAGAAAGTACAAGGAAAGTGTACTTTTCGTCGCAAAATCCCCCCGCGGGAACTTCAACTCCAACTTTCGATGCATGTCTCATCGTTACTCGTCAAAAGCAAGGTGTATCCTTTTTGAATATGTTGTGACCCCTCCGGGAGGTAAACCGGAGGTCGCGATTGAGCCACCTTCATCGAAACTTGCATTGCTTTGCTCGTTGTTTCATTTCGAAATGCGCATTCGAGTTTACGCTTATCCTACATTGTTATGCACGTCACTTGCATTCTCATGCACACCACTTGCACTATTCTGCACGTTTCACGATTATTGTCATACCCTTGTGCTTAACTTACGTTGTCACGCGCGTCGCTTCTCGCATTGCGATGCACCCACCCATCGACACCACGTTTGTCTGCATTCGATGTCACGTTGAACATATGTTGTTAAATATGTTGTGCTTGTTGAGTTTCTTTCTTTTGTAGGCACGATATTGTATGTACGGTTCATTTGAGGTTGGTGCGACCAGACGAGCCACACAGGTATTGTACCTTCTCCGCGTGAGACGTGACGAGCTTACTTGCCTGATAACCACCTTTGGAGGAAAGACAAGAAGTTTGATGGTTTAACTGAGCTTAGAAAGAAATCCTTGGATTTACCGGTGGAAAAAGTAATGGCTCAATTGGATCAATTGCGGGAAGTCAAGTTTGGAAAGGATCCTACCAACAAGAAAAGACCACGAGAGTCTGAAGAATTGAATTGGACAAAAAAGTGCATAATGTGGGAGCTACCATATTGGAAGAAATTAAACCTCCGACACAATCTTGATGTCATGCACATTGAGAAGAATATTTGTGAAAACTTTTACGGGACGATGTTGGCCATAGATGGGAAAAAAAAGGACATGTACAAAGCACGTGATGATTTGCAAGAAATGGGCATAAGGCAAGAATTGCATCTACAGAGGAAAGATAACGGATCCGTTGTAAAGCCTCGGGCAGCCTACACATTGGATTCTCGACAAATAGATGGTTTTTGTGAATTTTTGAAGTCGATTAGTTATCCAGATGGCTATGCAGCAAACATCTCAAGATGTGTGACTTCTAAAAATAGAAGATTATCGGGCATGAAAAGCCATGATTGTCATGTCCTGCTTCAGCGACTTCTACCAATTGGCATGCGTGGTTTTGTGAACAAGGAGATTTGTACAACACTATTTAAGTTGGGCAACTTCTTCCAAGAACTGTGCTCAAAAACATTAAGGCAGACTGATTTGGAAAAAATGGAAGAACGAATTGTGCTCATACTTTGCAAGTTGGAGAAAATTTTTCCTCCAGCTTTCTTTGATGTGATGGTCCATTTGGCTGTTCACTTGCCCCGTGAGGCCATGTTTGCTGGACCGGTGCAATATCGATGGATGTACCCGATCGAAAGGTAATCATTATGAACATATGGCTATTTATTAATTTGTTATAACTAAACTATTGTGCAAAAATCCACCCATGAAAGACTAATGTTTAATAAGTAATTTTCTTGCATCAAGAAGCATAATTTTCATTGTCAATTTTTGTTGAAGGTTTCTCGGGACTTTGAAAGGGTATGTCAGTAATAGAGCACGTCCAGAAGGTTCTATCGCTAGGCTTACATTGTCAAAGAGTGTCTTACTTTTTGTTCAATGTACTTAAAAGGGATTGATAAACCTGAACGAAATGATGATGGTGGTGAACGTGGTCCCGGGATGGAGGTCTTCACCCAAAATGCTCGTCTATTTTCACCTATCACAAGGGCTCTTGACCCTTTGCAAAATGAACGAGAAATGGCTCACTGGTTTGTGTTGTACAATAGCTCTGAGGTGGAGCCATACATTGAGTATGTATTTAAGTTTAATTACATTTATGCATAATCGTTCCATTTTGTTTCGAACTCTCAAAGTTAATTACGTATATCACATTTTATTGGGTAGGGAGCAGAAGAATATTTTACATAATCTACAAGGACGTGACATAACTCGGGTACAACGAGAAGAATTTCCAAAATGGTTCAAAAATCGTGTAAGATATACTAAAGAAAATAACTGAATACAATTGTTGAAACTTTCAATTCACATTAACTTAGTACACTTGTTATATGGTGTTTTATGTAGATGAATGATTTGCGAACGAAAGGGTCACCTGAAGCAACTGACGAATTGTGGTCATTAGCAAATGGTCCTGGATCGGTAATTGACTTTTATTCTGGGTGCATCTACAATGGAATTCGATTCCATACTAGAAACCGTGAAAATCGTCGTACCTGCCAAAATAGTGGGTTGGTCGTAGAAGGGGACCATAATGGGAACCAAATTAATTTTTACGGCTACTTGTGCAAAATATGGGAATTGAAATACTTGCATGGGGGTACAGTGGTTTTGTTCCAATGTGAATGGTATGACACCGGTCACAAGAATAGAATATACTCCGATGAACATGTCACAAGTATTGATGTTACAAGACTTTGGTATAAAGATGACCAATTTGTTCTACCTAGTCAAGTAAGACAAGTATTCTACGTCAATGATACCAGCAAAGGAAAAAATTGGAGAGTCATTGAACGTGTTAAGCATCGGGGAGTATGGGATATACCAGAGCAGGATGATGTCTCTAATGATGCTTTTCAACAGGATGAAACCACTGATGGTGTTGGGGTAGTGATCCAAGATAATGATGTTCAATACAGCAGGGATGATATGGATCCTGAGATCATTTTCAATGATCAACTAATGGCAGAGAATTTAGTTTACAATGATGACGAGGATGACACAATCATAGAGTATAATGATGATGAAGATGATGAACTGCATAGACAACCTGATGTTGATGCAGATCCTGATATAGATCTTGATATAGATTATGATATGTAGTGTTTGATATAGATCTTGATATAGATTATGATATGTAGTGTTTAATTTTTAATTATATGGACAAGTGTTATAATTTAATAATAAATTGCTTGGTTTACATTGCATGGCATTGTTTTTCAAATTTCATAGCATTGTTTCTTATTTCATTTCATTTAATTATATGCCATATGTACAGTTACAAAGATGTCCAGAAACGGTAAATCATTTCTGAAGCCCGGCGGCTTAGTCCAGAAGATGACGAAATATGAGAAGGATAGGAAAAAAACAATCCAGAAAAATAAAATCAGATTTGATGCTCTAGGGATAAAGTCCCTCAAGAATTCAATGTTTGGTTCTATTGAAAAGGACAATAGTGAAAGTTGTAGGGTGGGAAAGAGAAAGGTGGGTGAAACTGATAATGACGAGGACTATCAACCACTTGATGATGATGAAGGACTGAGTTCTTCAAGTGATAATGGCGAGCCTTTTGATTCTCAAGTGATTGAGGTAATAAATGTGTGTTTAAAAAGTAATTTCTCTATTTTTTTCACTTGTTATATTACTTGTGGTATGTTTAGTTATTTCAAATTTATTTTTTATTAAGCAACCTTAAATTATTGAAAATGTACTAACAATTCTTTTTTATATTATGTCAGGATATTCATATGGGTCCCGGTAAGAAAACAAATAGGTGTGCAGCTCGCCTAATAGCTTCACAAACACCTAGGGAAAAGAGAAGTACTGTTAATGAAGATACACTTACTCTTCCGAGACGACCTGTAGCTGCACAAGTTAATCATTCAGAGAGCACACCTGAGGTCTCGACCCAACCTATCCATCTTCCCGCCTTACATACTAGGCCCGATCAGCTCCCTACCTCCGCCAATCAACCTGACCACCTTTCAAGTCCATGTACTGTGACTAACAGTGGAGGTGAGAAATAAATGACCACTTCAATGAAATGATAATTTCTTATCTCAATATGTATTTAGTGCATTCATGTTTTATGTCGACTAAATTGAATAAAATTTTGGTCATAATAGCATCAATTCCAGTTTTGGGCAAGAAACGTGTACGAGGACCGACCCGAGGAAAGAATGTTAAGAAGATTAGAAAGGAACTTGGTGATCGAATACCCGTTATACTTAACCGTTTGACCAAAGCAATAGAAGGGGATTACGCCACACCGCTAGCAGCTGCTCTTGGTCAACAAATTCGAGTTCATGCCCCAGTTCGAAATGATGGATGGCTAGAAATTGCCTTTGGATTAAGAGAGTCCATTGTTACAAGAGTTGGGGTAATCTGAAATATATGTTATATATTTAACATGTTATTTATGTTAATCGCAATGATATATAAAATATATTGAATTTTATTATTTCCAATTGCAGCAAACTTTTGACTTTGGGGACTACAATAATGATGTGGATGTGAGATGTATTATTGATCATAAGTGCCAAACTTTGTACAGTGAATGGAAAAGTAGATTACACACACACTACAAATCCCTTAAAGAAGACAATGTATCTGACCTCAAAAGTCATATACTATATCCTTGTACAAAGGATGATTGGGAATGGATGATTGACAATCTGTGGGAAACTGATGATTGGAAGGTATTTATAAAAATATTTACTAAAGTAACATCCTCCTGTATATTAATAACTAATTTTTTTTTAATTTGTAGGTAAAGTCAGAGAATGCGATGAAAGCAAGGTTGTGTGAAGTATAATCATACGAGCGGCTCGAGATCATTTGCATCGCGAGCATCTATCATTGTAAGTGTAGATTTACAAATTTGAACATACTAAATTATAAATACAGAATTATTGATTGACTAGAAAATCTAATGAAATGAAAGGTACAAGGAAGCAAACCGACTATTACGAAACTATTCGAGGACACCCACAAACGTCACCGACATGGGGGAGTGTGGATAAATAACACAGCTGAGGAACATCATGTAACCATAACTATTTCAATTTCAATAATAAATGTTTGCATTTTGATATTATGTTTTAAGCTTATTTATGTTTCATTCATAGGCCACTATGGTTTCAAAGATCGTGAGCAATCTCAACCTAGTGTCACACATCCATTGTCTGAGGAGCAGATTTCCAGAGAAGTACTTGGGAAGAGGTCGGTCTACTTGAAGGGATACGGGATCCGCAAGGACAGTACTTCATCTTCTACACATTTGGAGGCTCCTAACTCCGAGGTGATTGTTCTTCAACAGCAGTTAGTTGACCAGCGACAACAATTAGCTGACCAAGGAAAGCAGTTAGTTGACCAGGCTCAAAACATGAGTACAATGCAAACTATCATTCAAATGTTGGCAGCAAAAAATGGGATAGATCTAGCAAACATTCCGGGGTTAGTTCCAAGCAACAATGTCGGGGAGGATGCATCGGGTGTAAGGGAGGATGAAACTTCTCTCGGTTGAAATAGAGGTAAATTTGACACCTCATTAAATTGATTTACTTTATTTAACCAATCCTAACATGTGTCAACAATATAAAATTATATAAACTTTGTATTACAATCCTAGCATTACAACCTTTGTATACAATAGCTTGATAAAACAATAGCTTCACAACAATTGGCAGATTAATTTTAACTATATTTGTCTATTATTGTTGAAGTTAATGCATTAATAAAATACTCATGTTTTTTTCCTTTTGTTCACAGGTTGGTGATGGATGTTCGTGGTTCAGTAGTGATATATATCGTTTTGCACGTTTGCATTCATTTAATTTTTCTTTGTTTCGTTTTATAAGTTTTTCTGTTGAATGTTTATATACTTTTTGGAATTATTATGTTTGGGATTGTTGGATATAGTTAGACGCATTTTAGGATTCTTATGTTTAGTATTGTTGGATATTTGAATAAAATTTGGGATATTGAAATGCATTTGATATTAATTTGGTTACATTACTAATTGTTATGATGTGTTCAGTTTAGTTTTTACGCAATGTTATGTAAAGGTTTTTTTTGTATGTTTTACAGAGAAATACAGGTTACTTAGAAATACACGTTCAGAAAGTGGATCAATTAGGGTTTAGGTGTAGTATGAATTGCTAAGTAATAATAGGTCATGGGAAGCTAAGAATGAATTTGTTTTACATGGTTAGGTTGACAATATTTTAATCATCAGGAAAAAAGTATAGGGTGTCTACGTGTCTTATTTTATCTTTCATTTTTAATATTCATTTGTAGTAACTTGTTTTCACATTCATTTTTTGTTCCCAAAAGAAAGAAAAAATGGCTTCATCTTTAATTCTGCTGGCTCCTGCTGCTGCTGCTGTCGTGGTGGCTGATGCTTGCTGCTGCTGCTGCTGAAATGTTGCTATGAGGCGTGCATACTGCCAATCCATCTGATGAAGAACTTGCAGAATCAGCAGTTGTTATATGTGAAACTTCTGCAACATGTGGTGTGCTGTGTATACAACTAAGGAAGTGAATGGTTTGCGGAATGTGGGTGAAGTTGCACCTGTCGGGCATGCATAAGGTAACAAGTAGTATAGTCTTATTTTTAGACTAGACTGTGTATGTCTCTTGGGTATTCTGACTGCAGTTAAATGTCTGACTGCAGATAATGGTGGGGGAATGACTCCTGATAAAATGCGCCAGTGCATGTCTCTTGGGTATTCTGTAAAATGCAAAATGGCGAACACTATTGGTCAATGTGAGTTGCTCTCTTTTTTCCCCCTCCATTTTCCCGAACCATAGAGGAAAAAACTCCTGATATCGTCCATGTGTTGCTTTACTGAATCTATAGATAACATAGTGTGTTATGATATTGTGAATAATTGTTAACGGTCATTTTATGTTCTACTTTTCCCAGATGGAAATAGTTTTAAGACTAGTACAATGAGGCTTGGTGCAGATGTTATTGTATTTTCACGTTGTCCGGGTAGTGATGGTAGGAGGTAGGTACTAAATCAATGCAGTAATTATTGGGTTTATTTTTTTCATTTGCTAATATGTTGCAATTATTTTCATTACTGAAGGATATCAATATAACAAAAAAAAAAAAAAAAGAGATAAATGCTTTTAGGTTCATAATAATTACTTGTCAAAGTGACATGCTGAAAAGAAAAAAAACCGAAGGATGTATAATTATTACTATAGATTTCTTGACCACTCAATCGAGTTTATCCATTGTGAAAACTAATTTAAGTATTTTCATTTCTTCAGCCCAACACAGAGTATTGGAATGCTGTCTTACACGTTCTTGAGGAGAACAGGCAAGGAAGATATTGTGGTTCCCATGGTAAGAACACTTAATTTAGTTGGTGCATGTGTGCATGCTTGCACTTCCATTCATTGAGCTAGTGACTCTGGTACTCTTAACTTTACATGACTACTGTATTTAGAGAAGGTTTTTGATTGAAAATTATAAGGTTTGTATTGAGTTTAGTATGTTGTAGGTTCAGTTTCAGCTTATGTACCTTGAAAAAGAAAATAAATAAAAGATTTTTTATTATTATTTTTTTATTTTTTATGTAGAGCTGTATGCTACAGCACTATTTGTGCATAAAATGGGGTTTTTTCTATCATAAATGATGAAAGTTATTTAAAAAGAGAATATTGGAAGTGAGATAGAGTCGGGAGCTACGTTATTTTGGTTTTACCTTGGTGCTATAGCTAGAAGTATGTTATAAGTCTTCTTATACTTGCTGCATATTTCCTGCTCATTCCAATCTCTTTTTTACTATCTAGTTCAAAGATTATGCTTCTTTAATTTCTTAAAGTGCATTCCCCTACCTGTATTACAACCTTGCCTACTCAATGAGGAAAATGAAGTCAGACAAGGCCTTGGTATGTGCGATTTATCTTTTCTTTGAGTCGCTTCATATGATATTGATATTCATACATACACACATAAAAGTACATGTTTAAATGTTTCACAAATATTGAACTTCAGGTCAGGAGGCTTTCTGCCTGTGAAACCATGGGCTCTGCTACTACCATTTGCAGTGACAAAACTGGGACCTTAACGTTAAATCAAGTGGGTTAAATGCTGTTACTTTGGAAACATCTAGTGCTCAATATTCTAATTCCATTGACCCATTCATAGTTTGATTTTCTGGTCATTGAGTTCTTTAATTTTTGAATGCACTTGAAGAAAGATCTTTGCCTCTTTAATCTTCTACTTCATCAGTGTATTACTTTGATTCTTTAACATGACAAAAGTAGGAAAGGTCCTAGGAGGATTATAATCAAATCAGATATTCCTATGCCTCACTGGTTTAAGTGGAAGCCAATGTTAAGTGAATATTTAAACATTTTGTTTTGTTTTGTTTTATGTATTTACTTGTATATTATTTGATTTTTTTTGATAAAATCAAATAGCATAGAGGACTTAGTGTGAGAAGTATATATATATACATCTTTTACACTGTTACTTAGTTTTTGACTACGTCAATGGAATAAAAAAAATGCCATTATATCATAACTAGGATATTTTTAAATTTAAAATTGATTTCATGAACATAAATGACAAATAAAAAAATGGGATTAGGCAAAAGACATGTTCATCACCATTCCCAATCTTCTTTTTAATGAGAGAAACAGCAATAGTCCTGAGCTTGAAAATTTTCCTCATAGTCCAAGACACATCACTTGGACAACTCATGTACCAAAAACAATGGCTTTTAATCACATATGTATGAATCCATTTAACGCAAAGGATATCAGCTTTCATACTTAAAGCCCAAATATTTTTTAGGATAGCTGCTGTGTTCCAATCAATAAGACATTTAAACCCCAAACCACCTCCCCTTTTAGGAGCAAAAATATGCTGTGAACTAATCTTAGCATGGCCTTTTAGCTCCGAACCAGTCCATAAGAAATTCCTCATGATAGGAAGAATAAAAATTGAGGACCAATAGACTTTGATACTGAACAAAAGGAATTGAATTAATTGAATGGTTCAACCCTGCCCCCATATGAGAGTAACTTTGTAGATCAATGCTTGATTCTAGCTAAAATCCTGTCAATTAACTGGCAACAATCCTCAGTTTTAAGTTGAGAAGATATAAGGGGAACACCTAGGTATTTGACAGGAAACCTCCCCAAGGGAATACGTAAGAGAGAGAGAGAAGGTATTATCATCAACTCCACATAGAAAGATAGACCTTTTACCCAGATTAGGCTGCAGCCCAGAAATCCACTATTAGTTGGTATTCTCAATTACCCCACAAAAAATCCACTATTAGTTGGTATTTTTTTGTTTGAAATGTCTCCTTTGCCATTCTGAAACAGGAAACAAAAATTCAAGTGGCAAACACATTAACTAGGGTACCGATAATGAACTCTATATTATGAAATTTTGGGCAATGATCCTCCAAACTACGGCTGTTTTACAATGTGTTGTGTTTTTTGCAATATTTTGAGTGACAATATTTTGAGTGACATTAACTAGGGTACTTATAACTATGAGCTTTCTTGTGACTTCATCTTCACAAATATAACTATGTATTCTTTTTTTCTTTTTCTTTTTTTATAAATTTTGTTGTCTTTATGGACATTTAGGGTTACTTTAGTTGCAATTTATTAGTAACTCTATTTTTTGGTGATAAGAATGACAGACCAAATCCCAAATCTCAATCCAAAATCCATTACCCTTTCAACAAAATACAGAGCAGAGGCATTGAGTCAACAATCTAAAACAGGGGAAGACTGTAATTTAAACCCATAATGTAGTTTTTAAGTGTTTTGTGGTGCAATAGAATCTTGTTAAGATGTGTTTCAAGTGTTGTATTGGTTTTTCTGCAGATCAATGTAGTGACACAACGGGGTTTTGTTCTAGTAGATGAGCGTATGCAAGTTATTGATGCAAATGGCAATCTGGTTTGTTATCTTTACATTCCGTCATGAACACAATTTTTTGTATGGTTTTGCAACTGGTTCTTGAAATAATACTTCTACCATTAGGTTCCTCACTTGTATTGTATTGGTGATGCAAATGGGAAATGATGCCTACTTATGCTACCAGTGCACAAGGATTTCTGGTATGTGGTTGTTACCTTGCTATTTGCTACTTCAGGCTATATGCTTACATTTTACACCTATTGCATATTTAGCGTTGCTCTCTTCATATAGTTGTTGAGCAAGTCAGTGGAAAAGATCACGTGCTCAACCATTTGAGCATTCCAGCAGCTTATTTCACTCACCCAGAAATTAGTATGGTTGGACTCACAGAGCTGAATATCAAATTTTCCAATTCCCATACCAAACCCACAAATAGAATAAAATAAATAAAAAGATTCTCTTAACCTTCTTGTTCTCTATAATGCTAGCCTTGTAATCCGGGGAAATTAACAGATTCTCTTCTCCATATGTTATTGATTAATTTATTTTGAAAAGTGACTCGACAATTTTCATGTTTCTGCATAACTGCTTTGTGTTTGTTTTCTTCTTTCTCATTGTCACATTCATTTTTCTGTTCTTATTTACAGGTTCTTGTGATGATCTAAACCATGTGATCAAGCTTATACCTGGCTCTTTTATTACTCTTCCTTCACTCGTTATAAATAAAATTTTGTAACTATTCTTCTATTTCAATTTCTACCTTCAGAATTTAATTATACTCTTGCACTTAGATGCTTCTCATTATTTTACTTTTATCTGAATTATGTTGATTTATTCTTCCTTGGCAGTTAATATACAGGCTTGACAACGGGGAGATACTTGCTGGACAATGTTGGGACATTGTTGACAAATAGAAGGTGACAATATTTTATACTGCCCCTACACTGGTGCGCTCTCTGATGCGTGATGGAGATGAGGTAAAAAAAATCTCTAACCTTACATGCATGTGTAATTTAAATACATTCAAATGACAAGCTAGTTAAGATTATATTTTGCAATAGTACTATTTGGAGTTGACTACTCATTTGATTTATTTCACTAGTTTTCTGTGTCTTGGCCAAGTGTGAAGATGTTCTTGCATAAATTTGTAATTGTTAACAAAGATTAAACATGCAAAAAAGAGAGGAGAAGAGCTCTATTAATGCATTCTGTCATTGTATTCCACATGTTGTTTACCATGCAGTATGTCACCCGCTATTCACGAAAATCCTTACGAGTCCTCAGTAGTGTAGGCGAGCCTATAAATCCTAGTGCATGGAGGTTACGAGCTCTAATTTTGTTGTTGGATTACATTTTTTTAACACAAGAAGTATGGCACGTTTTCTTTTTCATCTTAACAGGTGGTTTTTCAATATAGTTGGAGATTCAAGATGCCCCATATCTGACACTTGGTGGCAAACAGAGACAGGTGGCTTTATGGTAGGTTTTTCCCTCCCTTCTTCTCAGTATATCTGCTGGCTCTTGAAACAATTTCTTTTCTACATATTACTATGTTCTAGAGCCGATAAAATATATATGGGGAACTACTGAACTCAATCACTTGCTGCAATGAAATTATAATCTGGGAATTGACTCAATGATCAGATCATAGATTTTAAGTTCAAAACCCTTGCTTAGTCCCAATTTGACCGGAATAGATCTACTAATTCTTTGGTTCCAAGTAGTAGGACGTATGTTGAACTAAAAATGCACCCTAAAAGCTAAAAAAAAAGGTTTTTATTTCTCATCTGAGTGAAATGATTCAACTTTGTTTCATATTTTAGTGCACCAGTCACATTCTAAAGCAGTGAAGAGAGCCATCAGTGAACATTGTGGTGTATGGACAATCTCAATGCTTAGTTACTTTTACTGTTTCCAGTGCATTGGTATAAGGTTAGCTTGGTAAACATTGTGGTGTACTTGAATTGAGTGTTTTTATATAACTCACTCTCCTAGTGTAAACATGACAGCCAGTGAATTAGTTTGAATTTTTACTTAACTTTTGTTAACCTGATGGCTTAAAAGTTACTAAGAATTGTATAGTTTTGAGGGCTGTTTGAACAATTGATGGATGACAAACATGGTAAACTGATTTCTGAGCATTTTGTATAGTTTTGTTCCTGGTTTTGTTTGATTTGTTTTCTGAATGTTCTGGTAAATGAGGTAAACTGCTGCGTCAATTCTGATTTGGTTATATGATTTTGTTTGGGTTGCTGAGTTGAAATGGTTTTTTGAACTGGTGATGATCTGTGTTGAATTAGTTTGCTGATCTGCTATACTAATCTGCTATTCTTCTAGTGCTGCTGTGATGTTGCTGCTGTTGCTGAGATGCTATGGTGATGCTGCTGTGATGGTGATTGTTACGATGAGGTGTTGCGGTGTTGTTGTTGGATGTTTGCTGGTGTTGTTGATGTTTGGAAGGGTGCAGGACTTTTTGTCCAATCTGTAATAGATCAGGTTTTCATTAATGGGGGTTGTCATTAGGTGTAAGTTCAGGCAACTACTGGTGTTTTGGATGGAAGGGTATGGAGGGGGTATTTTGTGTGATTTCATATCAATGTTATTAGTTTGTTATAGTAGTGCCTGGGGGATGCCTCTTGTAAAACTGTAAATCTTTTAAAAAATTATAAATGAGTTTCAATTATTTTTGCCGCTGCAAATTTGTCGTTGTTAAAAAGTAAAGCTTTCTCGACAAATAACTTGTTGGTAAATGTGTAGCCAAAAGTTTATTTTTGCCCACTCATATTGTATTGCTAAAAGTGTATTTTTTGCCAATGCCAATTTGTCGTTGCCAAAACTAAAGCTTTATCGACAACCAAATCGTTGGCAAATGGCAACATTTACTGACGTAAATGTGTCGCTAAAAGTTACTTTTCCCCACTCATATTGTGTTAGTAGAAGTGTATTTTTTGCCAATGCTAGTTTGTCGTTGCCAAAAGTAAAGCTTTAGCGACAAACAAATCGTCGGCAAATGGCAACATTTACCGACGTATATGTGTCGCCAAAAGTTTACTTTTGCCGACGCATATGTTGTTGCTAAAAGTATATTTTTTGCCCATGCAAATTTGTGTCACGAAAAGTGCCACACAATCATCATATTTGAATGACTTTTACAAACGCAAGGTAAATTGCCAACGATGGATGGAGGCTTTTAGCAACAACTATGTTCGTCGCTAAATGTATTACTTTTACCAACGCAATGATAATTTCGTCGGCAAAAACTTTTGCCAACTCACTTTTGCCTACGGGTTGCCAACGTAGCTTTGTGTGTCGGCAAAACTCTTTGCCAACGAATTTTCTCTTTTAGCAACATATTTTGTTGCGTTGCGAAAAATGCAATTTCTTGTAGTGCCTTCTCCGCGTGAGACGTGACGAGAATTGAACAAGTCTCCGCATTCTTAACTGCATGAAATGTAGTTGTTGCTTTGCATTCTTGCTTAAAACTGTTGCATCTATTGTGAGTATTTGCTTCATTATAGCTTGCTGCTTCGCATGATCATTGAGTTACATCCGGCTTTATGCATATCGCTTTGCATTTTGCCCCCTGCCTGCGGGTGCGCCTGCGAGCACATCTTTGTTTATCTCTCCTGTTTGTCTAAGTCTTTGGCCTTGTCAAAAATGGGTCATCTCTGGGCTTTGACATTCACTTCCATCACTTATGACTTTCGAGTTCTGTCAAAGAGGGGCAACTGTAGACACCCCATTTTTGATCGACCTTAAGACTCAGACGTCACCGATTGAGCGCTTGGTGATGTTGCATATTGTGCTCGTTCTGAGGTTGTAGAGTCACGGCTGCGAGCCTTGCCTCCGGACTTCCGGACTCTTTTGTGCTTTGCCTCGGTTTGCGAACCAGACCCTGTTTTCTTTGTTTTCTCTTCCCGAAGGGAGGGAGAGGTCTCGTAGACGATCTCTCAGTGGCCGTAGGCTACGATTCGTGGTCGTAGGCCATTTTTCCTGTTTGGAGCCCGGTTCTTGGTTTTCGGAGCTGTCGGTCGTGTGCCTCGGTTCGGGACCGCTTAATCATCTCCGTTTGCTCCGATTTTTGGCGTACACCTTATTTTCTCCCTTTTGAGGGACACTGTGGCTCGAGAGACCAACTTAGTGGTCGAACGCCACCTCCGGTGCTTAACAGCTTGTTTTCGGGGCCCCAGGCCGCGCGTTTTGGCCCTCGAACCTTCGTTTTGCATCGGTTTGGGTTCATTTTTGGCGGAGACCTTATTTTCATTGTTAGGAAGGTTGTAGAAGGGTGGGAGGCCAGCAATTGTTCCGAAGACCAGCTTTATTCCTTCATCGCTCTTTATCACCCGTTTTCTTTACTAGAAAGCTGACTTTTTCCATTCCCGGGCCACTTTTTCTGACTTTCCACCACACCATTGTGTTGTACACACCTGGGAGGCCACCAATATGGATAGGCTGGCCAGCAACTCTTCCTGACCCTTTTGAACCCCTCTAAAAAGTTGGTTTTTCTCTCTCCTGGTTCACTTTTTCCAGTTTTTGACCATACAACTGTGTTGTACACACATGGGAGGCCACCTTTTTGGGGTGGCCGGCCACTAATTGAGCTTGACCCTGTTGACCCTGGCTGGCCGGCCAGGGGAGGTGGCCGGCCGGCCACCTGAACCTTCTGCACCTGGCCGGCCAAATTTCTCTCTCCTGGTGCATGCCAGCTGTGCCAGCTATTTTGCACCAGACCCCTGCCTAGGGATCTGCCATTTTGGGAGAGAAATTTGAATTTGGTTTTCCCTCCGTTTTCCCTTGGCCTCTCCTCTATAAAGCCAGCACCTCACCACCATTTTGAAGGGTTACAAAAATTGGTTGGAGCCTTTGCATACAATCCTTCCTCTCTCTCTCATCCAAGCTCCAAAACCTTAGTTTCTTGGCCAGTTTATACACCAACTCATAGCCTATCACCTCCACACTCCATTCCAACATCTTGAGGCTGATTTTCAGAGGTTAGGAGCTCCTCTTCTTGGACCAGAAGCTGCTGGAAAGTTGTGCTACAAAGGTGAGTCCTCTTTTCCCTCTTTCTTGCCTTATTTTGCTCTATATTTTAGCTCCTTTTGCTTACATTTTTGGGCTCCGACCTGAACTTAAAATAATCTTATTTTGAGCTCATCTTCATGTTTGATTAAGGAATTTTCTCTGTTTGAGGCCATCTGCTACCCCTTTCCCTTTATCTCTCTTTTAGGGCTATTTCTTGCATGATATATTAGCCCTGTTTGTAAGCATTTCTGGGCTTCGAGCCAAACTGTAAAGTGCTTTATTTTGAGCCCCTCTTCAACTTTGTTGAGGGCTCTTCACTGTTTGAGGCCATCTACTGCCTCTTGCTCTCTATCTCTCTTTTTGGGCCATTTTTGCATCATATTTTAGCCTTACTTGTGAGCATATTTAAGATTTGCCATAAACTGTAAAGTATCTTGTTTTGAGACCCTATTCAACTTTGTTGAAGGGCTCTTTTCTATTTGATGTCTTTTGCTGCCCTGTTTGTTCATCCTCTCTTTTAGGGCTGTTTTTGCATGATACATTGGCCTTATTTGTGAGCCTTTTTGGACCTCGACCTAAACTGAAAAAAGTCTTGTTTTGACATCATCTTCATGTTTGATTAAGGTCTATTCTCTGTTTGGGGTCATCTTCACCCTATGCATGCTTCATCTCTTCATGATTAGGGCTATGCATTAGAACACTTGCATTGGCCATGGTTTGTCCTCTTAGCCACTGAAATTAGGTGTGTTCTTGAAGGCCAAAATCAGAGGGGGGTGACCCCCTCTCACCTTGTTTTGCTTGATGGTCTTTTTGGCCTTCCAAAGAGGCCCTATCTTGCATGCTTTGTTGACTGATTTCAAGACCAATTTGGTGAGTTTTAGGGCTATCATATTTGATTTTCAGAGTTGATTTGGCTATGCTAAGGGTCCTTGATGCATGTGCTTAATAACCCCTTTGTATGCCCTCTAAAAGAACCCATCATTTGTGCATGTGTTGGCTGCATTTCAGAGGTTATTTGAGCATGTTTTGGCATGTTTTATTCACTGATTTTTGTTGGTTTGATGAGTTCTCACTTGCTTCATATACATGCCATGTAAAGCATGTTTGCTAGTCAAAGTTGCATGCTATTTTAGTCCATCTTGCTAGCATCTTTTGGCCATGCTTTGAACTAGAAACGTTATGTTTTGGGACTGCCTTGGTTCTGTATTTGTGCTTCATGATCAAATAATGCATGCTTTGTATAGCTATAGGTCAACACATGTGCCTAATTTTGTGTTTCGGGATTCATCTCATGCATCGGGTGCCATGTTTCCATGTTTTGGGTTCATTTTGCATCACATTTCAGTGCTGGAACTTGCATGTTTGTATGCCATATTTCATGCCTTGCTGGAGTGGCATTTGTGCCTTAGGATCGGTCCTCGGTTCGCGTGCATGTGTGCACGCATCTCGAGTGTCTCATTTTCATCTTATGGCTACTGATATGAGTGTGGCTGAGGTCCACTCATGTTGGTATAAGTCCATCATGCATTGTGTATGTCATCTTAGTCCTTTGCATTGCGTATGCTAGGTTGTATGTTAGAGTATCGTGTATGCCATGTTACATCGTGCATTGTGTATGCCATCTCATAGCATTGCGTATGCTAGGTTGTATGTTAGGATTGCATTCATGCATGTCATGCATATTGCATTTTGTTTGGGATAGGAGTTAGCCCAAACACAGGAAACGAGGGACGTTTCGTACTCCGAGTGACGGAACGTGTCTCAATTCCCGGTCATCGACACTCCGGATTAACCATGATGGAGTCTCGGTCTTGTTGTGTTTTCATATGCATCCATTTCATATTAAGTCGTGCAAATCGACTCCTCGGCCATCATGCATCGAGATACGTGATTGGTGGCACGAGGATCGAGGACTACACTCCCTGAAGAGTAGTCAAGCATACATATGTGAAAATACATTACCATGCCCCTTTCCTGCTCTCTATTGCAGCAAATCAGAAACCGGCAATCTTTTGGGGCTTCGCGCAATATTCCGGGCTTAATTGTAAACAGAGGCTAATTGGGGCATCGCAATGGATTTCTGCGCCAAGCAACCCGAACATGCATCATTCATCATCCGGAGTAGAGTCGAGGCAGTCCCTAGCTTGCATGCTAATTTACTACTTTCCTAGATTAATTCGTTAATTAATTAGGGTTTTGTACTTATTCAGACTGTAATTATTTATTCAGGACTGTATATTATTTATTTGGACCCTCCGCGCGAGGGCAATTTTGTAATAAGTGTGCGTGTGTGTGATGTATGTCTTCCAACCCCACGTCTTTCTCCATTTTATTTACCAGCTTATGATGGTTAGAATAGGGCATGTTTCAATTAGCATACAGTATGATAGCATGTTTGCATTCATTCATCAGTTTTGCATGCACCGGGCTCGGCGCATCATACTCACTGCATCGTATTTCAATTCCGAGTTGAATACATGTTAGCTGTAGCATTCCATATGCCATGTTTAGAATAGCCGAGCCTATCTTAGTTGCATTCCTGCATGAGTTGCATTAGGCATTTCTGTATAGTTAGGATCATGCATGGATTTCTAACATAGTTTCTATTTTGGCTTGGAGTACTCGGTAAGTTTTTACGCTTTAGCATCCTTGCATGAGTGTGAGTGACTGCCATGATAGCATGCTTACCATGAGGCTATTTGCTTATGTGACATAACTGCCTGAATGCCTGTTGGTGAAGGTTGGGTTATTTGGATTGGAACAATGCATTGACTGTGAGTTTTAAGCCCACTAGATAGTGGCAAAACCATCTTTTCTAAGCCCACCTGAGGGTGGCAAAATCTGCATTTTAAGCCTACTTGCGAGTAGCAAACCATCTTTCAAAAATAAACATGAAATATTTTGTTCCAATTCAGGCGACCCGGTCTATACTTGTATGCTGTGCGCATCACATAGTAAATCTAGGCTAATAACCGGAATAAGAATGCATAAGGTTTTCAAAACTCGATATCATGGTTAGTAGAGGCCGATCTTTGATCGGGCGAGCGGGGGTGCTCACGAAGTGACCTTCCCCAATCGTACCCAAGTTCCCGAGCCGAGGCAACTTTGGTGATGACGGACACGTGGCCTTAGGCAAACGAGTCAGGGTTTCCTAAATTTCCCTAACAATAAAATATTTAGGTGGCGACTTTGTATCTGGCAAAGCAGTCCATGTTTGGCACTTCTTTCAAAAAAATCTGTTTTCTCAAAACGATTTGCCAGATTTGGACTCTTTGGTTCAGATTAAGAACCGTGACATTTGAGTCTTGAACTGTAGTGAGCCCAAAATGAACAGAATGGGACTCATTCCTCCCGGGGCGTTCGAGGACGTCTACACTATGATTGTGATATTCTAAAGTTTCAAACTTTCTTACTTTGGATGAGGCATGCAATGATTGTAATATTTTTTTAAGTCATTGATTGTAATACTTTCTTCTTCTTCTTTTTTTTTTTTTTGAGGAAGTGCACAAGTTGAATTATGTTGAAAATTTATAAAATTTTAAACCGCCAAACCGATTCACATCCATCCGCCAATCCGCTCAATCCACTTCCGCCGGATCGGCGGATAAATGCGGATTGATTTTCTCTAATCCGCCAATCTGGCAGACGGATGGCGGATTAGAGGTTCCGTGACCGCAACCGACCCGCACCCACCCCATCTCTTAGTGAGTCTTTCCAAGTCGTTGCATTAGTAGAAAAATAACCACCGGCTTGAAAAGATTTTAAAAAATTATTTAAAACATAAACGCAAAGAGATGACCATAGATGAACTGATTGTAAAACTGAGAATTGAGAAAGATAATCGTAAGGCTGAAAAGAGGAATGGTAAAAATCCTATTGAGTCCAAGGCTAATGTAGTAGAACAAGTGCCCAAACCACATAACAAAAAGAGAAAGTTTGCTGGAGATGGTCCTAAACAAGGCGACAACAATGGCAATAAAAAGTTCAAAGGAAAATGCTATAATTGTGGCAAGACTGGACATCGTGTCTCTGATTGCCGTTGCCCTAAGAAGGATCATGGAAGTACAAGCAAAAAGACCACCAATCAAGCCAATGTGATAGAAGTCGATTATATTTTTGACGGGATAAAAGACATCAATCTCTCTGTTGTGGTGTCTGAGGCTAATTTGGTTGGAAATCCCAAAGAGTGATGGGTCGACACTGGGGCAACTCAACACATTTGTGCGGATAAAAAGATGTTCACTGCTCATAATGAGGTTGCAAATGTTGAACAAATATTCATGGGAAATTCATCTACTTCTGTTATGGCTGGACAAGGGAAAGTAATCTTGAAGATGACATCGAGGAAGGAACCGACCCTTAACAACATGTTGCATGTACCAGACATCCGAAAGAATTTAGTTTTTGGTTCTTTGTTAAGTAAAAATGGTTTTAGGCTTGTAATTGAGTTTGATAAATTTGTATTAACAAAGAGTGGTATGTATGTGGGTAAGGGATACATGAGTGATAGTCTCTTCAAGTTGAATGTAATGACTGTTATACCAAAACTTGCTATGAATAAGAATAACACATCTTTTGCTTATATTCTTGAGTCAAATTTCTGGCATGGTAGATTAGGACATGTGAATTTTGATGCTTTGCGTAGACTAATTGGTTTAGATTATATACTAAAGTTTGAAATTGATCCTAATCACAAATGTGAGATATGTATAGAAGCAAAACTAACTAAGACTTTATTTAAATCGGTTGAAAGCAAAACCGAACCTCTAGAATTAATTCATACTAATGTGTATGATCTTAAATTTGTTCAAACTAGATGAGGAAAAAAGTATTTCATAACATTTATCGATGATTACACAATATATTGTCATGTATATTTACTTAGAAGTAAATATGAAGCCTTGGAAATGTTTAAACTGTACAAAACTGAAATTGAAAATCAACTTGATAAAACCATTGAAATGGTTAGAAGTGATAAGGGTGGTGAATATGATGTACCTTTAAATGAATTTTGTGCACAACATGACATTATTTACCAAACTACAACACCTTATTCTCCATAACAAAATGGAATTACTAAAAGGAATAATAGAACCCTTAAAGAAATGATGAATGCCATGTTACTAAGTTCAGGCTTACCACAGAACTTGTGGGGGGAAGCAATATTGTCTGCTAATTATGTTCTTAACAGAATACCCTACAAGAAAACAAATAGCACTCCTTATGAATTGTGGAAAGGTCGACCACCTTTCTACAAATACTTAAAAGTGTGGGGGTGTTTGGCAAAGGTAGAAGTTCGTGTTCCGAAAAAGACTAATATAAGACCAAAAAAAGTGGATTGTGTGTTTATTGGTTATGCGCATAATAGTAGTGCATATCAATTTCTGACTTATAAATCAAAAATACCTGATATACATGTGAACACTATTATAGAATTAAGGAATGCTGTGTTTTTTGAACATGTTTTTTCTTATAAGAAAGGACAAGAATTAAGTTCATAGAAAAAAGCTTATGATTGTACACAAAGTCAAGAGAATATTGACAATCAAATGCAAGAGACTAGTAATGGTCTCGACCAACAGGATTTAACGGATGATGAACCAAGACAACGTAACAGAGCGAGAACATCAAAATCCTTTGGGTCAGATTTTCTAACATACTTATTAGAAAATAAGCCTCAGAGCTTTAAGGAAACAATGTCAGGTCTTGAAGCACCTTTGTGGAAAGAGGTTGTTAATAATGAAATTGAATCCATTATGCAAAATCATACTTGGAAATTGGTGGATCTTCCACCTGGTTCTAAGCCTCTTGGATATAAATGGATATTCAAGAGAAAAATAAAAGCAGATGGCTCAATAAAAGGTTACAGACAAAAGAAAGGTCTAGATTATTTTGACACATATTCCCTTGTGACAAGAATAACAGCTGTGGGGGCATATTTTTGTGAATAATAACACGTGGCCAAGGTGGCACCGAAATGCCAGCTGAGGTGTTACGTGTCCTGGTCGTGGTGCCGAGGTGATCTCGGCTAGGCCGAGGTTATCTGCGGAGATACCGAAATCCGAAATGAGCAGATAAAGGACATGAGTCTTAAAATTGGGGAGGACCTTAGTCTGGATAAAGATAAGGCTCTTAGAGAGCTTATCTCTATCTGGTTGGAAGTCCAGGATAAGCATTGAGCCAGAGTCCATTGAAGCTAGGATTCTAAAGGGATCAAGTTAGTGTTGGCTATAAGAGTAAGGTACCCTCGTGGGTCTAAGGTACGCTTTTTATATTTTGGCTAGTGAGTTAAGTACTATTTGCTATCTTTGAGAGATAATTGAGTGCTGACTTGATCGTCGTAGTGCCCCCGAGTGGATGAACCACCGCCGGAGTCTTATCTTTCTGTGACAGGTTGTTCGAGTGAGATCTATTCTGCCGATGCTCTCTAGCTGGGTACCTATTTGACAGTGTGGTTAGAAATCAGCACACACAATTTGGCACCATCTGTGGGAATCGTAAGAAGAATAGATGGCCAATGACAGGCAGAAAGAAAGAGTTGGGGGGGACATCCCTTGTGGGAGTGGTAAAAATATCGATCCTAACGTAGAGGAGGACAACTGCAACGACGAACCTCGGGATAATAATCCCAGAGAAAAAGACGTCAACCAAGAGGGAGACGTACCAAAGAAAGCATGTTAGGGCGGGTATTACAATGAAAGCAACCTCCAGGTGTGGAAAAATAGATGCCTGAGGAGGGACGGCGAGATGAAGGAGATGGCAAACAAATTGGTGGACCTGCAATCGGTTGTCAATTTCATGATGCAGAACGTCATGCAACCACCGTTCCCATTGGAGGACACGCCGATTCCAGCGGCCAAGAACGATGCCCAGAAAGAGGGGCAGAAAGGAATCCCCGCAGTCCTTCAGCATGACAGGGCGAGGGAGCACTCCCATCGGCCTTCACGGGATGTCAGACGAGGGGAATCAATGAGAGGAGATTCTCAGAGGACACATCGTGCCAAAGAACCCTATGCCAAAGAACATCGGCATGTTCAAGGAAATGAGCTTTGCTTTGACACAACGAATGGAGGGAGGTCCAAGAGGACTCACAATGACACCGGAAGTAGCGCACCAAAAGGGCTGAAATCCGTTGATAGCCGTGCTCCTGAAAGGTCTAAGGAGGATTTGAGAGATTACCTCTAGAGGAAGCAACAGGATGCCGAGGTAACATCTCCGGTCAAGCCGAGAACACCGTTCTCAGTGGAATTGGACAAGTTTGAAGCCCCGAAAAGGTTCCACATGTCGAGATTCCAGATATACAACGGTAAGTCTGATCCTAATTTTCACGTCGGCTTGTATTTAAACTCAATGGCATTGTGTACCGAGAACGAGCCGTTGCTTTGCAAGGTGTTCCCCTCATCCTTTGGAGAAATCTCATCAAATTGGTTTCATAAGTTGCCAAAAGGAACTGTGAAAAGCTGGGAAGGGCTGGCCGAGATGTTTGTGGCCAGGTTTGTTACAAACAAACTACAGCCGTTAAGGGTAGACTCCCTGATGGCTTTGAGAATTAGCGAGGATGAAAGCCTCAGGGCTTATGCCAAGAGGTATTATGAGGTGTTTAACCAAATACCAGGGTGTAACCAAGAGGTAGCGATCGTGTCTTTTAAGAACGGCCTGAATGATGACTGTCTGTTTCAAAAATCATTAGCAAAGACATTGCCAAAAAGTATGGAGGAACTTATGGCCAGGATCAAGAAATATGCTAGAGCAAAGAAGAACACGCCAGGGACTGAACTGTCAAAACAAGAAAAGAGGAACGGCTCCCCGAGGTGAGGCCGAGGTAATACGAATTTTAATAGACAAGAAACAGGACTAAGGGCTGCCCAGGCAGTTTCCACAGTTTTTCAGATCCCTGTTTACAAAGTCTTGGAAAGAATCAGAAACCAGTCTTACTATAGAGCACTAGAGAAGATCCCTGACGAATTTATGGGAAGGAGCCTGGGGAAACACTGTGCCTACCACAATGAGGATGGGCACCTGACTCAGGGGTGCAAAGCCCTAAAGACACATTTGGAAGACCTTGTGAGACAGGTCACTTAAGGAACCTAGTAGATGAGGCCAGAACAAGGGAAGAGCAAGCAAGGCTGTCCCAAGCACCAGCAGCACCACCTTTACCAGCACCACAACCACAGGCAGACGGACCTTGAGTGATCAATGTGATTCACTTGAAGGTTAATGAAAACGAGGTACGTGGGGAGACTCAGAGAGTGAGACACTTACAACATGTGTATCAGGTCCAGCAAAAAAGGCCTAGGGCAAATGAATGCTAGGAACCAATGGTGTCATTTACTGACGCCGACCTAGACATGGTGCAGCATCTACACAACGATGCTCTGGTAATATCCTTGAAGATTGGAGAATGCCAGGTAAGGCGCATTTTAGTTGACCAAGGCAGCTCTTGTGACATCATGTATGTCAGATGTTACAAGGAGCTCGGCCTTCACCAAGATGATCTGGAATAGTCCAACAGTCCAATGGTCTGGTTCAATGGAACGCCGACATGGCCCTTGGGGGCAATAAATTTAGAGGTGCAAGCAGGCACCAGGAAAGTGAGCACAGAGTTTACAATCAATGGCACCCCCTCACCTTATAATGTTATTTTGGGAAGATCGTGGTTTCACGCAGTGAGGGTTGTTCCCTCAACATTACACCAACTACTACGGTTCCCAACAGAACAAGGAATTGAGGAGATTAGAGGGGATCAGGTGTAGGTAAAGAATTGCTCTATAGCAGTAATGAAATCTACCTGTAATGTACGAGAAGCAGACACAACCGAGATTGAGGACGAGGACATGAAGGTCCTAGATGACGTCGGCAAAGAACCAGCTGAGAAAAGTGAGGAAGCCCTAAAAAAATTTTTAGTCCAACAAGGGATTGATGAGCGTTTCTTCCTTCTCGGCTCAGGATTGGCCGAGGAGGAAGAAAGGGAGTTAGAAGCCTTCTTACGAGCAAATATTGAGGTGTTTGCCTAGACGCCATACGAGATGCCTAGCATTGACCCTGAGGTCACTTGTCATAGACTGAATGTGGACAAGTTGGCTAAACTTGTCATCCAACGAGCAAGGAGACCAACGTTGATGCATGTTAAGGCAGTAGAAGAGGAGGTGGGAAAACTGTTGGAGGCTAGAGCCATTCGAGAGGTAAACTACCTAACTTGGTTGTCAAACACAGTTGTTGTGAAGAAGAATAATAGGAAGTGGAGGGTATGCATGGACTTCACTAGCCTAAATAAGGCTTTCCCCAAGGACAGTTTCCCAATCCCCAAAATCGATCAATTGGTGGATGCCACTTCAAGGCATGAAAGGATGAGCTTCCTGGACGTATACAGGGGGTATCATTGGATTGCAATGTACCCCCTGATGAAGAGAATACTACATTTATCACCCTAAAAGGGTTGTATTGCTACAAAGTGATGCCTTTTAGGTTGAAAAATGCAGGAGCAACGTACCAGAGGTTGGTGACCAAGATGTTCAGACATCAGATCAGCAAAACAGTGGAGGTATACATCGACGACATGGTCGTGAAGACCAAGGAACCTAAAGATCATCTGGTCGACTTGAAGGAAATCTTTGACATCCTAAAAACATATCAGCTTCGACTCAATGCTTCAAAATGTGCATTTAGAGTTGGGTCTGGTAAGTTCTTGGGGTACTTGGTTACCAGAAGGGGCATTGAGGCAAGCCCAAACCAAATCAAGGCCATCCTGGACTTGAAGAGCCCAGAGTCAGCAAAACAAGTGCAGATGTTGACTAAAAAGGCTGTAGCCCTGAACAGATTCATAAGCAGAAGTTCAGATAAATGTAAACTATTTTTTAGCCTTTTGAAAAAGGCCACCGATTTCTTATGGACTGAGAAATGTGAAGTCACCTTGGCCAACTTGAAAAGATACTTGACCACAACTCCAGTTCTCTCAAATCCTGTACCTAGAGAGGAACTCTTCTTATACTTGGTAGTTTCGGAGCATGCAGTGAGTGCAGTGGTAATTAGAGAGGAGAAGGGGGAACAGAGGGTAGTGTACTATGTAAGTAAAACCCTAGCAGGCGCAGAGACCAGGTACTTACCCTTGGAGAAATTGACACCAGCTTTGCTAATGGCCTCCAAGTAGTTGAACCACTATTTCCAAGCCCACAAGATTGTGGTATTAACTGAACACCCCTTGAAGTCCCTACTACAGCAAGGAAATCTGACAGGCAGAGTGGCCAGATGGACAGTAGTATTGGGCCAATACGATTTGGAGTTTAGACCCAGAACAGCAATCAAAGGCCAGGTTTTGGCCGACTTCGTGGCCAAGTTCACACCCAGAGCCATCCCACGTCGGGCTCCGGTAAGCCGCGGCTTAGGATGCCCAGGTGAACAAGAAGAAACCCAGCTAGGAATGAGAAACCCCATATCAACGGAGCAAAAGAAATAAGAGAAACTCAAACCTTGCGACATTTACATCAGCGACTCCTTCCGCCTATTCGTTGATGAGAGTTCAAACTGTCAGGGAGCGGGGGCAGGAGTAGTGCTAGTGTCGCCAGATGGGCGGATGATAAAACAATCTATTCGATTGGGGTTTAAGGCTTCAAACAACAAAGCAGAATATGAAGCACTGATCGCAGGACTAAAGTTGGCAACAGCAATGGAAGCCGACGATGTGGTAGTCTTCTGTGACTCCCAGTTTATTGTGAACCAGGCAACAGGCGAATATGCAGCCCAAGATGAAAGAATGATAGCCTATGTCAAAGAGGTTGTTAGACTACTGGCCTTATTTCAAGATTGCCGACTACAGCAGGTTAGCCGAGATGACAACAGCCATGCCGATGCCTTGGCTAACCTGGCTAGTGCAATAAATCAGGGGAGGCAAAGATAATAATGGTTGACTATTTGTCAGGCCCAAGTATTGAACCACTGATCACAAAGTACGAAGTAATGTGTGTAGAGATGGGACAAGTTGGATGGATTCAATAGTAGTGTTCCTTAGAGATGGGAAGCTACCAGAGAATAGAAAAGAGGCACACAAGACCAGATTGAAGTCGACGAGGTTTAGTTTGACAGCAGAAGGACATCTATACAGAAGGTCTTTTACTGGTCCCCTTTTGAGATGTGTGCATCATTCACAAGTTGAAGACTTCTTGTATGAAATACACGAAGGAGTATGTGGAAGCCACGCTGAGGGCATATCACTTGTTCATAGGGCCATTACTCAGGGGTACTAGTTGGCCTACATGCAGAAGGATGCTGAAGCCTACGTCAGAAAGTGCGAGAAATGTCAAAGGTTCGCACCTTTAATACATCAACCAGTAGCAGATTTGAACTCAGTGTCCAGCCCTTGGCCATTTGTCTAGTGGGGCATGGATCTAGTTAGGCAATTACCCCAAGCAACCGGACAGAGAAAATTCCTGCTAGTAGCAACAGACTACTTCACCAAGTAGGTAAAAGCAGAACCCCTTGCAAAGATTCGAGATGTTGATGTAAAGAACTTTATATGGAAGAATATCATTACCAGGTTTGGGGTCCCAAGGGCAATAGTAGCAGACAATGTCACGCAGTTTGATAGCAAGCTAATCAAGAGCTTCTGTGCAAAATACAAAATCAAGAATTACTATTCCACTCCAAGCTTCTCCCAAAGCAATGGTCAGGCAGAAGCGTCAAACAAAACTATCTTGGATGGGATCAAGAAAAGGCTAGAAGTAGCCAAGGGAAAGTGGGTAGATGAGTTGCCCAATGTACTCTGGGCATATCGGACTACGCCGAGAAGATCAACTGGGGAATCTCCATTTGCCATGGCCTATGGCGCACTGAAGCAGTTATCTCATTAGAAGTCGGCATCCCAAGGATCAGAACCTAGGGAGTAGAGAATGGGACTAATGAGACATTCATTGCCCGAAATCTGGACCTATTGGAAGAAAGAAGGAAGAGAGCCGCAATTCGACTGGGGACATACCAGCAACAACTTGCTAGGGCTTACAACAAAAAAGTTAACCCAAGAGAATTCAAAGTTGGGGACCTTGTGTTGAGGAAAGTGGTCGGTAACAAGAAGGATCCTAGAGAGGGCAAGCTTAGCCCAAATTGGGAGGGACCTTGCAGAATCATCTCGGTAGCTGGCAATGGTACATATCAGCTTGAGGACAGTGACGACAAAGAGTTGCCAAGACTCTGGAATACTTGTAACTTTAGGTTTTTCTATCATTAGATGTCTACTTTTTAAAGTTTATGTTATTAGCCGAAGTAATAATAAAATTTTAGCTTGATTTTTAATTTCAAACTTGTGTAATACGACTGACCAGTCCTTTGGCGATGTTTCTAAGTGAAACATGACAAATAACTTAGACTTATTATATGGTAGAGTTGAATTACACTTGCATATAATAGAGTTGAACTAAGTTGGCGATGTTTCTAAGTGAAACATGACGAATAACTTAGACTTATTATATGGCAGAGTTGAATTACACTTGCATATAATAGAGTTGAACTAAGTTGGCAATGTTTCTAAGTGAAACATGACGAATAACTTAGACTTATTATATGGCAGAGTTGAATTATACTTGCATATAATAGAGTTGAAACATGACGAATAACTTAGACTTATTATATGACAGAGTTGAATTATACTTGCATATAATAGAGTTGAACTAAGTTGGCGATGTTTCTAAGTGAAACATGATGAATAACTTAGACTCATTATATGGCAGAGTTAAAATGATACTTGCATATAATAGAGTTGAACTAAGTTGGATTAAACTAGGTTTTCCATGTTGGCGGGATCAAACTCAGATTGGAACTAAGTGCCTTTCAGTAAAAGATTAACAGGAAAACCAAGGTTAAGAACCTCGGCTAGTCATTGTTTGAATCTAACTTCGGCAACAAGATCATAAGCACATGCTTAATGTGAACATAAGTGAAACTTAAGTTTACATTAGGAGGCAGAGAGTTGGAGAATGACGAATAAAGTTTAAAGTGCTTAGGAGTTGAATTCTATAGCAAAATTTACAAGCTACAAATGGCTTAACACTTGTTGAAATTTTCAGAAAAATTTACAAGCTGAAGGTAAGCCGAGGTAATATTGCAAGAAGTACACCGAGATGACCAGGTTGCCCAACTTGGGGAGTATAGAAGACAGAAGTCTTAATAAGTAAGAGTGAAGTGGCAAGTTTAAAACAACACTTGTGAAAATATTTTTATGTTTTCAAGTGTTAAGCCAAGGCCAAGATAAACAATTAAGAGGTTATGTCTGAGGTATTATACTCTGAAGAGGTTATACAGATAAAGGTCTACTTTGAAGATATGCAAAGTTATTCTAAGTATGGAATGGTAAACATACATAGAAGAAAAGAGGGCATTCATTCAATACTTAGAAGAAAATATAAAACTTGCATTCACAAAAGATTACTTGTTCGGATTACAAAGAGCGGCATGTCGGCCAAATGTGAAACTAAAACATTGTTCAGGCAAAGCAAAAATACAAACAAAGGAAGAATACAAGGAAAAGAAGAAGTATTCTAAGTGCTAGGATTGGCTTGACCGGCTGGAAATGTTGCACTCTTGTCGGCCGCTATCTCGGCATCAATCTCCAGCAGAGTCTGATCCAGACTTTTCTCAGCGCACTGGATCTCGGCCTCAGAAGTAACTGGATTGGAAGAGGCACACTTGGAAACCAAGTCATCCTCCTCATCTTGAGTTAAGTCTATTTGCTCGTTGAGGGTAGGAGACTTGGGATTAGTGGCAGCCTCTCATTCCTCTTCGTCGGCCTCACCATTGCCAGCCTCATCATCTTTAGCTTCATCGTCGGAGTCTTTGGGCTCTGGTGGAAAAGGCACTTCAAGCTCACTAATATCCCGAAGATCAGAATCCATGGGAACAACCAACTTGTTGAGGGCCACCGTCCAACTAGGGTAGTAACCTTGGTTACAAGCCAAGTTGACTTGTTGCTTGTATTGGTCACGGACAGCGGCCTGCCCCTCTTCAAAGGCTTTTTCGTTGGCCACCTTTACCTCGGCCTCTTTATTTGCAAAAGCCTCCTGAAGCTTGGCCTTCATGTCCGCTATTTTGGCATTAGCAGCTTCGAGGTCGGCCCTTGCTACCTTGGCTTCCTCTTTTGTTGTCTTGGCCTTTTCCTCGGCCAGACTTTGAGCAGTTTTGGCATCCTTGGGTGGTCTATTAGAGCGCGATTGCTGGCCTTGGCCTTATTGAATGAAGAGAGGAATTTGGTTGCTTCCTTAGTCTTCTTAGCCAACTCCTTCCTTATCATCTCAGTTTTCACAGCATACGAATGGGCATGCTGAATAGCCTATAAGGAGCAAAGCAGATTAGTAAGATTTTGTCTAAGTATAGAAAGAACTATGAAAAGATAAGTAGTAAAGGATTACCAAAACTGAGCGTTGCATCATACGAGCAAAATTTTCATACTCATGGAACTCGGCCATGCGATTTATGTCCTCGGGTAGAAGAACTGCTGTGGACAGGGCCGCACCGACCTCAAGGTTCGCAGCACTGTCGCCGGCGGTAAGAGGTCTGTCGTCGAGCATGATCTCGGGCACCTAGACCATGCCTCAGGAATAACTGCTACTTTCTTGGTGATCAGACCTCTGCTTTTTGACCGGTGGGGCCTCCGATGCTGGGTCCTTGGCTTGACGTTTTTCAGCGGAATGGGCGCTTTTCTCAACCTTAGCTAGCTTCAGAATGGGCACAATGTCCTCATAATCGATCTAAGTCACTGTGGCCTTTGCCTTGGCCTTCTTCATTCGTTTTGGTTTTGGGGTTGGTTGGGAATGAGCGGAGGAGGATTGAACTGCCACTACATCGAGGATGTTGGCGAGGAGGTCTTCAACAACTACTAGTTTGCGCTCCATCTCATCGGCAGTGGCGACAACAGTAACCTTGGTCTCGAAGTGGATTGCTGGCAGTGCAGTTGGTGGGTTTGTCAGATCGTAGGCCGACGCCTCAGAGAATTGGCATTTTCGACTACGAGTTCTGCCTACAGGAGCGAGGAGTGAAGCTCAGCGTTGGCATCAATGTTGGCGCTGGGCTGGAGGAATTAGTTGGGGAGCGGATGTTGATAGCTGCTCCGCTGGATCAGAGGTTGAGGCTTGGTCAGGCTGTGGTGATGAAGTGTTAGGGGGAGTTATTGCTGAGGGTGGAGACTTGCTTTTCTTGGGGACGTCGGGTCGCACCAATTTGTAGGTCAGAATATAGTTGAGCAGAAGAGGGGCTTCCCGCTGGTCAACTGGCAGGCCCAGCAGCTTCTTGAAGTCCTTGCTGGGGTAGAAGGTTTTGCGGAAGTCTTTTGGTGGTTGAAGAAGAATTGCAAGTAAAAAAAAAACAGACATTAGAGCTTATAGATGAATAAAGTAATAAAGACTTAAGAACATATAAAGTGACACTTGGTTCTTACCATTACCCTCTTTGAACACTGTTCGGCTTAAAGGATAAAGGTGGAGGTTGTCATTAGGTGGGAACTCCTAGTTGCCCGAGACGATGAAATAATCATCTCCAGCACCTTTGTTGGAGTCTGGTAGGTCGGCTATGAGTTTGTACTCAGTGGATCTTGGATTGAGGTAATAGATGTAGCCTTTTTCGAATTTCAGGCCACACATGGTATAACAGTATTGGATGTCGGCTAGTGTTATCCTAGCATTTTCTCAACTAGCTAGGGAAATTATACCGTTCATGACTCTGTAAGAGTTGATGGCCAGCTGCATTGGGTTACGTTTGTAATAATGAAGAACTTGAGTCCACACTCTATGAAGGCCACTACAGGGAAAGGCATAGAGTCCCCATCAGGCATGATGGAGTCCTCCTCCCCTGCCAGCCTAAGGTGAACATCGACTGGGATGGAGAACTCTGTCCTAAAGTACTCTAGTTTGGCCGGGGTGTCTACCCTCCACCTGAACATACCCATGACGTCGGCTAAAGGGGGAGGGTGCAGGATTTCAAAAGAAAATGGTTTGTGAGCATTTAAAGGACCTCGGCTGAACCCTAGAGAACACTAATGTAAAGGCTTCTGAGAATCTAAAGAAGTTTTTTTTTTCGGTTTTCCTAAGGAACAGAGTTCTAAGATCAAAACCCAAACCTAAATCTACGCAGTCAAAGGCAAGAATCTAGAAATGAAGTAAGAAAAATAGAAAAGAACAATGATTCAGACTGAAGAAAACCAATAGAAATTCAAGAACATTGTACAAAGTGTGTGCAAATGTGCAAAGCCAAGTACAGTGGCAAAATAACACGTGTGTGAGTAGTATGCGTATACACACACCTAGAAAGAGATTGGACAGAAGCAAAATCACAAACAAACATGATGAAATTTAAAACACAGATGAAGATTCAAGAACGTAAATGGATTCACAATGGCAGCATACAAGCGTAACAAAGTTTAAAGTAAAACAAAAAACTAAAAAGAGGGGGAACAATGACTTACCAAAGAGAATAATATCGGTGTGAGGAACGCCGAAGTCAGACGATGGTGGTGCGTGGAGCAAAACGGTGAATGCCTCGCCGGAGGGGAAGAATGGAAACAGTTACAGAGCTTGAAAAGCTTAAAACAATGGTGGTTTTTTGGAAGAGAAGTTTTAGAGAGAGAAAGCTTGAGAGAAATTAGAAAGCGTGAAGTGAAAAGACGGAAAAAGGGAAGTGTTTTTGTTAAAACACGAAAAGACAGCAAAATCACAATGAATGTGCCTTGGACGACGTGCCTGTCAGGCGCACGCGCAGAAGCGACGCGACCTGATGGCGCGTGTCAAGTACGAACCAATTAGGAAAAGACGCGTGGTGAAAACTGTTGAGAAACTATGAGTGACAGCTCATGCGCAGATAGAACTCTTGGAGTTCTTGATTTAATAAGGCTAGAACCTTGGCTAGAGGGACGATCTCGGTTAAAGCACTTGAAAAACTTGGCTCTTGGTTCTTAGGCATTGATAAAGCAGACTGTAGTCTTGAGCCGACGTGTGGTGACCTCGGTAATGAAGGATGGAGCAAGTCTTAGCCAATGTGCTATGTGGACAAACGATGTAGGTTCTATCACCTCAGGATGCCGAGGTAATAGAACCTAGGGGGCAGTTGTGGGGGCATATTTTTGTGAATAACAACACGTGGCCAAGGTGGCACCGAAGTGCCAGCCGAGGTGTCACGTGTCTTGGTCGTGGCGTCGAGGTGATCTCAGCTAGGTCAAGGTTATCTGCGGAGATACCAGAATCCGAAATGAGCGGATAAGGGACATGAGTCTTAAAATTGGGGAGGACCTTAGTCTGGATAAAGATAAGGCTCTTAGAGAGCTTATCTCTATCTGGTTGGAAGTCCAGGATAAGCATTGAGCCAGAGTTCATTGAAGCTATGATTCTAAAGGGATCAAGTTAGTGCTGGCTATAAGAGTAAGGCACCCTCGTGGGTCTAAGGTACGTTTTTTGTATTTTGGCTAGTGAGTTAAGCACTGTTTGCTATCTTTGAGAGATAATTGAGTGCTGACTTGATCGTCGGAGTGCCCCCGAGTGGATGAACCACCGCCGAAGTCTTATCTTTCTGTGATAGGTTGTTCGGGTGAGATCTATTCTGCCGGTGCTCTCCAGCTGGGTACCTATTTGACAGTGTGGTCAGAAATCAGCACACATAACAGCCATCCGCATCCTTATTGCTATAGTAGCGTTGTATGATTTAGAGATATATCAAATGGATATTAAGACAGCTTTCTTAAACGGTGATCTAAAAGAAAAGATCTATATGGAGCAACCCGAAGGGGTTATAGTGCCAGGGCAAGAAAAGAAAGTTTTTCGGCTTGTAAAATCTCTTTATGGATTAAAACAAGTTCCTAAGCAATGGCATGAAAAATTTGATCACGCTATGCATACTAATGGGTTTAAGATAAACGAATGTGACAAGGGCGTCTATGTTAAAAACACCGACAAAGGTTATGTCATCGTTTGTCTTTATATGGATGACATGCTTATCATTGGAAGCAGTCAAAACATGATCAAATCAACCAAGCAAATGTTGAACAAAAGATTTGATATGAAAGATATGGGAGTAAAAGATGTCATATTAGGAATGAAAATTACTAAAATAACTGATGGATATGCATTATCACAATCTCATTATATTGAGAAAGTTCTTGGTAAATATATCAAGGATGATGTGAATGTAGCAAGAACACCCGTAGACGTCAGTTTTTATTTATTGAAAAATAAAGGAGATGTGGTGTCTCAGTTAAAATACTCCCAAATCATTGGAAGCCTAATGTACCTAATGAATTGCACGCGTCCTGATATAGCTTATGCTGTCAGTAAATTCAGTATGTACACTAGTAACCCTGGAGAAGACCATTGGAAAGCAATCATTCGGGGTTCTTAGATATCTAAGATTTACCCGTGATCATAGCTTAAACTTTACTCGATATCCAGCAGTACTCGAAGGCTATTGTGATGCAAATTAGATATCGGATACTAAAGATTCAAAATTCACTAGCGGATATGTCTTTACTCTGGGGGGTGCTGCTGTTTCTTGAAAATCCACGAAACAAACATGCATCGCATGATCCAGAATAGAATCTGAGTTCATTGCTTTAGACAAAGCAGGAGAAGAAATAGAATGGATTCGTCACTTCTTAGAAGACATTCTGATGTGGCCAAAACCTGTGACAGCTATTTGCATTCACTGTGATAGTCAATCTGCAATAGATAGGGCATAGAGTCATATATATAATGGTAAGTTACGATATATTTGTCGTCGACATAATACCGTAAGGCAATTTCTCTCAAGTGGAATAATCTCAATAGATTATATAAAATCTAAATAGAATATTGCGAATCCGTTAACGAAAGGTTTGGCAAAACAGCAAGTGTATAGTTCATCGAATGGCATGGGATTAAAGCCTATATTACATAAGAGTCATCATAATGGTAACCCTACTTAAATGACTGGAGATCCCAAGAACTAAGTTCAAAAGGACAACTAAGTTATGCATGGCTTGCCAGAAATCACCAAGCGATTAAAATTCCCTACCCATTCCTATGGTGAAAGCGATATCTGCAATATGTGTTGTATGCAGGGTCTTAAGGATAAGCTTTGCTTTAAATGATTACTTATATCTTGATTTTGTGGAACAATCTTTTGTGTAAAATAAATAACTTAAAACAAATAAAACAAATAAAAATAAATTACTTACATAATTTAATTTACCGAAATGAATAAGTACAAAAATAGATCAAGTCGAGTGTGTGACACTCTGTCCTTAAGACAGATTCACCTCGCTTCAATGCTTACGAATAAAAGGCGTCTATCTCCCAAGGTACAATGATCTACACAGATTGTAGTGACACTCTAAACAATCTGTACGGCGAACAAAACTTGTGTTCTTTTCTCTCTAAATTTTTCCCTAAGAACTAGTATGAAGAACAAAGAGCAAAACCGTGAAGAGAATAATTTTTCTTGGATGATTCAATTGCTGGAACAGGCCTGGTATTTATAGACCCGAACAGGTCTGCATTTCAAACCGAACAGATGCAGTTTGAAATGAATAGGTGCAGTTCAAATTTTGAACATATAACTACTGGCAGTTTCATATATGTTCATAACTACTGGGTAGTTTTATAACTGTTAAAAAAATGGTTTGATCCTGTTGGAATTGGACTGAACAAGGGCACTATTTAGACTGTTTGGATAGAAAAAATTTGGAGCAAAAAATTAAATTAATTTTATGTAGAAATTCAAATAATTTTCCCTCAAGGATTTGAAAATTTTCAAATAAATTTTGTCCAAAAAATTAATGTTAGAACCGAACCGACCCATACTCGGGCCCGGCCCAACCAGAGGCAGCGCGCGCGTGTGGTGATTTGGGCAAAGGCCCACTTTGTCCATAACTTCTCTCTTCTATAAACTTGGGGTGCCCCTTGGGGCCCAACCCCAACGTTGCCACCTAGAACTTATGTACACACATAAGTTCTCTTAAGTTTCCAATGTAGGATAACCATTTCAAGGAAATCCACATTTTACTTCTTTAATAGTCCAATCCATGAACCTGAAAACGACGGCAACTTCCCATTCACTCATAAATGGTTTTGATGAACCGTCTTTACCGTGTGACTTGCCATATGGCAAGGAACACGCCACCTCTTTGGATCCACCCCAGAAGACGTTTGGGACCTACTCAAAATTGGGCTCAAAGTTAGCCCAAAATAAGCCTATAAAAAGTCATAAATTCCAACAATCCCCCACATGAATGGAATTTGACGGAGAGAAAATGCAACAACATGATCTAATTACAGAGAGTACATAAATTGAGAATATTCTGCAAACGATAGGTAACTTTTGGCTTTGAACCTTCCCTTGTGAGACACTATCGGATTTACTAGCTAACTAGTGAACATGATGTCTTGAACTGTTCAGCCATTTGTGTAAACCAAGACAACAGAACTCACACAGAATATTACCAGACATAGTTTACTTCTCACTATTGTGTTCATTTTGGCCCTGAACAACTTGGTCTTTCATGAGTGCTCTAGAGAATTGTTGCCCTTCACAAATCTCATAGAACTGGCCCAGTTCACACTCATATAGGTGATTCTTATGAAGAGTATCCTGCCATACTCCACTAGGTATTAGAGATATAAGAATCATTAGAAGTATTCCTTAAACTAAAACCCAGCAGACGTCACTATTTCATCACAGAAATGGGTAGGAGTTTGACTCCTCAGTGATCCTTATGAGTCATACACAACTCGGTTGTCCCTTTGAACCTAGATCTTGGGATCTCTAGTCAACTAGGTTGGGTTGCCGTTGTGGTAACTCTTATTTAATAGGCTTAAGTCCCATTTCCCTTGATGAATTCTTAACTGACTCTCTTACTAACCTTTTGGTTAGTGAATCCGCTATGTTGTCTTTAGACTTCACATATTCAATGAAAAAAATTCCATTAGAGAGTAGTTATCTCATGGAGTTACGTCGACGACGAATGTGTCGTGACTTACTGTTATACATATGACTCTGTGCTCTACTTATTGTTGATTGACTATCATAATGTATGCATATAGCAGGCATCGATTTTGGCCACATTGGAATATCTTCAAGAAAGTGGCGAAACCATTCTGCTTCTTCCCGAGCTTTATCTAAAGCTATAAACTTTGATTCCATAGTAGACCTAGCAATGCAAGTCTATTTGGAAGATTTCCAAGATACAGCCACCCCACAAAGAGTAAAGACATACCCACTAGTAGATTTTGAGTCTTTAGTATCCGATATCTAGTTTGCATCACAGTATCCTTCAAATACTACTGGATATCTAGTATAATTTAGCCCAATGTTACGAATAAATCTGAGGTATCTTAGAACCCTTATAATTGCTTTCCAGTGTTCTACTCCTAGGTTACTCGTATATCTACTTAGTTTACTTACTGCATAAGCTATATCCGGGCAAGTGCAGTTCATCAAATACATTAAGTTTCCAATAATTTGGGCATACTCTAATTGAAAAATACTTTCTTGTACATTCTTAGAAAAAAAACAAATTAACATCCACAGGTGTTCTAGCAAGATGATAATCATCTTTGCTCAATTTGTCAAGTATTTCCTCAATGTAATGTGATTGTGACAAAGCATAACCTTATGATGTTTTGGTAATTTTCATACCAAGAATTACATCAAAATCCTCATGTCTTTCATATCAAAATGTTTATTCAACATTTTCTTGGTAGTTTTAATCATGTCATTATTACTACATATGATGAGCATATCATTCACATAAAGACATACTATAACATAACCCATGCTTGTGTTTTTAATAGAAACACATTTGTCACATTCATTAATTTTGAATCTATTTGACATCATTACTTTATCAAATTTCTCATGCCATTGTTTTAGTGCTTGTTTTAAACCATATAATGATTTAACCAATTTATACACTTTCTTTTCTTTTCTTTTCCTGGAACAGAAAATCATTCTGGTTGTTCCATGTAAATTTCTTCATCTAACTCACCATTTAAGAAAGCGGTTTTCACATCCATTTGATGAATTTCTAGATTGTACAAAGATGCAATGGCAATTAGCATTCTAATGGATGTTATTCTAGTAACTGGTGAATATATGTCAAAGTAGTCAAGATATTCTTTTTGTCTATATCCTTTGATCACAAGTCTTGCCTTGTATTTGTCAATTGGTTCATCCGCTTTCATTGTTGCTTTGAAAATCTACTTGTACCCAAGAGGTTTACAACCTGGTGGTAAGTCCACTAATTCCCAAGTGTGATTTTGTAAGATGGATTCAACTTCGCTGTTTATAGCTTATTTCCATAAAGGAACTTCAGGACAGGACATAGTTTCTTTGAAAGTTAAAGACTCATTTTCAAACAAAAATGTTAAAAAATCTGAACCAAAAGATTTTGAGGTTCTAGCACGTTTACTACGCCTAGGTTCCTCTTCCTCATTTTGATCTATCTCTTGTTCTTGCTCTTGTTCTTGATCTTGTTCTTGATTATGACTAGTAATAGCATCATAAGATCTTTTATTAGTACTAGTCTCTTGTCCAGTCTTATTAGGAAACACATTTTCAAAGAAAGATGCATTCCGAGATTCAATAATAGTATTTACATGCATTTCGGAATTTTATGAATCAAAAACCGATATGCACTACTATTTTTGACATAACCAATGAAAATGCAATCAATAGTTTTAGGACCTATCTTAGTCTTTTTAGGACTAGGAATAGCCACTTTAGCCAAACACCCCCACACTTTTAAGTATTTGTAGGATGGTACTCTCCCATGCCACATTTCATAAAGTGTTTGATTCACTTTCTTTTGGGGTACTTTATGAAGTATATAATTAGCAGAAAGTATTGCTTCCCCCCACAAGTTTTGAAATAATCCAGAACTTATTAATATGACATTCATCATTTCTTTTAAAGTCCTATTTTTCTTTTCAGCAATTTCATTTTGCTGAGGTGAGTAAGGAGCGGTGGTTTGATAAATTATTCCATATTCTTTACAAAACTCACCAAAATGTGATTCATATTCACCACCTCTATCACTTCTTAATTTTTTAATTTTCTTACCAAGTTGATTTTCAACTTTATTCTTAAATTGAATGAAAGTTTCCAATGCTTCTTCCTTAGTTTGAATTAAATAAACATAACTACATCTAGTATAGTCATCTACAAAAGTGATAAAATATTTTTTTCCACTTCTGGTTTGAATTAATTTAAAATCACAAATGTCACTATGAATTACTTCGAGTCAGCATCTTTTGTCCTGTATTTTTTCTCCAAAGACACCCAAAGTTCCTTTGCCACCTTGATAGGACTATAGACATTGTATAAAGTGTTGTCAAGTCTGTTCAAGATGTAGTTCCGGCAAAGGAAATCAGCATGTTTTCAGGCATCGACCGCAGTAACCACTTGCCGGTCGGTTTCATTATCTTTCAGAGTAGGAGCATCCTCATAGAGAAAACGTACTAGGTTGAGAGTAGTAAGATAGAACAGCATTTTCTGCTGCCATCTTTTAAAATCAGTTCCTAAGAACTTCTCTGGCTTTTCACCATGATTGACTGGTACAGTCACAACAGGAGAGTGGTTGGAGCAATTGCAGCCACCATACTAGTACTAGTTTGAGCATTAGTCTCAGTAGCCATGGATTCTAAATTATAAAACAAAATTATAATTAGAATTTTATACTACACAGAAAATTTAAACTATAAACATAGAATTTAATTCTGTAAAAATAAAAGAAACAAGAATTGTAACTTTTATTTTCAATTAATTTGAAAATAAAATATTTATTAAACAAATTAATTCCACACAAAAAATTAAATTTCTATAAAACTTCAAAAATTAAAATACTGAAATAGAATTCTAATTAATGGAAACTCAGAAATTAATCTGAAAACCAAAATTAATTTCTAATCAACTTCACAAATAAATATTCTAAATTGCTAATGACTACTAGTATATTACTACTAGTTGTTAAAAAAAAAATAAACAGTATATTACTACTATTTGTCAAACAGTATATTACTACTATTTTTATTTTCTAACCAAAATATTATTTTGTAAAACCACAAAAAATAATTTCTGTAAGAAGAAGAAAGGAAGAAAAGAAAACAAATGAAATTTTTTGTATAAACAGAATAATTTGAATATGTCTTAAGATTGTTGGAACAATCTTCTGTGTTAAATAAATAACTTAAAGCAAATCAAACAAATAAAAATAAATTACTTACAGAATTTATTTTACCAAAACGAATAAGTACAAAAATAGATCAAGTCGAATGTGTGACACTCTGTCCTTAAGATAGATTCGCCCTGCTTCGGTGCTTACGGATAAAAGACGTCTATCTCCCAGGATACAATGATCTACATAGATTGTAGTAGCACTCTAAATAATTTGTACGACGAACAAAACCTGTGTTCTTTACTCTCTGAATTTTTCCTTAAGAACTAGTATGAAAAACAATGCACACAAAGAGCAAAATCAAAAACAGAAGAATTTTTCTCAGACTGTTTTTAGGATGATTCAATTACTGGAATAGGACTGGTATTTATAGACCCCGAACAGGTCTGAATTTCAAACCGAACAAATGCAGTTTGAAATGAACAGGTGCAGCTCAAATTTTGAACAAATAACTGCTGGTAGTTTCATATCTGTTCAGATAACTGCTTGCAGTTTCATATATGTTCATAACTGCTAGGTAGTTTTATAACTGTTAAAAAAATAGTTTGATCCTGCTAGAATTGGATTGAACAAGGGAACTATTTGGACAGAAAAAATTAAATTAATCTCATTTAGAAATTCAAATAATTTTCCCCCAAGGATTTGAAAATTTTCAATTAAATTTTGTCCTAAAAATTAATGTTAGAACCGATCCGAGCCATACCTGGGCCCAACCCAGCCAGCGGTGGCGCGTGCATGTGGTGGTTTGGGCTAAGGCCCACTTTGTCCATAACTGTTCCCTTTTACAAACTTGGGGTGCCCCTTGGGGCCCAACCCCAATGTTGCCACCTAAAACTTATATACACACATAAGTTCTCTTAAGTTTCTAATGTGGGATAACCATTTCAAGGAAATCCACATTTTACTTCTTTAATAGTCCAATCCACAAATCCGAAAACGACGTCAACTTCTCGTTCACTCATAAATGGTTTTGACGAACCGTCTTCACCGTGTGACTTGCCATACGGCAAGGAACATGTCACCTCTTTGGATCCACCCCAAAAGACGTTTGGGACCCACTCAAATTTGGGCTCAAAGCTGGCCTAAAATAAGCCTATAAAAAACCATAAATTCCAACAGATTTAGGCATAAAAATCAAGACGAGTATAAGAGATACTCACAATAAGAATCACATATATGAGTGTCGAACTGGGGGCCGGTTCTATGAGAATAAAGAGGTTAAATTCTCTAGAAGCACTCACGAATAACCAGAAGCGTTCAAAGCTAAAATGAACACAACCATGAGAACCATGATGTGTCAGAAAATATTTTGTGTGAAATCTATTGTCTTGGCTTACACTAACAGCTGAACAATTCAAGGCATCGCGTCCATTGGTTAGCTAGTAAATTTGATAGGTTATCACTAGGGAAGGGTCAAAGCTAAAAGCTACCTATCATGATGCAAGATATTTTTTATTTATACTCTTTCGACAAATTCTGTATATTGTTGCATTTCCGTTGTCATCAAATTTCATTCATGTGCGAATAGTTTGTAGTGCTACTACTATTCGTTGTTGATCATTTTATCCTAAGAGATAGACGTCCATAATCTAAAAGCACCGAGGAGAGGGCGAATCTGTCTTAGAGACACAGTGTAAAACATTGGACTTGATCAAAAATTTTGTTCTAGAAAATAATAAGGTAATTAATTAGTTTACTTTTCTGTTTTAATTATTTTTCCCTTTCAGATTCTGAATTTGTTTTTGTAACAAAATAAGAATCTATTGTTATATTTTTTTTCTATACTATTTTGATTTTTGTAATTAAACAGTCTTTCTTCTTTCTTTAATCCTTTCTTTGAATACATTGAATGTTGTCTAACAAATTTTTGGGCGATATGTGGGCTTGTCCTAGGACCACATAATTTTTTGTTCAAAAAGAAGAAAATGACAACGATAGGCAGTTGAAAAAAGAAAAAAATATATGATGACAGAGAGAATTAATGCATGAACCATTGTGCCCCTCCAGATCAATGGGCATGCCGTAAACAAAATTTAAAAATTATTAAAGAGAAAATTTATTACAATTGGAACTAGAGGAATTATCTTTGTAATTTTCTCTTAATTCTATAAGGATGATGCATAGGGAACTTTGTGGATGCACCCCTCATTGTGCGTCAGGTTGTGCAAAATTCGTATCATAGACATATCACTCGATGAACAGAATTCATAAAATTGAAAGGCCTCTTTTATGGATCAATCATAGGAAAAATATATCGACTCTATATTTATATATGTTTTTAAAAAATAAAGACAGAAGACGAAAACACAGAAACAAATCGGTTGTTTTATCGAAACATAAATGACTTTATTCCTTTTTAATAATTGACAAGAAAAAAAAGTAGAAGGCAATAACAATTTCATGTTTCTCAGTACCACAACAAATAATCTCATCTTGTGTATACAAAATACAACTTCACAAAATGTTCAAAATCAGTATGCAAAATGTGCAAGAAAAACATATGCTTGACACGAATATTCGGAACTATGAAACATAACAACAGAATGCACAATATTACATAACCCTACGCGGTTCAATATTAACCAAATGCCAACCAAAACGGGAAATGTAAAGCTCATAATAAGTAAGTAGGCAACAGACGGCGAAAGAAGAGAAGACAACTTTTAGATAGCTCGCGCTTTTATAATGTCGGTGCTCATTTCACTTGGATCCGTTGCTTGCAACTCAACTTGAATGCCATCCAGTTCCCTCTTGAATCTATCCTTGGAGCTTGCATATACCACCTTCATTCTCACCTTTGATGTATCAGGTGACCTTAAAAAATGAGAAAATTAATTTGATCACTACTTAGCAAACAAAAAAGTAAATCAGTCATTTGTCTTCTGCTTCCCATCCCGAACCCCTCTCTATTGCATGGTGAATTTCTCATGCAATACATGTTTTGAGATAAGGAGATAAGAATACTACTAGACTATTTCACTTGATGGCAAGCAACAGGCAGAGGAAGAATTTACTGGATTTAGTTAAGGCAAATGGGGTTGTGGTGGAAGATCCCGGTATGGTGAAACAAGTAGTGGAGAACTACTTTACAAGAATGTTTGCTGAAAGCTGGAAGTGCAGGCCTAAGTTGGCTGGTTCTTTTCTGTCTATTAGCATTGTTGATTCAAAGGAAGTGCTGGAGGCTGATTTTAGTGAAGTAGAAATCTGGGCAGCCATCTAAGATTGTGATGGAAACAAGGCGCCTGGGCCTGACGGTTTCAATCTGTATTGCATTCAAAAGTGCTAGCCTATAATGAAAGGTGAGTTTAACCAGTTGTTCCAAGAGTTTCATCGTAATGGGAAGCTGGCTAACGGGGTAAATAGCTCTTTCATCACTTTGATTCCTAAAAAGAAGAACCCTATAGATTTGAGTGAATATAGGCCTATTAGCTTGGTTAGCTCAATCTATAAAGTGATGGCTAAAGTGCTGTCTAGAAGATTAAGACAAGTGCTCCCTAAATTCATAGGAGAAGTTCAAACTGCTTTCCTTAGTGGTAGATGCATCCTTGATGGGGTTTTAATTGCAAATGAAGTGGTGGATTGGTGGAAAAAGTCCAAGAAAAAAGGAATTATTCTTAAATTGGATTTCCAGAAGGCCTATGATTCCGTTAACTAGGAATTTCTGCTGGCAATGATGAAAAATTTCGGGTTTGGTGAAAAATGGGTGGGATGGATTAGGGCTTGCATTTCTACGTCAAGAATTTCAGTGCTTGTAAATGGGTCACCCACAGCAAAATTCTCGCCTCAGAAGGGGTTAAGACAGGGTGACCCCCTATCGCCGTTTTTATTTAACATAGTGGCTGAAGGATTAAATATTCTGTTGGTAAGAGCCAAAGAACAGGGGCTGATTAGAGGAACTACAGTAGGTCATCAAGAGCTGAAAATTTCCCATTTACAATTTGCAGATGATACTATTATTTTTTGTGAAGCCAAAAGGGAGGAAATTATTGTGCTTAAAAGAATTTTGAGGTGTTTTGAAGTCATGTCAGGCCTCAAGATTAATTTTCATAAAAGCATTGTCTGTGGAATTGGTGTGGAAGAGGAGGTACTCAAGGAGTTTGCTAAAAACCTGAATTGCCTGAGCCAGAAGTTACCACTGTCTTATCTTGGATTACCTTTAGGGGCCAATCCACGGAAAAGAAGTACTTGGCAACCAGTGGTGGAGAAGTTTAAAAAGAAGTTAGCATCTTGGAAGAGGAGATTCTTGTCTTTTGCAGGTAGATTGACCCTAATTAAGTCCGTACTGTCAAACCTACCTGTGTATTTTCTATCCATCTTTAAAATGCCGGTGGGTGTTGCAAAAACTATTGAAAGGATTCAATCTAACTTCTTGTGGGGAGGTTCTGAAACCCAAAGGAAAATTCACTTAGTCAAATGGAAGGAGGTGTGTAAAAGTAAAGCCCAAGGGGGTTTGGGTGTGCGAAGTCTCAGTGATGTTAATGTGTGTTTATTAATAAAATGGTGGTGGAGGTATGGCCGTGAGCATCAATCATTATGGAAAATGGTGGTATGTAGCAGATATGGTGGCTTGGGAGGCAGGTAGAAACCAGAACCAGTGTCAAATGCAATGGTATCTCCAGTGTGGAAAGATATTGCATCTTTAACCTCATCAAACAGTGTAGTGGCTGAATTTTTCTCCCAAAATTTCAGGATTATTATGGGCAATGGTGAGAGGATACATTTTTGGAAGGATAGGTGGTTCAATGATATAAGACTTACGGATGAGTTTCCTAGATTGTTTAGTTTATCAGTGGAAAAGGAAGGTTCCTTGCAGTTCTTCTATCAACGGAAAGGGCAGGGTAGTGATTGGAAGCTGGCATTTAGAAGATCACTCCTAGCTTGGGAGGAGGAGGAAGTTCAAAGGCTGAATGTATTATTAGCAGAGGCTCCAAATCTAAATCCTTTGACTGTGGATAACTGTTGGTGGAGGGCTAATAACACAGGAATGTTCTCTGTGGCTTCAGTATGGAACAGTTTGGAGTTAGTGAATGGATCCATGTTTAGCATCTCAAAGTTCCTATGGAGAAATGCTGCACCCCCAAAGGCTCAGTTCTTCGGTTGGTTAGCTTGGAAAGGGAGAATAAAAACCTCAGAATTTATGCATAGGATTGGAGCTCTACCTGCCAATGTCAGCCCCCTATGTGTGTTTTGCAAAGAAGAGGTAGAAACCATAAATCATGTGTTGCTTTTATGCCCATTAGTTTGGCAATTATGGTCTGACTTGGTTAATTGGTGGGAGGTTCAGTGGGTGACACCAGGTACTGTGGAAGTTTTGCTCCAATGGTGGTCTGGTATGAAATTTAAAAAGAAGGAGTTCAATATGTGGAAGGTTGTCCCTTTGGCCATGCTATGGTCTGTATGGAAGCTTAGGAATGATTGCATATTTAACAATGGCAATGTTGTGTGTGCACAGATGATGGAGCTCCTGAAAATTAGAATTGCACTATGGGTTAAGTCAAATGTCAAGGGAGTGAATTACTCAGTGCATGATATGGTGTCAAATTTGAAACAAGTGAGACGCTGCATTGAGTGGGAGTGAGTGTTGCTAATCTGCTGATGCTGTACAGGAAGGTGCCTAAGGTGTTCAGGAATGTGTCAAATCTGGTCTTGGAGTTGGCTGCTTCAACGTTTGTCCTGTTTTGTTCTCCATGATGTATGCTGAAGGGTCATGTTGTGTTGGATCTGCTATGTTTGTTTGGTGTGGCTGCTGGGTTGAGGTCTGCTGCCTATAGGTTTGGGTATTATATGTGGATCAAGGTAGGGGGTATCTGCTGCAGGTAGTCTGGTCTGCTGGTTGCTGGTGGGTGTTCTTTGTCTGATTTTGCATTGCAGAGAGGGCTGGCTTAGTGGAGGTTGATTCAGATCCTGCAGGTAGTCTGGTCTGCTGGTTGCTGGTGGGTTGTTCTTGGTCTGCTTTGTGTTTCTGCTCTGTGTATCTGCTGGGTTGAGGTCTGATTTTGCATTGCAGAAAGGGCTGGCTTAGTGGAGGTTGATTCAGATCCTGCAGGTAGTCTGGTCTGCTGGTTGCTGGTGGGTTGTTCTTGGTCTGCTTTGTGTTTCTGCAGAGGGCTGGTTTAGTGGAGGTTGATTCAGATCCTGCAGAGTCTGGTCTGCTGGTTGCTGGTGGGTTGTTCTTGGTCTGCTTTGTGTATCTGCTTTGAGTGTCTGCTGGGTTGAGGTCTGCTTTGTATATGGTCTGCCTGTGCTTGGTCTGCTTTGTGCTTGGTCTCTGGTCTATTTGAATCTGTAGGCATGAAAGGTACTTCAGAATTTGCATTCTGCTCTGTGTATCTGCTTTGAGTGTCTGCTGGGTTGAGGTCTGCTTTGTATATGGTCTGCCTGTGCTTGGTCTGCTTTGTGCTTGGTCTCTGGTCTATTTGAATCTGTAGGCATGAAATGTACTTCAGAAACAAACTGCTGTGTTTTGGTCTCAAATTTTGGTGTGTGGTTTGGGTCAAGGTCTATAGCTGTTCAAGGCAAGGTGTTTGGTATGTTTCTCTCTTCTGCTGTTTTGGCAATGTAGCTCAAGGAATTTCTGCTTGCTTTGTGCTTGGTCTGCTTTGTGCTTGGTCTCTGGTCTATTTGAAATTGTAGGCATGAAATGTACTCCAGAATTTGCATTTGCAAAGTTTGGTGTGTGGTTTGGGTCAAGGTCTATCGTAGTTCAAGGCAAGGTGTTTGGTATGTTTCTCTGGGTTGTGCAGGCAGAGGTGCTGCTTATTGATGTGTTCAAGAACCTGTCTTGGACTTATTGATCTGCTGTATTGTAGATCTGCTGTATTGATCTGCCTTGGTCTGCTGTAGTGTCCCAAAATAGGAGCTTTTTTGTTCTTCCCCAGGCCAACTAGCAGCAGCAGCAGACAATGTCTTCATGGTGGAGATGTTTGGCTTACATTCTCATCTAAGTGGGCTGCTCTGCTGGTTATGGTTTTCCCTGTTCTCTTTGTTTTTTTCTTTTCCTCGTTGGTTCCTCACCAACTTGGGGGTGCTAGCAAATGATAGGATGGGCTTTTTGGTGCCAACCTAGTTGGGATCATTTCGCTCATTGTGATGCTTCTGCATTCCTTTTTTCCTTATTGGTGTAATTAATTTTGTACCTTGTACTAATTTTACATCAATAAAGTGTCTTTTTTGCTGATCAAAAAAAAAAAAAGGAGATAAGAAAGAGTTGGTCAAGCGTAAAGGGCGGTGGGATTAGGGGACAAGAAAGAATCCAGACAAAGGACTCGATTGCCTGTAAAGGTGGATTACAAATGAGAAAGAGAGAAATCAATAGTTATTCTTGCCTTTCATAGACTAGCTCCATTATACAAGTGAGTGACATAACTAGAAATTGAAGGAAGCTCAATGCACATCACTTTCAAAAAACACAAATTGTGACATCCACAAGACCATCTAAGTATCTGAATTTATACTAGCTTTTTTGCCAAATTTTATCATATGCCTCAAGTAAGGCGAGAACTAGGCCAGTATCTCTCCGTCTCACACATGGTTGGTGTACATTTTTTCAGTTATTATTTTTTATTTTTGGGTTAATTATACTCAATACACGACATCTTACTTTGACCTTTTTACATTCTATTATGATAGTCAACTCTTACGTTTTCGGTCAAGTTTGGGTTACATTGAAACATGACTACAAGTATAGAGATTGACTGTAACAATCAAGCGTAGAGGAGCCGAAGTTCGATTTCATGTAAAATGTAGAAATACCAAGTGTAATTAAACTCATCAAGAACAAAGATAGTGTGTTAGTCTCTACATCTACAATCCAATGTGTGACATTGATTGCAGTAGATAGAAATGTAAATGATTTAAGTCATATTACCAAGCAATACAGAAAATCTTGCTCTTCTGACAATTCTCGTCAGTGATGAAATCGAAATCAAAAACAGCATATCGGCACTCATCAGCAGGGAGAGAGGCAGTGAAATCCTCATAGCTTTCCTCGGGACTCCCAAGCTTTTCGACAGCCACGTTTTGGCCTTCAATATAGAAGTGGACAAATTATGGTATTATTTTCGTCACTATACTTTTAATTGGTTCGACTTTCATTTTAAATTTATGAATTTATTTTAATTTGATCTAATTGATTATAATTCTTAATATTTTTTATAAAAAATATGTAAATAAGTGGAATGTGTCATATTTTTAAGGGTAAAATTATAAATTTACTTAATTTAGTCGGTTAATCTCAGCTAATTCACTAATTATTTTCCATTAAATACACTAACGATATTATTAATTGAACTAAATTAATACAAAATATAAAATTAAAAATCAAAATCAAAATTGAGCAAACTAAAAATATAAAAATCAAAATGACACAAATAACAAAATGTAAAGATCACTAGTATAATTCACTCTATAAAAGGACATGACAAATTGGTTGATTAATGTTAGTTACCCGCAAAATTTAATCCGGAAAGTAGATTATAGAACATAAATTTAAAGTTACTATTTTATCAGTCATAGTAAAAATAAATTTTGTCTCTACATTTTGATTCCAAATATATTTTGGAATAATTTTTTTTTAAATGTTGCTAAATTAAATATATTTTTATTTAAAATGCTAACAATTGAAGACAACCACCACCGACTTAGAAAGTGCATGGCAATAATTTCCACAACTTTAAAGTTGTCATAGACAAGTTAGTCAACCATCCATCCATAAACATAACCTCATCAACAAAATAGAGTCAGGACATACCAACCCCACATTTAGGCGGCCTTAAGACTTTTAAAAAATGAGACCTTTATACATAATTAAAAAAGGGTCATGGTTGGTAGCTCGAAAGAGCTACCCCCCGAATCCCCCGAATTTGCAGAAAACAGAAGAAGGAGAAGGAAGGAGGAGGAGGAGGGGGAAGAAGAAGAAGAGAAGGAAGGAGGAGGAGGAAGAAGCCGAAGGACTGGAGAGGGCCAAATAAATCGGGGTGTGGAGGCGGAGGTGAGGGGCAGAGAAGGAGGCAGAGGCAGAGGCAGTGGCTGCGACGGCGGGCGACGAGCTCTTCCCTGCGACAGCGAGAAGCTCTTCCCTGCGACGAGCTCTTCTCTCCCTCTCCCTCTTTCTCTTTCTCTCCCTCTCCCTCTCCCTCTCCCTTTCCCTCTGTCTCAGAGCTGCGTGAAGAAGAAGAAGAAAAAAAAAATGCCCAAAACGATGTCGTTTTGGGCATTAGGGGGATTAGAGGGGGCATTTTTCGAGCTCTCAAACATTATCCATTAAAAATATATAGAAAAATGTTTTGTGCCTTGAAATTTTTTCCCCCGAATGCCCCGAATTGCTGAAACGACGTCGTTTCAGCAATTCAAAAATTTTTTTTTTTCTTCCTCCAGTTTCAGACGCAGTGAGGAAGAGGGAGAGGGAGAGAAAGAGAAAGAGAGAAAGAGAGGGAGAGGGAGAGAAAGAGAGAGAGGGGAAGAGGTCGCCGATCGTCGATAGCCGCACCTCCGCCTCCGCCGATCGCCGCGCCTCCGCCTTCGTCGGCGATCGCCATGCCTCTGCCCGATTTTGTTTTGCTTTTTTTTTTCTGGATCTGAAATGGTTGATGATGTTGATGAGGAAGATGAATGGTTATGGCCCCCTCCAGTTCTTGTTCTTCCTCCTCCTCCTCTTCTTCTTCTTTTTCTTCTTCTTCTTCCTTCTTTTCTGAGCCTTTTTCCAATTCGGGGCTTTCGGGGGGCCTCATTTCGAGCTCTCAATCGGAGCTGAAAAATATATATATCGTTTTTTAATTAAAAAGTGAGAATTTATTTATTTTATTTATTTTTTATTTTTTACACTAGTACTAACACAAAATTTGATTACATATATATATAACTAAAATTACTAGTTTTTTTACCTATTCTATACATGAGAATTATTTAAAATATTAAGTAATAAATCTAATTTAAAAATATTATATTAGTGAATAATTCAAAAGAACTGTCATTCTCACTCTACTTTGCTCCAAATACACTCTTATTTGTCCTTAATATATATAGTTACTATTCTTACTCCACTTTGTTGTAAATGCACTCTTTTTTTATGCATAATAAGGACAAAAAATAGATTGTATTTAGAGCAAAATAGAGTTGTAATAGCGGCTCCCTAATTCAATTGTAATTTTTTTTGACAATAATTATAATACTGTATTTTCTGAGCAATTTCATATGATTTTTATAATTGATATAAATCATAATTATTGAAATAAGCATAAATCATAATTATTGTAATAGATTTTCAACATTTTTGCTGCGTAACGTTTTTAATTTATTTAAATTGTTTTTATGACATAATTGATTGAATGTAAAATTTGATCAACTTCGGTTTAAAAAAAAAAATTTATTTCTCAAGAGGCAATTGTACTGGTATAGTCGACAAATAATCCATACATTTAGCAAATAATTATCCATTACTAGTAAATAATTCACCACTTCAATTATTTAAAAAAAAAATAGTGAAACTTTATTTTTACAATTAAGTCTAAGAACACAACCACCAAATACGGAATGAGACACAGATGTCTCACATGAGATGGGTCTCACATGTAGGCCTGAGACCATGCAGATCTCACCCATGTGAGACACATGTGTCCTATTATGTGTTAGGTGGTTGTGCCCTAACATTACTCTTCTTTTTAAACTACTAATACAAAAATATAATGTTTAGTTTACTGAAATGAAATTGAATAGAATGAAATGGTCATTTCTCATCATCTCTATAGAATATTCTCTCAATGATGAATAATTATTTTATTTGTAAGATTTATTTATCATTTTTTTAATGAACAAAACATGAAAATAAACATTATAATGGAAAAATTATTTCATTTCAATCCATTTCAATTAACCAAACCTAACATACGAACTACATCATTCGGGACTTAACTTTTACACATAATTTGGGGCCCTGAGGGGCGACTTTTTGGCGTTGCCTCAGGGCCGGCCTGTCCACATTGCATTATTTCGTAAGTGGCTCTGCAAAGTCAAAAAAAATAATAATAATAATTAGAAAATTATTCCCAATTTTCTATCAAAGGTAAAGATTTATTCAAATTATGTGTCCAGAAAAATTTCTCAAATTATGTATACATTATTGATCTAATAGTTTGGATACTTTCTTCTGTGAAATGTTAAAGACCCATAATCTTAAATTCATAATTTTTTTTACAATGATGTGGTTGTCTTTCTTAGCTTTCTTTCTCTTGCTTAAGCCTTATATCATTAGATGCGTAACAAATTAAAAGTGAACATCATATTATATGATTCAAAAAATAAGAACTTTTTGGGATCTCAAACATTTTCTCATTCTTGTTGAGTTTTTTTGGACCATAGACTTTATGTTTATTTTTGCCTTCTTTCCTCTTAAAAAATCAATTGAAGGAAAATTTCAAAAAGTTGTTGGATTTCTTTGAAATTTAAATTTGAACTCAAGAAAACTTAAGGGGTTAGTGGTGCCCCTCACGGATACCGTTTTAATAATCTAAACTATTCATTTTATAAGATTCTCCATGTAGATCATCCATGAAAAAATTAAGTTAATTCGATGATCATAATATTTTTATTTTATCATGTTTGTCTCCAAAAAATGAATGGTCTATTTTCATAAATATACTTGTTCATTTTTTCAGATACAAATATGATAAAATGATAATTTTACGATCATTGGATTGGTCAAATTTTTTCTATAGATGATATACAGTAAGGGTTCTATGAAATAAATATTTTGGATAATCAAAATGGAACCCATGGTGGGCTCCATGGGCGCTTCAAATTTTTTCAAATTTATATTGGAACTTAAGAAAAGGCAAACCCAATTCTAAAATGATGAAAAAATGAAATAAAACAATTGAAAAACAACAAATTCGTTCTCCAAAATAAATAAAATTAATAATAATAAAAAAAATCAAGGAACATTTTAAAAAAAAAAAATCATTTCCATAAAATAAATGGTTAAAGTTTCTCTCCAATCTACATCGAACTAGAGGATGTTGTTAGGCCTATGTAAGCCCCTTATGGAACTCACATCGATGATCCGAACTGTTGAATATATAAAGTTATCCCTGTAAAAAATTATGTTAATTGAATATCGATAAACACTTAATCAAATCACATGTCAATGATGAATGGTGAAATATGTGAATGATTATTTAATAATTTTAGAGTATTGTTTCATACCATTTATTACTTAACACTTGTTAGGCAGTTGCTAATATCCTAACGAAAAGTAATATGCATCCTATAACTTTAACTAATGAAAATTAAATGACGGCACACCATGTCAGTTTACTCCAAAATCATCACAGAGTTTTTCGATAATATGTGAACTTGTCTGAAGATCATCAGATATGAGAAGAAAAAAATAATGACAGTAAAAAAAAAGGAAAAGAAGAAATGATGAGAGAGACTAATGTATGGACCATTGTGCCCCTCCAGATCAACGGGTATGTGAACAGGACATGGTATCTTAATCGGCCGTATACAAAATTTAAAATTATTAAAGAGCAAATAATTTTCTCTTAATTCTACAAAGATGATACATAGGGAATTTTGTGGATGCACCCCTCACTGTGCATCAAGTTTGTGCAAAAATCGTATCGTTGACACATCATTTTATTAGGAATTGATTATGTTTTTAATAAAGATCGGTGAGATACGAAATAATAAATAAAAAAAATAAAATGAATTAAACAAATCACAAACACAAACGCACATGAGCACAAGGATTTATGTAGTTCAACCCAGAATAAGGTTACATCCATGGTTGTTATAGTTTTCAGTATGATTAAGGATGGAACTAGGATTCTATCCTCCAAGGGCCAAAATCTAGAATAAAAATATTCATTTAATGTAGATTTATTTGTTTTTTAAATTAAGATTTTTTTTACTCACCAAATTGCATTTTTTATTTTGAAAAACTATGCACTTTAGCAGTAAGCACTACACAAGAAAGTTTAAAAAGAGAGAGAGAGAGAGAGAGAGAGAGAGAAAGAGATTTATCACATTTTAATTATCATATAATATAAGATTATTACATTAGCAACAAATATGAATTATCGAACTCATTATACTAATGCAATAATATATAATTTTATAAAAAAAAAAGGAAAATTATGCAAATAGTCCCTATAGTTTACATGATGTGTCAATTTGGTCCCTGTAATTTCAATTTGCTTGATTTTGCCCCGTAATTTAACGGATTGTGTCATTTTAGTCCAATAAATAACGGTTGTTAAGTTAATTTAACGAAAGTCAAACAATGTGTCAATTTTGTCCTTATATTTTCCACAATGTGTCAATTTAGTCTCTGTCAAAATCGAGAAAATTGAAATTACAGGGACCAAATTGACACATCGTATAAAGTATATGGACCAAATTGACATATTGTTTGACCTTCCGTTAAATTACCTCAATAACCGTTATTTATTGGACTAAAATGACACAATCCGTTAAATTAAGGGGCAAAATCGAGCAAATTAAAATTACATAAACCAAATTGACACATCGAGTAAACTATAGGAACTATTTGCATAATTTATCCCAAAAAATTAGGCATAAAAGTATAATCATCATAATATAATTGTTTTGTTATGGAGTTAGAAAAGAGAATAAAACACAAGAAGAAAAATAAATAAATAACATAAAATAAAACACAAGAAGAAGTGGAAAACAAAAAGAAGAGGAATAACAAGAGAAATTAAAAACATAAAAGTGGGTTATATTAAGGTTGTGTTTGATTCATGGATTTGAGTAGGGATTTAGGAAAATAAATAAAATATGTGCGTGAAATGTAATTATATATGTTGTTCATATTTCACTTTTTTTTTTTTTTTCTTTTTAAATTTCTATTCAAACGTAAATACTTTTCCACATAAAATGCTCATGAAATTATTCAACTTAAAAGCAGAACAAAAAAATAAGAAAGCGGGGGTGAAGATTAAATTTGTCAACTAGGGGGCAATACACATACACATGGAAATGGATATAAAGAAGTAGCAGTATACACAAAGCAATTGAGCCAAGGCAGGGGGGCCATGGCCCGTCTACACTTGGCTCCGTCCCTAAGTATGATCAGAAGATAATACAATTCTCTTCTGCAAAAGAGACGCCTCTTTATCTATTTATAAGTATAAAATTAAAATAACGTGAAAGTAATAAGAAAATTATCCAAGTCCACACAATTGTGTCTATGTTATTTATTTATTTATTCAAATAAATAAAACAAAGAATGACATAATTGACATAGAAACATAACATAAAAATTTGAAGTGATTAAAATGTATGGCAAAAAGTCGAGGAAAAATTATCAATAATTCTTATTTTGTTTTGAAAATTACTATTGAATTCTATTAAATTTCAATATGGACAATTAACATGATTCAACACTTAAAATTGAATGTATTAAGTAATAATCAATTAAACATATTTGATAACCATAATTGAGATCACTTAAAATTTAAGCACCTCTTAAAATATAAGTTAAAACTTATGAAAATTTTAAGTCATATGAAAATTACTTAATTCTAACTGAATTTATAACTACTAAACATAGGTATAGATATACACTATTATAAAATCACCACCAGCACCACTACTGCTACCACCACTAAAACCACATGCCACCGTCACCACTACCACCACCACCACTACTATCACCACTATGCCACCACCACCAATACATACTACTACCACCATCATGCCATCACCACCACTACACTACCACTACTATCACCACTTTTATCACCATTGTTATTGTTGTCATAATTACCATCATTATTTTATTACCACTATTATCACAACCGCTACTACTACCACCATCAACAATATTACCATCACCACCACCACCATCACAATATAAAAATTGAAATATACCATTTAAAAATAAAAATTCTAAATTTAATCTTATACATATAAAATAAATTATTTTTAGTTTAACACTTAAATTTTCATTAAACAACTTTTTAACTTGAAAATTTCAGAATTTGGTTTTTAATACTTAATTTTTAGTCTTTAGTTAGTCTTTAGTTTTTAGCTTTATTAAATAACACCTAATCTTATTTTTTATAAATTATTCCCCAAAAGTTTAATTCTCCAAAATAGCATATTTTATTTCAATTTTACCATACGCATTGAAATGTAAACCAAGAATTTCATAAATAATTTTATTTATTTTAAATTTTTTAATAAAAATATTTTAATTATTCAAAATTAAATTCTCATTGAAATGTAAACCAAGAATTCCATAAATAATTTTAATAAAATTATTTTAATTATTCAAAATTAAATAAATTTTCGTGAACAAAAATATAAGTATAGGATAGTTCAATTATCTCACTCATTAAGAAATATATGAATTCATCACAGTATTATTTTGCAAAGATTTTTTATTTGTTTTTGGTGACCGGGTGTCTAGACTAGCTTACGAAGATCTCAACTAATCTTATGGACGTAGCCCCAAGGAGTTGATAGCATATAGTAAGGGCAGGCATCGACCCGTTGGCCCGCTCAACTTGGCCGACCCGACCCGACCCGAATTTTGTAGGTTTTGAGATGATTGTTTTAGCTGATAAGGCTAGGTTGGGCCAATATTTTCCACCTGATATATTAGTGGGCTGAGCTTGGGATTTCTGTTTTTAACCCAACCGAGCTCGACCTACTATTAAATTAATTAATTAATTATAATATATTAAAAAATATCTTTTTTCTTAGATGTAGACTTTTTCTTTGTTGATATTATTGAAATTCACATTTGTGGTAATGTTTGATTGAATTTAAGGCAAATTATAATGGTAATCTCTGTACTTTGATCTTTGTGTTATTTTAATCCTTGTAATGTTAATTGATTCGATTTTGAGCATTTTTTTATGAAAAATATGCACATAAGTGTCATATGTCATATTTTTAAGGACAAAATTATAATCTTACAAAACTCAATGAGTTAACCACAACCAATTTAGTGATAATTTTTCTTAAAAAACATTAACGATATTCTCAATTGGGCCAAATTGACTTAAAATATAAAATTCAGAGTCAAAATCAAGTCAATTAAAAGTGTAAGGACCAAAACAACACAAGAGGTAAAATATAGGGACCACCGGTGTAACTTGCTCTTGAATTTATTTAAGAAATCTTTTAATTTATACACAAAATATTTCAATTTATAATAATATTAGTACATTTATTTAAGATATATAATATATGATTGAATTTAATTATGAAGTATTTTAATTTTTTTATAAACATATAGCCTGATGGGTGGATTTGAAATTTATAATTATTTTTTAGGTCGGGCTTGGACAAATGTAGAGGCCCAATGTTAGGACTGGGCTAAACTTGGGCAAACACAAAGCCTCTTATTTTGTAGTGTCAGCCCAACCTGACCCAACCCAACAAATGTCCATTGCTAGCACATAGTGAGAGTTGAATCTGAGATCTCGAAGAAGTACAACCCCAATCCTCAAGTTACACCACTAAGCCCCAACCTCTATTTTTGGAATTATAACAAAATCGGGGGATTTATTTATAAATCCCATTTATGAGTAATTTGGAATGATCTAAATAAATATATTTTTTAACTTTTTACAAAAAGATGTGCAATATAGTAGAGAGATAATGTGACCTAAATAATAGATGATGTGACCCAAATAAGATTTAAAAAAAAAAAAAAAAAAAAAAAGACATGTTACTCTAGCACATGTTAAACAACCCCTTAGTAGACTTAGCCCAATAAGTCCATAAAAGTTCTAATATTCTTTCAAATCCCTTATATTGAGACTTATATTCTAATAGGTCCCTTTTTTTATATTAGAATTATTATATGGACTATTTTACTCTTATAGACTTTTATTATAATATATATTATACCATATATTTAGGGGAGAGAATATCAATTATTAGATATATTTTATTTGTGGTATATATAAAACATTATATATAGAATATGGAAGATTATAATTCTTAGTATTTTTTTATTTTTATTTTTTGCCCCAACTTGAGGGATTCAATAAATTAAGGATCTTCCTTCACCATTATTTTGCATTAAGGTCCTGCCATGGAATAACATTTGGAAGAGAAAATTAGTTGTAGACCGATAATAGAGATGACGGATTCGCAATAGAGATGATAGTAAACTGACGATGAACAATCATATTTTGCCACTATATATTACACATAAACTGTAGTCTCTTTGTCAATTTGTGTAGCTACCGCTATTGTGTAGTTTATTCACCGGTATTATGCCTGCATTAATTATATATAGATTTTTCTAAAAAAGTAGTCAATATATGTGAACTATTTGATATTTTTTATATATTGTTTGATTTTTTATATATATTATTTATTACTATGCTTGTTGTTTGATCAATTATTTTTTTATTACCATTAAACAATGGGAATAATCGATTTTTTTTTTCTTTCAATTTTGTTTCATGGTATAAATTTAGTTTTCTAAGGTTAGTTGTATTTTAATTATAAATTATGAACATTTACATTGTATTTTGGTATGAATTTTTTTGAAGTTTTTTCGAAAATTAGTTGTATGTTTGTTATTTTTGTTACTATGCTTGTTGGTTGAACAATCTTTTTTGTTACCATTGAACAAGCGAAATAGTCGATTTTCACTTTTTTTCAATTTTGTTTTATGTTTTCACATTACAGTGTAAATGTTCACATTGGTATAAGTTTGTTTTTTTTTTTTTTTTAAGGCTAGTTGTATTTTAATTATAAATTGTGAGCATTCACATTGTATTTTGGTGTGAATTTTATTTTTTTTAAAATTAGTAGCATGTTTGTTGTTTTTCTTACTATATTTGTTAGTTGAACAATCATTTTTGTTACCATTAAACAATCAAAATAGTCGATTTTTACTTTTTTCAATATTTTTTTATGTTTTCACGTTGTAGTGTAAATGTTCACATTGGTATGAGTTTTTTTTTTTTTTAAGGTCAATTGTATGTTAATTGTAAACCGTAAACATTCACATTATATTTCTGTGTGAGTATTGTGGTTTCCGAAGATTAGTTGTATGTTTGTTATTTATTGTGAAAATCACATTGTACTTTAGTATGTGTTTTATTTTTTTGAAAATTAGTTGTATGTTTGTTGTTTATTGTGAATATTCACATTGTATTTTGATTTTTGTTCAGATTTTTTGTTGTGTTATTTTTAAAATTTTCATATTATAAAAAAGTTGAAAGTTCATAATTTGTTATTTTCTGCATAGAATGAGAGAGATATTTTCTCCTTAGAATGATAGACATTTTCTCTATAGAATAAGGGAGAGATTTTTTTTCCATGAAACGAGAAACTAGTTATTTTTTTTATTGTTTATTAGTTTCAAAATGAAAACATGTGCAAAAAATTAGAAGGGCGATTTGGCTATATTACATTAAATAGGACCTAATGGAATACAAAAAAAAAAAAAAAGGTTAGATGAAATAAAACACTTACAAGAGGATTTATTAAAAAATGACCCAAATAAAAATTTGTCTTTTAGGACTGCTTACCATAAAAAATAAAAATAAATAAAGAAATTTGAGACTTACGTGTAGGCCCTAATCGGTAGATTTATTATCCAATATGTTTTGTGATAATTAATGGTATTTTTCATCAAACACTATTAAAATAGTCACTAATTGTTAAATTTTAACGACAATTTGAAAATTGTCATAAAAAATGTTACTAATTATAAGTTTTGACGACAGTTGAAAAAAAATTGTCACCAAAAAGCTTCAACTAATTTCCAACTTTTAGTGACAGTTTGAAAAATGTCACAAAAAGTCACTACTTGTAAGTTTTAACGACAATTTATAAAAATTATGACAAAAAAAAGTTATTAATTATCAAATTTTAGTGACATGTAAAAAATCGTCACAAAAAATTATTTTTAACAATGATTTTATTAAGATTTATTTTCAATAGGATTTGATAAAAATTAAGTCTAATTATTAGGACATATTAATAGTTTATCTTAAAAAAATAATAATAAAATCACAATTTCAAATAATAGAAAATAATGAATTTCATGCTAGAGTTCTTCAGATTGAATTGTTGTGTAAGGTTTTGATTAATATAATATTTTTAATTTATAAAATTAAAAAAATATTATATAAGTAAATTAAAATTGCTTATAAATTTTTTGTTCATATCAAATGAGAAGCATAAAATTGATATAGAAGTCACCATTATAAGGAATTGAACTTTTTCAAAATATTTTATTAAAAAAAATAAAAACGTAGTGTCCATAATAAAATTTATAAGATTCAATAATAATCTTGTGAAGAAAATAACACTTAATAATAATTTTATTTACTTGCCTATGCATAGCAGAAAACTTTACAACTCAAGTTGCCTTATGCACACATCACCAAGTTTTGTTTGGTTTCTGATACCCATTTCAGTTCGTTTCTGATACCCAAGGGGTTGTGGCATTGTGGTAAGGCCTTGGGGTTTAAGCCCCAAGGTCACAAGTTCAATTCTTTCCTTGGGCCAATCTCCTGGGCAAAGCACTGTTGGTTAGGAGGTTGGACTTCAAGGATGCTTAATCAGCTACTTGGTGTGGGTTTAATGCTCCCCCGCTGTGCGAGTCCTGACTTAATCGAAACTTGCCTTGGGAGGTCGGGACAAGCTTCCAGGTTATAGTCTCTTACTCGGAACGGACAACAGGACACCCTGGTGATCTCCTCATGGGGCGCTGCCTTGGACCTGCGGGAGGGTGGGAGGATTTCCCTCTAACCAAAAAAAAAAAAAAAAAATTATAAAAATGAAATCATTTATCGTACACAACAAAGGGCTAATAATGAGATTGGACAGGAGCACCATCTGGGAGTGGTGAGTTGTAATCCTTAAACAGCATCAAAGGCTTGGGTGATTCTGGACTTCCAAAAGGACTTCCACAAGGACTTTGTACACTTGGGCTTCTTCCATTGAGATTGATCTTCATAGTCCAGCTCAAACATCTCTTCCATCTCCAAGTACCACAGGGGACTCTCAGGCTGAAAGATAGTATACCATTGTGTTGATCTTGAATACCCGAATCATGAAAACCCAAAAAGAAAAGCATAAACATTTTATGAAGCGAGATCAAAATGTGTACCGACCTTCAATTTCCCTGACAGTGGAGAGTCTAACTGCATTGAGTAATCATCTATATATGAAGGCAAATAAATGTTAGTAGGTTCTTAGAAGAATAAAAGAGATAGTACCCTTATCTATCAAGTGCAATAGCTTGTGAGGTCAATGAGTGGTTTTGGCAATGGTTTTGGCATTCCTCTGTGCCTTGATGCATTCCTGCTGATTATGCAGAAATTGTTCCTCTGAAACATCAAAGGGAAGAATTGTTCTTCTGCTACAACAGTCAACTTCTTATCCTGACTCTTCTTTGATGCCTGATGTGGATGTTTCCCGGAGTTTGTGAGGTCACTGAGTGCTTTCCTGCCACCAGCTTGTTCTTTCTCTGGAGCCTTTGAAACATTTGTTTTTCCTCCAAAAGAAGATGTCAGTTTAGAGGGACCAATAGCTTCTCCAATAGAGATCACATTCTTTGGGTTGTGCTTCTTTGATGTCCGAAGTGTGGAAGGCCTCCCCGAGATATATATATCATTAAGCGCACCTTCCTTCCACTAAGCCGTCCATTCTTCTGTGCCTTCAAGACATTGGACTTTATCCCAAAAGGAGCTGCTGCAATTAGACATAAAAGCTAAACTGCCATGATATCTGATCAACAGAACGGATTATAGAGATCTAATCAACAGAATGGATTATAGACAATCATTGGGGAGGAGGGAGGAATGAATAAGTACAGTACCATCAAAGTGAGCATTTAGATTCTGGTCTCGAATTAGGCCTCTGGTTTGAGTTGCCATTGATGTATTTTGCCTGCAAAAACCAGTTCATTGTTCAGCAATGAACAAAACTACGGACAAAGGAGCGAGTCATTCTTGATTCAATATTAGTTAACTTGAAGCTGTTAATAGCAGCTACGACTTTGCATTCTATAATGAAGTCCCAAAACATTAACGAATCAGTATTGTTGTATTTTGACTTGGGGGCAAATGAAAAAAACAAAATCGGTAGAATAGGTTACAAGACCCCAAATTTATCTTCTTGTCATTAACTTACCCAGGCATGATTGGGATATGCAAAAAGTCCTATCAACAGCATCAACAACAATACAATGTGGTCTATAATCTAAAAATTACCCAGGTCCAAAGAAACTTTGAAGTTAGTGATAATATCAAACAAATCTCAAATACTACTAAAAAATGGCATTCCTCAAAATCCCAACAAATAAGCTAGAAATACCTGCACAATTCATCTTAAATTATATGTTATTCAGTAACTTGTTTGCCAATTGCATTACTCATATCCCAATGGAGTCTTAGGCTTGTTAATTATCACAGAATATAGATATGTATATCACTATCAAGGTTTTAAAATGTGGCATATGTAATTATATATATTCTTCAATTGGGAGGTGGACATCCAACCTATTCCCGAAATGCAAGAGACAATGGAGGTTGTTCTTGTCATTTACATTTAATCTAGTTCCAACCAAGGTTTTAAAAAGCGGCCGCAACCGTTACGTAACGCCGTTACGTAACAGTTTTGGTGGTTACCGCCACCCGTTACGGCCGCTTTTGCAGTGTGATTGAGATTCACAGGTGTGTCAGCCGTAGCGGTCGTAACGGCACCGTAACAGCCTTAACGGCCTATTATGCACCGTTACGTAACGGTTCCAAACTGTTTCTTTCGAAAAAACACACAAAAGAGAGAAAATGGCGGAGCAAGAGATAGACAGAGAGAAGAGGAAAAATGAAGAACATGTTTTTTTTTTATCAGCAAAGAAAATTTTCATTTAACAGCATGAAATTAAATGTATAGGAAGATGACATGAAGAACATGTTATTGATTCGTTGAAGCTAAAAGACCTATGCTATTCTATTCAGCTGTATATTGTTTGAAAATAATAATAATAATAATAATAATAATAATAATAATAATAATAATAATAATAATAATAGTAAGTGTGATCATTATCTATTTGGCTTGGTTAATATATATATATATATATATTTAGGTTCTTATTTATTTTCTTACTTTTGTCATTGTTTATCTTATATATAATAGTTAGTGATTGATTTTTTGTGTGAGACCATGAAATATCCTCTCACATGGATGGTGTAGAGATCTAACGAAAAGAAGAGCTTCACCCCTGTAGATCTACAATGAGGAACATAGTCGGTGCCACCCAACCGGGGTTGCCGGCCGGGAGTACTCCAATGATGAAGTTAGTCCTTGAATTAGGAAACAATATATGTATATTAGAAGGGGTGTGTGCTTTGTGTAGGGAGAACAAACATACATCTCACTTGGGATGCCCCCCCCATTATATAGAGGAGGGGGGTGTGATATTTATTTGGGCTGGACCTATTGTGGGCTTTGTGTGGGTTAGGCCGAATAAGCTTGTACCTATATTTTTCTGGCCCCCACAATTGCCCCAAAACTTTCATTGTCTTCCGTAGAAGGAATGAGGGTTTTTATTGCCGAGTTATGCTGTACAAATAGATGTTAGGTCTTTTGACAAAGAATACATTTGAGAAATGAATAAAATGTATGAATGAATGACTGCATGTATGCTTGAATGTATATGTAAATATACGTATGTCTTGAATGTATGTATAAATGTATGTATGTCTTGAATGTATGTATAAATGTATGTATGTCTTGCATGTATGTATAAATGTATATATGTTTTGAATGTATGTATAAATGTATATATGTTGATCATAAGATGTGGGGGGTTGAGCTGAAACCTAGAAAGGAATACAAATAAATCATAACGATAGGCCGCGGTATTCAAACCCCTGGGCATGGGTGTAGGCCGCAGTATTCTAACCCCCGGGCATGGGTGCAGTATTTCGTCAAGTGCAAAGATTGCTTCCAAATATGGACTTTTATGCCGAGCTAGAAATATTTCTATAGGCCGAACACGGAAATGATTACTTGAACCAAATAAGATAGATTAAATAAGGTAGATATATCATTAAAAAATTGGACCACGGTATTATTACCCCCGGGTGAGGGTGTAGACCTGTGGTATTATAACCCCGGGCAAGGGTGTAGGCCTTTGCTAACGGCGCTCTGTGCCGAGTGCAAAGATTGCGCTGTACTTGGAAACTTTTGCTGATTTTAAGTGGCAACTAAGTGCCAATGTGGCAAGGACTTTGATTAATGTATCCCGTACCGAATAAGGTGGACGTGTTAATCACCAATAATATTGCTCCGCTTGTATGGAATTGCCAAGTAGATATTGGGCCAACTATTTAATTGCCGAGTTGCTCGGTTCGCGTTTAGTCCAAGGTAGACTTGCCCCATTGCTTTCGAATGCTAGGTGTTAGTCAGAAAGAATGTAGATTCCCATTGCCCTATATTGCATGGAAGGTTCAGCTTTGATAAAATGACGGCGCGCAAAAATATGCAAACTGCTGTCTGCCAAGTGTGTAATGTATTGCCTCAAAACGGGCGCTTGCTTGAAGCTGTGTGAAAAGGAGCAGAAGTTTGTAACTCGAGTAATCGTCCTTGTAATGTTTGTACCAAGTTGGCCGAGTATTCATACATATCAAAGGTGCCGAGATGATGATCGGCTGATGTGCCTCGATTGGAAAGCGAAAAATTGACTGATGTCCCAGTGGGCAAATGTTTTGCCAAATAATATTGTTAAGTGAATAGAGTTGCCAAATACTGTGGCCAATGTTGCTGCATAAAGTTTGACGATGCATAAAGTTGACAAATAATGCTGCTTAGCCGAATAGAGTCGATGCACGGCCGAATAATGATCATGCATAATGTTGAATTTAATAATGGTCGAATAATCTTGCCAGGTAAAGTTGATGGACTGCCAAGTAACTAAAGGCAAAACATCGGTGTCCGTTTACACTTGGGTCGACGATTGTGCCAATCGTTTGGTCGGTGGCGTGTCAGTATTCCTTCGGGGTTAGGTTTGCTAAGAACTTGGTCGGCAGTGGTTGTTGATTTAGTGGAGTTGAGCTTCTTGTCCAACGTATATTTGCCCCATTGCTTTTGAATAAGATTTGTTATTCAGAAGGAATAAAATTGACTTGGGCCAAAGTTGCCGAGTAGGCCGATAATGATTTGAAACGGGTTCCGTGCCCCTGCTCGGTGCCGTGGCGAAATCAGAATGAAGCCGAGACAAAGTAGGGTACTTGGTGATATCGGAATCAAATCTGCGATTTATTTGTATTTTTATTTATTTATTTATTTATATATATATATTTTGTGAGCTGAAATTGCAAATTCTGACTGTACAAATGGACCCAAAATGCGTCAAATAGCTGGAAATGGCTATTGGATCGCTGTGATCAGTCTCCTGATGGCGTAAGTGTAGCCAAAATAGATTTAAGGGCTTAGATCAACAGGGTGTAATGCGACCACGAAGCACATGATTATTTCTTCATAACTTGCTGGATCATCTTCTCCAGCGAATGAATTTATTTTCTGGGCAAACTTTGAGTGGCCCGTACGGCTTCGTTTGAGCTCCGATTTTGACGCAGTTTGTTGCGTTGGAATCGCCTCAATGAGTACTTCACGTTGGTATGGGCAAAACTTGAGTTTGACAGCTTCGGAAATTTTAGTTGTCAGAAAATGTGAGCCGTAACGCAATTTTAGGCATACTTTGGTTATTTCTTGACTTCTCGGGTTGGTGGGTTTGGACCCTTTGAGCCGATACGAATCCTGTGATACGCTCAGATGTGGATTTTGGCAAACCAAGATGATAGTTCTGAGCCGAGATATTAGTGCCGAATAAGACATAAAGTTGCCGAATATTGTTGAAGAATAATTGTAAACGTCAAAGAATGTGCCGAATAAGAAATGTCGCGGTGTAATTTTTGCTGAATACGTTATTGTAACATGCCCGGGAGGTACCCGCGCGCGTTAAACAGTTCGGACTCCCGAGATCTCTTTGATCTCAAGTTTCACGAGTGCAATGTGAAACATAGATGAGAGTCCAGATTTGGCAACTTTTATTGAAAATCCATTTTATTACAATTTTGTCAAAAATGGACTGCGTCATCAGATCTCAGAGTCGCCACCTAATATTTTGGGAAATTAGGAAACCCATGACTCGGTGCCAAGGCCACTGTTCGTCGTAACCAAGGATGCTTGGCTCGGAACCTTAGGTATGAGAGGGGAAGGTCAATAATGAGCACCCCCGCTCACCCGATCAAAAGATCGGCCTCTACTAAACCATGATATGACTTTTATTTTCTTTATATGTTCATGTTTTGATTGTTTTAGTAAATCCTAAAATTTACTATGTGAAGCATACAAGTATAGACTAGTTTGCTCAAATTGGAACAATTCAACTTCATGTTTGTTTTCCGAAAAGAGTTTGATTTTGCCACCATCAAGTGGGCTTAACGCGTACAATCTTTGAATCATTCCAATTTAAGCAACAAGCCTTCATCCACAGACATTCAAACAGTTATATCACTTAAGCAAATAGCCACATGGTAGGATGCTAAATATAATAAGAAAATCACACACAAATGAGATGCTAAAGCATAAAAACTCACAGATTGACCGACGTCCCTCGAACAACTACAAAACAAAAGTTAGTAAAATATGCATGATCTTATATACAGAATCCTAATGCAATTCACTCATGAGATGCACTAAAGATTCGGCTTCTACAATATGGCATGTGAAATATTGCAAAACATGTGATAGCGCACAAAATCATGGGATATGAAAGCATAAAGATGCAAATTTAGCCAAATCTTATGCATGGATCATGGATGTAAAGTATGAATATGCATGACATGTCAAGATATATACATACACACAGTTAGAAAAAGCGATAAAAGAATGGGATAGAAAGAAGCGGGGTGGGGGAATTATTACAATACGTGAATTATTACAGATCCGAATGAGGAAGAGAGGAGAGAAAAATAAAATAAAATAAAACCTCACAACACTCAAAATTAAAATAAAATAAAAGACTTCATCACTGGCACATGTCACTCATTTTCGCATGTCCCGGGTTCCGCGACACTACATAATTCACATTTTCCAGATTCAAGCGGCAAACCAAGGATCGGATTTGGAATCTGACTAGCATGGCTTACAGAAAAATCACTATTGGATGATGTGCAAATTTCAACCCTAGCTGCTTCCATGAGGATCCAGCTTTCTTCATGTCAACCCCTGATTATGTTGAATTCAAATGGATCCTTGAATCATTTATTCTTCAATGAAGATCAATCCACTACTTTTATCATGCAAGCATTCTTTACAGGGACATTATTCACACGGACACACACATACATGTAAAAGGAAAACAGAGACATGAATAACTACTTCCATTCAGAAATTGATTAGCTCTATGCACGAATTGTTTTGGAAATTTTATCCTGGCGTCCTGGGGTTAACCACGCAGTCAAGGCGCAAAGTAGGGCAGAAGCAAGACACAAAGAAAACCTAAGAGAGAGAGATGGGTATCTCTCTAGAGAGAGAAAAGGTGGTGGGTCTCTTTGTAGAGAGAGAGAGAGATGGGTATCTCTCTAGAGAGAGAAAAGGTGGTGGGTCTCTTTGTAGAGAGAGAGAGAGAAAGTTCTGTTAGAGAGAGAGAGAGTTCTGTTAGAGAGAGAGAGAGAGAGAGAGCTGGGTTTGTCGCTCCTAGAGAGAGAGAGTGCCGTGTGAGGGGTGGGTTATGCATGGGAGGTGAGAGAGTTGGGTTTTTGGTTGTGTGCATGGTCTGTTAGAGTGAGAAGAGAGAGAGAGGGGCCGTGTAGTGTGTGTCTCATGCATGGGTGTGTTGTGTAGCTATGTGTGTGCATGGGTTGAAGTTCTGTGTGTGTTGAGTGGTGGCTGCCGTGTATGATGACTGTGGTGGTGTGTGTTATGCCTGGACCGAGAGAAGTGCATGTGTGGTGAAGAGAGAGAGAGATGCCAAGGTGGTGGGTCTATGTATGTATGGTGTCTTAGAGAGAGAAAATGCCGTGTGTGTCCTGTGGGTGTGCATGCTGTATGTGTGTGTGCCTCTTTGGTGTGTGATCTGTGTCTGTTAGCAGCTGGTGTGTATGGAGTGGGTTGTGAATGTGCATGGTTGAGGGAGGTGTGTGGTTAGAGAGAGAAGATGTGCATGCACGTGTGTGGAGTGTGCCGTGGGTGTGTATGGTGTTGGTGTGGTGCATGGGTGTGTGAGTTGTGGCTGTCCATGGCTGGACTGCCGTGCGTCTGTGAGGTGCCGTCCGTCGGTGATGGGTGTGCTGCTAGGTTCTGTGGGTGTGTGGAGAGTGTTAGCCGTGGTGAGTGAGGTGTGTGTATGTGAGAGTTGTGGGTTGTGTTAGCTGTGCTGTGTGCCCGTGTGCATGTGAGAGTTGTGGGTGTGCTGGGTGGTCTTGTGAGAGAAGAAAGAGAGTTGCATGTGTGTGCATCATGTGCATGTGTGTAGTGGTGCTCCCCCCTCTCTCTCACCTTTCTCTCTTCTCTCGGCTGCCATCTCTCTTTCTAAACTGTCTATCTCCCCGTGAGCTCCTCCCCTTCCTCCATGTGTGTGTATTGTATGTCCTGTGTGAGCTGTGGGCCGAGAGCTGGGTGTCTTTGTGTCTCTCTATATCCTAGAGAGAAGAGAGAGAACTAGTGCATCTCCTTTGCCTTGCTGCCGTGTACCTCACTTTACCCGTGTAGTCCCTTCACCTCTCCTCTCTCTTTCTTTTTTCATTCTTTACATTGTTTACAACCTCACCTCCTCCACCCGTCTATCCTTCTTCCCGAATTGGGATCCTCTCCTTGAGCCCTCTCCTTGAGTCCCTCCTTGAGGGACTTTCGGGTCCACTTTGAGGTCTAATTTTGATAATCTGAACCGTTCACATTTTAATATTTATTCAGTATAACATACCTGTAAAAAATCAAATTGATCGGATATCAGAAAGTATGTGTTCGAAAATTGTTTATTAAAAAATAGTTTGTAGTCCTAATTTTCTGAACACATACTTTCTGATATCCGATCAATTTGATTTTTTACAGGTATGTTATACTGAATAAATGTTAAAATGTGAACGGTTCAGATTATCAAAATTGGGTCTCAAAGTGGACCCGAAGGCCCCTCAAGGAGGGACTCAAGGAGGAGGCTCAAGGAGAGGATCCGGACTCCTTCTTCCCCCCTACTTCCTTCTTAAAAAAATGAAACCCGAGAGAGATAACAGAGAGAGAAAATCTGGTGCATGTCCCTCCCCCTTTTTTTTATTTTAATCCATCCAATTTCCTCCCACCTATAAGTGCCTTCTCCACCCACTCTCACATTATTCCTCCACCATCTTCTTTTTTTGCTTTTCTTTACCTAAAAACACACTCACCAAAACTTTTGTTATTTTATTTGATTTTCTATTTTTCTATTTTTTTGTTTTATTATTTTCACCTTTTTTATTTTTTATTATATATATATATTTTTTGTTTTCAATTTTTTTATTTTTTCTTTTCTTTTGTTTTAAACAAAAATTACCAACTTATATAAAAACACACTTAAAAGATACGCACACACCTAATTTAATTTGTACACACACATTATAAAACACTACAAACTAGTGATGGTCAAAATGGGTGAGGTTTGGAATTTAACATTTCAATTTGATTCTTCTGGTGAGGGTGGTTAAAATAAAATGCCCAAGTCTTAGGGCCGGTCAAAATGAGATGTCTACAGTTATAAGCCGAGTTGATCATATGCATGCAGCCTGAATGAAAATGCAAATTGCCGAATAAGTCAATAGGTTTGCCGAAACTCCTTGATAATATGCCAAGTAAGCCAATAAAATTGCCGAATTGTTCGTTGGGCCTATGGATGTAAGTTGGCTCGTTGGTGGTTGCCGAATATGCATAGTTGTGTTAATATGCAGTTGATAATAGGCCGAATGATATACCGAATCATAGATAAGCAATACGATATGATGTTTGCCGAATCGTAGCGCCAAGCAATTTTGTACTTCCGAGAAGTGAATCATGAGATTTTTGCTGGAGGTGAATAAATTAATTGTAGTTGGTCCGAGAATGTCCAATGTTGTGGAGTGGACATATGTGTGGCCGAGTAGGATTGCCGAGAAAGGTGGAAGAGATGCTGAGTAGCTGTTATGGCACCGCCGAACAGCTTTGTAGCTTTGCCGAGCGAGCTTTGTATGGTCGGCTTGTTCTGTCTTTGCCAAGAGCTTGGTTGGCAATGGTTGGAAGGGAAAAGAGTTAGCTACTTTGTACGATTTCGGCAAGTTGGTAGCTATTCGGCATGCGCAAGTAACCGATATGCTGCCGAGGAAGATGACTAAGCTTCAACGCATTAATGAGCCAATGGAAATGTTGTCGAAGGCAGCCAATGACTGAGAGATGATCTGCCGGATGTTGGGTCATCGAGATGGTCATTGCCGGTGGCAATAAAATTCTCCTATCATGACTCATCTAGTCGGCAAAAATACTACGCAAGGTCATTGCCGAACAACTTTCACTCGAGAATAAAGAACTAAGTCCAACCAAGCATGATTGCATGTTTCGGAGCGTAAATTGCCTGATTTTGGGCTCTCGGCTGAGAGGATAATCCTTGGATGGGTTGCTTTGATCGGCACGAATCGTCGACTTAGGATAGGTTGCCGAGAAGGTGCAACATTGAGGTGATACAACGTTTGTGCTGTACTTGGTCTGCAATTGCTTGTGCATGTCGGCATAATTGTGACGCCTATCTATGTATTTGTTTGGCCGAGCAGAGGACGGTATGGCAGAGCTACTCTTGCTCCGAAGGTTGCGTAATCTTGACACGAGTGCCGGGTAATGTAAACAACCATGTATGGGTGTGCGGAATCATCCATCAAAGGAAAATTTGATGCTTTCATTATTGGGTTTGCTGTTTGTGGGTCATGTTGAATTTTTGATTTCCAAGAACACTTTGAGAGAGAGAAACAAGATATATAGGCATATACATATATATATATATATATAAAAGGGCAAAGACCCAACCGTGGGTCTACTTTTTCTAGAGAGAGAAAAAGGGAAGACCAACTTTGGAGTCCATAGAAAGTTTTAGCACAAGTACATATATGCATATACCAAGAATCAACTTTATAAATGAACTCTGTGAGGTAATAAATGAATAAACAATCTTAGGGATGGGTTTGGCCAAGTAACTCTTTTGTAATGCCGAAAAGGTGTTCTTACATAGAGAAGTGTGAAACCCACTTTTAGAGAGAGAAAATAAAGATGTAAATGTAAATCCATGAGCTCTGTTTTGTTTTAAAACTTTTTCATCACGACTCACTATGAACAAAAGTTTTCCAGAGAGTTTGTAAGCAGACGCATATGTATATTCGATTTTCAAGTAATTTTAAACTAAGTTTAATCAGAGACAACATAGATCATCATCAAAGTATTGTTGAACTTTTACTTACAGCAACATGTTTGTGTTCTTCATTGATCTCGGTTAGTCGTTCCCACAGACGGCGCCAATTGTGAGACCATGAAATATCCTCTCACATGGATGGTGTAGAGATCCAACGAAGAGAAGAGCTTCACCCCTGTAGATCTGCAATGAGGAACATAGTCGGTGCCACCCAACCGGGGTTGCCGGCCGGGAGTACTCCGATGATGAAGTTAGTCCTTGAATCAGGAAACAGTATATGTATATTAGAAGGGGTGTGTGCTTTGTGTAGGGAGAACAAACATACATCTCACTTGGGATGCCCCCCCATTATATAGAGGAGGGGTGTGTGATATTTATTTGGGCTGGACCCATTGTGGGCTTTGTGTGGGTTAGGCCGAATAAGCTTGTACCTATATTTTTCTAGCCCCCACATTTTGTATAATATAAAGTCATTAATTATTAAAATAAAATGTAAAAAACTCAGTTTATAGTGATTTAAAAATATGAAATATATTGGATAATACTTAAAAATTTACAAAAATTGATTAATATTTATTTTAAACCCAATAAATATGATCATGGAAAAAAAATATGCGTATCGGTAAATTTTTTTCAAATTGTGCAAAAAATAAAAAAATTCACGGTTCCGGTTACCGCAACCGTTACGCTACGGCCTTTACACCCCACAACCACAATCGCGCTACAGCCACCGTTACAGCGACCGCAACTGCTTTTCAAAACCTTGGTTCCAACTATTCAACCATCACTTTAAACTCCTGTTTTGTCATGATCAATTAGCCAAACAAAATGAAACCCCTTTCAAAAGTAGTATCTAGTGAATGAAAGTTTCTTATTTACTAATCCCTGTATCTAGACTAGGCTATTATTCCACAATTATTTTTAAGTCAGGACTCTGTCATATTATGAGTTAACTAGCCGGACACCTCAGTTTCAAATATATATATATATATTATGAGTTAACTACACAAAACCAAACTCCATTCCAAAATGGATTTAGCTTCAACACATATTTAGCTTTGAACACATATATAGCCCCCTCTTCAAGGTCTATCTACCACTCCCTTATCAACAATCTACAATCACACCCATTTACACACACATTTTTTCTCTTCAAATAATGCTTCTAATCCTAAAATCCACCACATCAATAAAGCCCTTTAGAATTTAGATTGGCTTTTAGTGAAAAAAAAATAAAAAATAAAAAATAAAAAAAACCTTCATATTGTTTGCTAAACCTCATGCTTGTACAAATGCAACGGAAACCACAACACAAAATCATTTAACTATTTTTCATTACATTACAAATTCCTAAAAACCAAATAGTTTCAACATAGTTTTGTGTTTAAAGAAAAAATTCATGAATTCGTTACTTGAGATTATTTCAATCGTTTAGTCCATGAAATCCCCAAATCCCATTAATGTATAATAAAACTTTTCTATTGATAACAACAGGATAATAAAATAAAATAAATTGATATAGCCCATCACGAACTATCCCAATATCCTATTAAGCATAATGTTCAAAGATTGATTGATGTAGTCATTCAACCAAGAAGAACAAAAACTTGACGAATTGAAATGGCAAATCCAAAGAAATAGAATATATCCAAGAAATCTAGGGTTTGAACGCTCTAAATTGTCCACGCAATGCATTGCATGATAACAATAATGATGATGATGGAGTACTGCTCTGCAATGCAGGTAATTACTAATTTTGAATATTGCATTCGATGTAACCTTAGAAAACAATTTCTGGGCAACCAGATGGAAGATTAAGACCAAATAACATCATCTTAACATATATTAGGAAAAGTAATTGATGCACGCAAGAAGAAAACCTAACAATGATGAAATGCTTCAATTAATGTATAGAAGGAACTGTATATATAACAATAGCATTTGATCCAACCTAACCCTAACAATGATGCAATGCTTCAATTAATGTATATAAGGAATTGTATATATAACAATAGCATTTGATCCAACCTGTGCTTTCTCCTTCGAAGCACCATTCGACGCAATCAACACCTGAACAATCAATAACCCATCAACAAAACCAGAATTAACTCAAAAATCAAACTCAGCAAAAAGAGAAACTGAACATAATAAGCACACAAGAATCGACCTGTTTGACAACGAGAAGCTCCCCGGAATCGGGATTCATTCCCATGTAGACTCTTCCGAAATTAAAAGTTCACTTTTGATAAAAAAATAATTTGGATAAATTATAAATACATTCCTAATATTTGTTTAAAATACAGATTACGTGTTGTGGTTTTGAAAATTATAAATATTTTCATCAGAATTTTTAATTTAATAAAATTAATAGAGAATATATTTTTGACAACATTAAAAAGGAAAATTTACCCATAAATCCTATTTTATGAAAAGTAAAACCATTTAGTCCTAAATGTTTTCTTATGCACCATTTAGTCCCATTTTTTTTTTTGGCAATGTTATTTACTTAATTTTGATTATTTACAGTTTACAATTGTACCCCTTTTGTGGGATGTTTTGTTGCCTAAATTGGTGGGGAGTCAGTTTTTTGATTTGGGGGATTGGTAATGTTAATGAATGCAAGGTTTTGGTAAAAACGTGGTTTGGGGAGTTGTTCATGTCCATTGTTTTGTCCCATTGGTTCAGTGTTTGGTGTATCGAACGGCTGTGCGACATAGGTTTGTCTCTCTTTTTTCTGATTTTTCTGCCTTCTTTTTTGTGTCTCTGTATGTCTTGCATGTTACGGTATTGACTACATCAACATCAACGTCGGTTCTGGTAACATCGCCTTGTGTTCTTGTGGCTGTTTCCTATGTATTCATCACATTGTTTGTTGATGTTTATGTGGTTGGTTCACAGTTTGATGTAGCAATTGGTTTTGTGACATAGGTTTGTCTACCTGTTTTCTAAAATTTTCTGCATTTTTTGTTGTGACTGTGTATGTATTGCATGCTACGGTATGAACTACATCAACATCAAGTCGATTCTGATAACATCACTTCTGTGTTTCTTGTGACATTGTATATATTCAGTACATTGTGTTGTTTGATGTTATGTGGTTGTAAATCTTTGTATATATGGTTGTGTTATCAACATCGACTCTGGTAACATCACCTTTGTTTTATTGTGGCAATTTCACATATGTTCATCACAGTGTTTGTCGACGTTATGCGGTTGGTTCAAAGTTTTGGTGTATCAAACGGTTTTGTGACATAGGGTTGTGTCCATGTTTTCTAAAATTTTCTGCTTTTTTTTTGTGTCTGTGTATGCGTTGCATGTTACGGTGTTAACTACATCAACATGAAAATCGATTCTGATGACATCACTATTGTTTTCTTGTGACTATTTCATATACATTAAGCACATTGTGTTGTTTGATGTTACGTGGTTGTAAGTTTTAGTAAATATTGTGTGTTATCAACGTCTATTCAATTAACATTACCGTTCGGCTTCTTATGGGTATTTGATATATCTTCAGCACCATGTTTTGTTCATGTTATGTGGGTGTAAAGTTTTTTTATGTTGTCCGTGTTTTGATGTTGGTGGGTGTTCTTGTATAGATTAATGGGTAATGTATTTTTTAAAGTGGGTACAGTGTTGTGTTATCATTCATTCATTGTCGTACGCGTTAGCCATCTACTGATTCGATTATGGATTTCGTGGCAGGTATGGATGGTGTGTTGTTGTTGTGCACTTACGGGCAAACAAATGTTGTTGCTCGGTTGCATCGAGCGATGACATTCACGCAGCTGCTTGACGATATTTGTGGCAAGTTCGACGACTTGGTACGGGATGCGGTGTGTATGTTATGGGATGTCCCCGGGTATAAGAAGTTTAAGGTTGATAGCGATGACGATATCCAAAACATGTTGTGCCTTGCGGAGGCATTTGGCCTGAAACATTTTGATGTTCTTATTTAGATCCGCGACGTTCCGGTGGGCGGTAACTACGGGGGTGTGTATTGCCATGAAGGTCAGAAGTGCAATTTCGGTAATCAGACGTTCGGTATGGATGATCAGATGGATCTGTTACCAACATATTGTCCTAACAAATCAAAGACGTTCTTGTCTGCTAAGTGGGCATTCGGGATTACCCATGTTAGACAATGTTTTGCCGGTGGCGTAACTGAATTTCGGGAAATATTATGCAAGTATGCCGTTGAACGCGGGTTTCAATTCAAGTATTTGAAGAATGATTCAGTTCGCATTACGGCAGTTTGTAAATTTGCAGAGTCCACAGGATGCGCGTGGTCAGTGCATGCAAGGGTGTTGTCATCCAATGGGATTTTATGCGTTAAGAAGTTGGATAGTGTGCACGATTGTGGAGCTGCTGTTCGAACACATACAAACCCATGTACGGGGTCCGATTTGGTTTCAAGCATTGTCGCAGATCGGGTGCGTGCTAAGCCATTGACATCTCTTACGGACATTGTTTTCGATATGAAAAATGACTACGGTTTGGATATTAGTTACCGGGTTGCGTGGTTAGGAGTTGAAAAAGCAAGAGGTGAAGTCTACGGAGATCACGCTATGTCATTCGACCAACTTAGGTGGTATAGTGATTCCGTTATGGAAAAGAACCCACACAGTTACATTAACCTTGAATTTCACCAACAAACTGGGAGGTTCGTTCAGTATTTTATATCCTTCCATGCATGTATAGATGGGTTCAACCATTGTCGCCCGTTACTTTTCTTGGACGGCACGTTTTTGAAAGGCAGATTCAAGGGGAATTTGTTAGCTGCTACCGCGAAAGATGGCAATAAAGGTGACAAATCAAATTTTTGGCTTTATTCTTTGCTAACAAACAAATTTGTCACATTTCAGTTTCCGATTGTTTTAAATGAATCTTTTACATATATATGTACTATTCGCAAAATTTTCAGCTGTGTACTCCATGATGTGTACTCCACTTATGTTTTTGTTTATTCTTTTTTTGCAGGCTTGTTTCCGGTGGCCTTCGCAATTGTTGATTCCGAAAATCAACAAAATTGGGAGTGGTTTTTACGGAATCTTAAAGAAGTCGTGGGTGACGAGCGTACGTTGACGTTCGTTTCGGATCGTCATGCGGGTCTCTTACAATCTATGCCAATTGTATTCCCCTCAGCACATCACGCATTTTGTTTGCTACATCTTCAAATGAATTTGAGAGACCGAATGAAATACGTTAATGCATCTCGTAAAGTTGGGTTGATGCGGAAGCTCCGAGAATGTGCTTATGCCCCAACTATACCATCTTATAATCAGAAAATAGAGGTGTTGAAAGAGTGTAGCCCGGCTGTGGTCGACAACTTCTTGAAAGACTTGCATCCATCCCACTGGGCTAATGCGTATTTCATGTAAGTTTGATTATACCCGTAGCAGTTTGTTTGTTTTGGACAAAATTTTGTGTTCAATGTTATTATCCTTTTCCCAGGGGGCAACGTTACGGTGAGATGTGGTCGAGTGCAGCTGAATCGTTTAACAATTGGATACGGGAGTGTGACATCTTCCAATTACTAGGTTGGTCGACATGGTTAGGGGGCAAATAATGGAACAAATGGCGGAGCGTAGAGTAAAGGCAAGGGAGTGGACCGGCGTGTTATGCCCGAAAATGGAGAAGAAATTGGTCACCGCGTATAATGACAGCAGGGGCTGGAGTGTTAGTCAGGCTGATGACAATGTTTACGAGGTGCATAGTCAACCCTCTGTTTTGGTTGATGTGGCAAGGCGATCATGTTCATGTTTCCAGTGGCAGCTGAATGGGTTTCTGTGTTCTCATGCTGTTGTTGCTTTCCGTAACAGTGGACATAATATATACGATTCTATTGAAACATACTATCGTATTGACAAATTTCAAGCTGTGTATAGCGGAACAATTTTTCCCATTCCAACTGTTGACAAGCCGGCATTTTCGGCCAATGACTTTATGATAGCGCCCCCAAAGGTGAAGCGTCCGCCTGGGAGGCCGAAACGTAAATGAATTCCATCAAAGGGCGAGGTTGTGCAACGGATCCGTTGTGGTCGGTGTGGAAAAATAGGCAACCACAATAGGAAGACCTGCAAGGAGCCTATTTGATCATGTTACAGCAAGCTTGTTTCTTTTTGTTTTTCTTATTGGGTGTTTTCCCAATTCATTCAACTTCGTACATTTAGTCTTTTTTTTCAACATTTCTTCCTGTTCATTTAAATTCCGACTTCAAAAAGTTTGTCCATAACGTTATTAGTGTATATGGATCACACATGTGGGTTAGCTTTCACATTTCACCCCATTTTCACAAACGTATTCTGTCCTACCACCGGGCACAACATTTAACATTTCAGTTAAATTTTCCAAAAACACATTAGCCAAATCATTTTCCTTTCCTCACCACTACCTACGATGTCTGCTGTGCATTTACTATTACACCCAATTCTGATACATGAATATGTTATAAACATTTTTTTGCTTATTCGTGATGCTGCACGGATCAACTTAAAGTTACATGTATTATGCAACATGTTAACAATTAACATGTTTCCCAATTAAATTCTTACTGCAAACAATTTCACACGCTTACAAATACAAACGTTTCAACTTCAAATTCCCATCCTGTAGTTCAACTTTTGGGTTTAACACCAACACCCTACCTAAACACAATGTCAACACTGCAACCCCAGAACTAACCCAGGACAAACTTTTTACGCATTCTCGAACACAAATGTGTTCAACATGAATGTACCCTCCTATTGGTTAATTTTTGGGTTTAACACCATCGCCTACATAAACACAATCAACACATACACATTACAATCTGTCAAACCCAATAATAACATCATTCACAAACACAATTTAACAACGCACGCACAAAATTCATTAAAATTTACTAACCCTGCCTAAAAAACCATCCCGGTTTTGCCCATGTTTTACCAATGTTTGCTGTAAAATATTTTCTGTTTCTCCATTAACAGAGACGCAGCTAATGGAGCATGAACAAATCAGTAGCACATAAACAGAACATTTCCATGTTCAACAGGAAAAACAAAAACAAAATCGAAGCTAATATATGCATTCCAGCAAATGTGTCATTCCTTAACATTTACTAACCCTGCCAAAAAACACACAACCTGGTTTTTCCCATGTTGTCCAATGTTTTGCTGTATAATATTTATGTTTCTGTATTAACGGACACGCAGCTAATGGAACATCAAAAAATCACTACCATATAAACAAAACATTTCCATGTTAACAGAAAAAACAAAAACAAAAAACGAAGCTAATATATGCATTCCAGCAAACCTGTCAGGGTAGAGGCCGATTCTGGAGCCCTCTATGTGGATCATTGATGAATGCCTTAACCATTTCTGCTATGAAAGCACTGGCTGCCATCCCATCCATCGAGCCTTCAACCTCTACGTTATTTGCGTACTGCCACATGATTAAGCATACCATAACAGCGCAATCCGGACTGCCAATTGCCAACACGTTAACAGGTTAATCAACATGACCAAACCAAAAACATAACTTGACAGAAAATATGACAATTTTAAAACGGAGTTCCAATTTAAACATACGATTCCGGGTGTTGTTGGGGACAATCACCCAAAGCCTCCAATGGCCCGTCCATATTCTCCGATGTGACACCCGCAATGGATTGCACTTTTCCTGGTACCCGTTTTGTGTAATCGACGACCCACTGTTTCTGTGTTAGGTAACATGACCCAATCAGTCATACTAAACACAACCTATCACCCAATACGCAACACACGCACAACCGAACACATACATGTAATAACTATTCACTTGTACTTACCACTTTCACCGCCTCAGCAAAATGATCATCTCGGCTCCCTTTACGCGTTTTGATTGAGTTGTAGTGTGTCCATGTCCCCGAGTCTGAATCGTACACCATGGTCGTCCAATGATTCGCATGGTATATAGGGTAATGGACGTATCTGCACCCAGATGCAGCAGTCACGTGCACGTTCAGGTAACTGTCCTTCGACGTTATGCTTCGGTTCCTCATCATATCCTACAAAAAATTGCAAACTAATTAAAAACCCACAACTCCACTGCCCATATGTCGGGGAAAAATGCACAACACTATCTGACAACGTAACAATAGTCATAATACCATATACATACCGAACACACACTGCTGTGGAAGTAAGACTTGCTGAAATTAGCACAATTAACAGCCGCTACGTTCTGTGCACTTTTTAAAATTTCAGCGTATACGTCAATAACCTACCAACACAAATTATTCACATGTTCCAAATACATTAGTCGTACAAAACAATCCTCCTAACCCTTTCTTGAAAAACTTGTAATCCAACTAAATGATATAACTGATGACGTGCGCATATCGACAAAATCACATCATACTTACATTACCGGCAGTCGCCTCTCCTTGTACAAGGGACTGGATGTCTTTGAAATTAACGTGCACACCATACTCTGCTGCACTCCATATCACAGCCCTACACCAAATCACAATCACATAAGTAGAATTCAAATGTAATAAACAATGTCATAGAAAAACAAAACATGTAAAATACGAAACGAGTACGTTACCCGTCCCCTTCAAATGTGTACACCACCTCCAACAGTTTCTGTTCATCTTCAGCCAACAATTTCCAAACCGGATACCGATTTTTCATTCCAAAGCCAGCCCATGTTTTATGCTGTCTCTCGTCGTCTTCAATGTTAACTACATCCTCATTTGTGATTTTGGATATATTGCCATCATCTTTTGACTGTTTGCAATGCTTCACCAACCCAGGATACTCGTACTCCTGTAACCTCCACGTCCGTCTAACTTTGCTCTTCACACGCCGCACCAATGATGTGATGTTTGGTTCCTCCAAATTCACAAAGTCTATTACCCTGTCCACCACCTCACTGCCTGGCATATCAAGAACATGTTTAATGTTCAAATTGTGGTCTGTTGCTGCTGCATTACCTGTGCCACCAGAATTGCCTTTACTTTTTCCCTCCACTGCAGTCCATAACCCAGCACATAACGTTGACCGCTGATTTACAACTCCATCCTTGCTCCCCACCATTACGTTTTGTCCACCACCTACAGTATTACCTACATCAACCTCAACGATGCTTGCATCGTTGAGTTCAGAACTGTTACCTACGACATTTGCCATGTTATTCACCGGACCATCCGTCTGATTTCCACCCCGTTGGTCTATTGACGTGCCATGACTTTTAGTTGTGTTCATAGCCAGCTGCGTTACCTCGTGCGCTTTGTACTCGTCAACCTGGTCCTCCAACCGTGCTACTGTTGTTTTCATTTCCGACACTAGGGTATTCAAACGTGCAATTTCAGCATCCTTTAAACTGATGGCAGTTTCGAACCCCATATACAAATTTGCAGCTTGTGAACCAAGTGCGTGTTCCATGCTTGTAACCTTACATTCAAGTTCACGTACACGTTCCGATTTCTGCCTCAATTCTTCCTCCAACTCCGCTACTCTGTCACGCGCTTCATTTATGTTATTGCTACCAATGCCTCCTTCTGTATCTGTATTCTTAGCTGGTTGCGTAGTTGACAAATCCAGCAGATCTGGGAACAACACTGGCCACCCTTCACCTCCTACAACTGCGCCCAATCCACGCTTCCTAACACACTTTCTGCCTCCATCGTTGGTGTCTGCTTCATCCACCATTACGCCTTTCTCAACATGGACCAGATGAGTCCACTTGCCAACAATTCAAACTTGGCTCTACAACTTCAGCACCAACATCGTTACGTGGCACACCAACATGCACCGACACTGGCTGTACGTCGAGCACTTTGCCTTCTGTCCTCATACATTCAACACTTAACAATGTCGTTCCTATTTTATACCGTTCAAGAATTGTGCCCTCCAGTTTACCGCACCTTACCTGCCAAACACATTACAAAATTGTTAACGACTCCAACATGTACCATCCACTTAAACCATACAACTCAGCCTCCCATGTCATACCTCAAACTGTCTTCCGCTACTCAAGTCGACCCCTTTCATTTTCGTCGTCAAATTTGCAATGTTCCATCTGCAGAACCTTGGCAGCACACTGTGTCGTTCCAGCTCGATGAGGTTCGTGTGTTCACAAATAAAAAACTACAGTACATTTGAAAGCACATTCATTAACATGACATGCTAACAACCTAATCCAAACATTACATTCAGTAAATAAATAGTACATTAAAAAAAATAAGACATTAACTTACGAGTAATATGACAACACATCCGGTTACCCTTTCTGGCCGATCATGAAACTCGTTCAGTGATGCAATCAATGCGGCACGTATTGCAGCAGCCCAATCATACAACTGTATCGTACTTAGTTTGTCAATAACTCGGACGAACGCCCACCCGATAGACTCTCCGGTCGTTGTAAAAAACAGTTTTGCACATATATATAATGACAGCAGCTTCGCGACATCTTCCTCGTCATTACGACTATTTCCCTGTACTGCATCATCCAATAGTTCTTTATTTTTTTGGCACGATATCCTCCCGACAATATTGCAGCGACGTTGAATAAAATGTAATGGTGGCCTCGACCCATGAGCTAAATCGAGCTGGTCCACGCCGCACTGAATGCCAAAAATGAGTTGGATATCACTTCGACGCAATGGAACGCCTTTCCCCCCGATGTAGAATTTTTCATCCTCCGGATTGTATGTCTGCAGTATGCGGAACACTGTCTCATCGCATTTTTTGTAAGCATTCGGCAACAAGTTGTGTTTGCGGATGGAATTAATCATCGCCCATAATGGTGTTCTTCGCAGTTGTCGTTCATGGCCTGTTGTCAAATTTATTTCTTGCACGGTTTTAATAACCCCGTTTATATTAGAACAATACGCCAGTCGAGAAGTGTCAACCACCACTTTCTTCATTACTTCGGCATCCTATTTTTTCCCCTTGAATGGTATCTTCCCCTGTCTTTTCACAATAATCGGTTCTGACGTGAAATCGGAATCCGCAATGTCACATGACACACCACCACTTTTTTTCCGTGGTGACTGCCTCAAAATCACCCCTGCACAAATAGTAAACAGCACTCAGAAAATTAAAAACACCAGTGTTTACTAACATAACACGTTCATTTCACATTGTTAAATTCACATAAGCAACAACCTGAAGACTTACACATTAACATTGTACACCAAACATAACAACTTACCAAACAACGTACCCAACATGCCAAACTGACACTGTCAACATACATCACAGGAAAAAGAACATCACAGAAACAGAGACAATGCTACAATAAATCATTAACATCGTCTTCCCAATGTACCCAACAACATCACCAACATACAGGACGACACAATGCCACAATAAAGAACATCACAGAAACAGAGCCATCACACATCGAGTCCAACAGCCAGAACTTGCATCAAAAAAAAAAAAAAAAACATAAACACTACGACATGACATTGCCTTAATATAAAAACATCATAAAAACTTAAACATTAACATTGTCTAACCAACATAATCAATAACAACGTGAAAACAACATTGAAACATTAACATCCCACACTGTGCCATTGCAATAACCACCAACATCATAGCCACATAATTAACACATTAACATCACTAACATTGTCTAACTAACAACATCATCAAAACATAATTACAAAATTAACATTACACACCATCACATTGCTAACATCATTCCCTAAAATAATACCCATCACTGTCATCAAACCCAACATAACATTTCACAACCACACACCCACATCCAATTCGAAACATAAACATCGAACTTAAACCCTATCCACAACCACAAATCCTCTCCAAAAACAAAACAACAACAGTAACATTAATACCCCACAAGAATGTTCTCCGCATCAAATAAAACACCTTCAATAATCAAAAACAAAATGGTCAAATATAACATACCTCCACTCTTTTTTGTCATTCTCAAACGTCCCCTCACGTAACACCTTATTCCAATCTTTATCGCAAGCGCAGACGGATATCGAACTATACGACGCCCCTACGCTTCAACCACAATGTCTTCTCACTGAACGTCACCACCACAACGTTGCCAAATTATTTCAATTTTAGGGTTTCTGTAATGTAGAAACCTTGCCCCAAACAGATTCGCTTTCCGTTGTCGGATGTAGATTTCCTTCTGAAACCCCAAATCTTTCCTTCGAATCGTACCTCACCACCGCCGAATCAGGGAACCACTAATGTAACAGCACACGAAACTGCTTGCCTATCTCCGTAATTTCACATTACTAAATTACCAATATTGCCCATTACTCTTGCAAGTGACGACCACAATGTTTATGCCTTCAATTGTAATTTTCCATATAATGGGACTGTTCGGTTCATAAGAAAACATTTGGGACTAAACAGTGTATAAGTTGGTAAATTGGGATTTATTGGTGCATCACCCATTAAAAACTATTAATTAATTTGATAGTTTATTAATAAAAAATGTGTCATTTGTTATGCTATTAGAAAAAGAAATGTAATTTATAAAATTGAAAAAAATAATTTATATTTTAAATAACAGTAATGCTATAGACCCCAAAAATTCTACCAAAAGTTTTACCAAATGTCTCACATGGGTGTGGGACCCACATGGGACCCACATTGTGTGGGTCCCACACCCATGTGAGACATTTGATAAAACTTTTGGTAAAATATTTGGGGTCTGTAGGATTATTCTTTAAATAAATATCAAACGGTATATTGATAATTTTCCTAAATAATAAATAGATAAACAATAAAAGAGAGGATCACAATCCCAAATGACTATAAAAAACACACGTGTACAGATAGAGAGAGAGAGAGAGAGGTGTGTCATGGAATTACCTGGAGTGAATCCAACGACAAAATAAATTCAAGGCTACACAGTTCACTATTTTTTTTTTTCTTTTTTTAATTAACCATGTCTCATGTTATAATGAAATTAACTGAATTATAATTACAATAAAGATCAAATATAGCATATATCATTATTGCAAAGAAATTCTCCAAACAACAGAGAAAAAACTCCAAACAAATATAAGAAAAACAAAAACAAGATCCACATGTATAAAATGAAAGAAAAATGGTATATAAGTTTATTTTTTAGACTCACTTTCTAAACTTAGTAATGTGTCAAGAAGATGATTTATTGATAATTAGAGAATATTTAATTATCAACCAATCATCTTTTTAACACATCATTAATTTAAAAAGTAAATCTAACTTTTGAATTTGAATAGCAATACTTAAATTGAAAACTGCATAACCACCACCCCATTTACACATACAACATAGAAAGATAGAGAACAGGAGAAAGATACATAGGTCTACTTACCAAATAGATACATGGTTACCATTTGGTTTTTATTTGAAAATCTACTTATTCATCCGAGCCATCCGAGCCACAAACTGAAAATAAGCATCTCTCCAGTTCTTCTTCAACAACAAAACTCCAATAACCCCCCATAGCCCTGTGGCATAACCACTCATTATAACCAGGTAAAACCATACCGTTTCAGCTCCATCTCCTTCTACATGATTTGGGATTAAACTTGTCGGAGATTGCGAATGTTCATCATCGGGGCATTTCTTTGGTAGTGGAGCTCCACAGAGTTCCTTGTTGCCAATGTAAATAGAAGGATCATCAAAAGTTTGGAGTTGCTTTCCAGTTGGAATATGTTCGGAGAAGTTGTTGTATAACAAGTTCAAGTGGCTAAAAAAATTCAAAGCAGACATACTCTTCGGAATTGTGCCTGAAAGTTGGTTGTTAGAGAAATCAAGAGATTCCAATGATTTGAAGCCACTGATATTCTTAGGGATGCTTCCTCTCAAATTATTATATGATAAATTAAGCCCACGCAAACCAGAAAGAAGCATCAGTTCTTCAGGGATCGTTCCAATCAGATTATTCCTTGAAAGGTTCATGTTGGCGACATACAATAGTGTAGTGGTGTATTCAAGTTCATTTCCTTTCATGATTTGCATTATGTTCTCATCCAACCATCCTCCTAAATTATATCGTATACCAGTTTCATTCAAAATCATGCCATTGAGATTGCCAAAACAACGAGGGATGGTTCCTTCTAAATTATTATCTGCAAGGTCCATCATTTGGAGTTGAGGCAGTTGGCATAACTGCGAAGGAATACTACCATAGAACATATTCTTATGCAATCTCAAAATGGCCAAGTCTTTAAATTCTCCAATCCATCTAGGTATGTTTCCATTGAATCCATTCTCACCAAGATTCAAATATGCTAAACTACTGCAATTTCCCAAAGCAGGAGGAAGCTCTCCATAAAAACTATTGTTATTCAAATATAACGCTAGGAGAGTAGTCAAATGTTCGATAGAGTTTGGAATAACCCCTGAAAGCTTGTTGGATGCAAATTTCAAAATGGATAGGTTGGAGAGTTTCCCCAAACAATGAGGAAGATTTCCAGATAACATATTTTTGGAAAGATCGAGATATACCAAATTTAGAATTTTTCAGAATGACTTTGGAATAGAACCATTTATCAAATTACCAACCACATACAAAGATGACAAAGTAACCATATCTCCAATATTTTGAGGAAGAGGTCCTGAAAGGAAGTAATTGGAGAGATCAACTATGAATAAAGAGGAAGGAAGGTTTAGAATTGGTCCACTGATATGGTTGTTAAGGAGACCCAATACTAAGAGATTCATGTCATGAAGCCATTCAGGTAGGGTTCCTGACATGCTCGTATTGACAATATCCAGATAAAAATGTTTCTTTTGTGTTTGAAGCCATTGAGGAAATTAAGTCCCAAATTTGCAATTCCAGCGTGAAATGGTTTCCAATTGAAAAGGAGGTATCCATTTAGATCTCAACTTCAATGTCAAGAATTCAGAACCTATCTTCAATTCATTTAACATTGAGAGGTTGGCAAAATGAGCTTTAGAGATTACACCTTCTAGGGAATTGAAAGAGAGATCTAAGGTCTTGAGGTTTGATAGAAATAGGAATGGTCCCATTTAACTTATTGGAAGAAAGATCTAAAACTCTCAGGGTTGACAAGCTCCCTAGTGATGGTGGGATATTTCCAGTCAACAGATTACCACCAAGGAGTAAATTCTGCAAGTATGATAATCTTCCCAAACATGCTGGAATCGAAGCATTAAATGAGTTACCTAAAAGATCAAGGTCTTTCAGATGCTTGAGTTGTCCCAACCAATTCGGTAAATGACCGGTGAATCCATCACCACTTAAAATCAATGTCTCTAAATCATACGTGGTGCATCTAGATAAATTTTTGTCAAGTATGGACATATCCTCTCCAAGGATTTGGTTTTGACTCATATCAAATGATTTCAAGCTATAGTGATTCGACAAGAGCCTCAGAAACCCACCAGTGTGGTTAAATTGATTGGAACCAAGATTGAGACGTTCAAGGCTCTTAAGGTTTTCGAGATAGAGAGGAATAGAAGAATTAAAATAATTGAACGAAAGATCAAGGACTCTTAAAGAAGTCATGTTACTGATACGACTCGGAAATTCACCTTCAAATGAATTATGACCAAGATTTAGGTACTGAACATTAGAAACTGTAGAGTTCACATACATATGAGATAAATGACTATTATCAAGTACACAATATGACAAACGCAACTCTAGTAAAGAAGGAAGCATGTTCAGTACCTTGGGCAAATTGTGCGCTTCACTAAGATTCACTGTACTCATGTCAAGGTATTGCAATGTTGAAAGACGAGACACCCATGTGAGATCACCTACAATTAATAATGCGTTATACTTAAGATCAAGAACACGCAAGCTGGAAAGATTTTCGAGATGATGGGGAACCATTCCGCTGAATCCTGTATCAGACAAATTGAGATACTTCAACTTTGTCATCGCTCCAAAGAAGTCGGGGATTGGGCTACCTTGAAATTTGTATCTACTTAAGTCCAAGTGATTCAGATATTTCAATTCAAGCAAACAAGAGTCAACTTTATTATGAGCAGAGGAGTTGATCATCATGTTATAAGTGTCAACATGGAGATCAAGCTTGACAAGATGGCCAGTAATTCCATCACATTGTACTCTTGTCCAGTTGCAACAATCTTGGCCATGCCAAGATGACAATTGAAGCGAACCGTCTGTGAGACCATGTTTGAACTTCAGAAGAGCTAGTCTCTCATCTTCTACACAACTGTTGGTTAAAGCACTGCATGAACAGGGTGAAAAATCTAGAAATCCCTTAGATGTTGATTTGTGATTATGTATCAATTTTAAGCAATAAAGAACAATCCCAATCAAACAATCAAGACAAATCGACACAACGATTTTACGTGGAAAAACCACAATTGGACACCTCCAATTGTGATACAAAACCACGGGCAAAAGCCACAAAACAATCCACTAAAAAAACATAAAGGAATTACACAGGTATACTCTCAATTACCTAGCGAATCCACGCTCGAATTAAACCAACCCCTATGTGCCTCTTCCAACCCCGTCTTCACCTCATAATTGTCTTGACGATGAGCCACTCCAGAATCCACCAAAGCTTCAGGTTCGAATTCTTCAGAATCCACCGAAGAATAACTCTCTCTTTTGTGCAGAACAAACAAATAATCCTTTAATGTATACTCTTTAAACCATGAGTTGAATACTCAATCAAAAACATCAAAGAAAACTAGCAAAAATATCCCCAGAGATAAACCTTAATATCCAAAAAGAAGATCTGGAGAAGTAATCCTAAAATCTGACAGAAACCTGTACTTATAGAAATCTGGAATTGCAAGGCTCGCTCGAGCGAAGACTCTCTCACTCGAGCGAGGAACAAAAAACGTGTGTTTTCCATAAGTGGCTTCGCTCGAGCCACGAAACCTTCGCTCGAGCGAGCAATCAACTCTTTCAGGTTTTTATATGGACGCAGCCTTCGTTCGAGCGAGCAAGGGCGGATATGCAATTTTGAATGCAATTTTGCATTTTGCTTCGGGGGCGCTGCCCCCTGGACCCCTGCGAGCTGACTGGGCAGCTCGATCCCCGTCATAATCAGCGAAGTGGTAATCTTGAAAGCATTAACATCACAAACTTCTCTGCAAGGCATATTTCAAGTTGGATTCGCATCTAAACACTCATAGCCTCACTGAAATAAAAAGTGCAAAAATAAGTACAACTGAAAGGAGTTTTGTCAAACGGGATTACCAAGAATAAAAACCTAACAATCTCCACCTTTGGCAATGCCGTGACAAAACACACCTAACATATAAAATCCTAATCACCTTGTAGACACCCCATTTTTTACCGTCCTCAAGACTTGGATGTCACCGCTTGAACACTCGGTGATCATCCATGTTTATGTTCGTCTTGAGTTCCCGGAGGACTTGGCTACGCGCCTTGCCTCAGGATCTCTCGACTCGACTGTTTTGTGCTTGGTTTGACACCAAACACTTGTGTTTTGCCTTTGAGAGGCAGGGTAGGGCTTGTAGACCATCCCCACCCATCACCGGCTAGGGCTTGAGGCCACCGGCTGTTTCTTGTGGCCACCGGCCAAATGTTTGGCCGGCCGGTACTATAGATGGCCGGCCGGCTATCTTTTTTTGGTCAATTGCATCTTTGGCCGGCCGACTACTGTGCATCTGCTTTTGCAGATATTTTCTCACAGCTGGCATGCATTTGGCTCCCCTCCATACATGTATGGAGGGATCTCTCTCTTTAGAAGCTTGTCTTGTAAGCTTTACAAGACAATAAGCTCTATAAAGAGAGGTCTTCTCTCTTGTTGGAGAGGTTAGACATTTTAGACAGCTCTTTTAGGGTTTGAGTTCTAGGGTTAGGGTTTGCTCATCTCCCATCTCTATATCTCTCTCTTGTGTGTATTTAGGCTTAGATTTGCACACAAACACACACCATCACACCTTATCTTGGTTGCTGAGGCACCAAAGGGTTGGTCTTGAAGTTCTTGAGTAGATTCAAGCCAAGGAAGGCTGCTGGAGCATTGTTTGTGAAGAGGGTCTTCAAGGGTAAGCACTTACTCCTTTATTCCCCATTTTTGCATTGTATTTTTACCTACCTTGCAACTATTTTTTGGCTTTGTGTATAATACATAAAAGTTCTATTTTTAAGGCCTCTAAATAGTTTGTTAAGAGTGTTTTAGGCTTTGGGGTTGTTTGACCCCTCTTAAGCCTTGTTTGGCCCTTGTTTTATGCCATTTTGTGTGAGCTCCGGGACCATAGTGTTTGGCCCTCCTCACCACTGAAATCTTGAGGGATTTCAAAGGTGAAGATGGTGCCTTGGTGTCCTAAGAAGGAGAGGGCCACCCCTTCTCCTTGTTGTCCTTGAAAAGGGCACTTTTTGGCCTCTTGAGGGAGCACCTAGTTTAGGTTCATGTTGGCCATGCCTTAACTGATTTTTGTGCTTATTATGTCATAATATGCCTCTGTTTTTAGTTGGTTTTGGTACACCATGCTTGCTTAACATACATGCTTTGTAATGCCATTTTGTTGACTTAACATGCATCTAAGTGTTGACCCTTGTTTTAGCATGTTTTTGGCCAAGCTTTGTGAAGCTTATATGCATGTTTTGATGTGCTAAGGGACTGTTTTAAGTCATTGGAGTCATTCATGCCTCATTTTGTATAGCTACCATGTAATCCCTCTTGTATGCTTTAAGCTTTAGCCCTTCTAGCATGCCATCTTTGCTTTGTTTTAGTGATTTGGAACCACTTAACATGCCATTTCAGTCTTTATAACATGCTTGCATACTTGCCCTTGATGCTTCATTGTTGCTTTAAAAGCTTGTGCCATGCTCTCGGGCTTAAGCCACTTAGATGCCATCTAGGTGCACCCTTGGCTTTGTTTAAGTCTGCATTTGACTTGTTTTAAGTCCCCTTAGCCTTGTGAGGCTTGGTGGACTTGACCTTGGTTTAAGTCTCCTTGGCTTGTCTTAAGTTTTGGACCATGTTGCATGCTTGGCTTGACTTTGTTTAATTGGTATGGAACCATTTCTAACATAATTTCAGAGCTTATGTTGCATGCCATTTGTCCATATTTGCATCCGCTTGAGTGTGCTTGGGAGTTGCTCTTTATGCTTGAACGTTGGTCCATGCTTGCATGCATGTTTGTGTGTCAATTGGCCCTCATTCCTTAACATTTTGGCCACTGTTTTAGGCCCATTTAGGGCTGCCTAAATCATGTTTAAGTCCATCTCTTTGCTTGTTGCATATGCTCCTTGTATGTTGTAACATATTGGTGAGCGTGTCGCATGTTTGAACTTACATGATTGAATGAAGTCACATGTTGGCTTGCATGCTTGAATGCCTACATTAGCCTTGCAAACTTGTTAGTTGCATTGTTCTATGCCTTGCATGTCTTGCATGCTCATTTGCATTGCCATGTTGCATGCCTAGTTAACGTGCTTAGGTTGCATTGCATTGGCATGCATGCTTTGCCTCTTGACTATCCATGATAGAGGTTAAGTCCCCATTGGTTTGTTTATTTGCATTGCATTTCATTTGAGATTGAAGTTGCATGCTTGATTCTTTGGGCCATCATGCATGGAAGTGCGTGATTGGTGGTCCGAGAATTGAGGTTAACGTCCCTTTGAGTCATGAACATGATATGGGATGTGATTGGTGCATACATTGCTTGAAATGCATTGCCATGCCAAGTATTTCCCTCTGCTACTGTCAAACCAGATTCTGCAAGAACTTTTGTCCGACCGGCCACATTTAGTGTCGACCGGCCACCATTGTTGGCCGATGGATCAAAGTGATGGCCGGTGACCATTCCACATGGCCGGTGGTGTTCTCCCCCAGCCGGTGGTGTTCCCTGGCATCCTTAGAGCAAGCCCTGAGGCTTTGGCAGTCTTCAGAGGAGCAGAGCAGGGAAAATAGAGGCATCTTGGGCATGTCGGTGGATTTCCGGGCAAAACCGAGCATGCACTACATTGAGCCTTCATCCCGGGATTGTTTATTGCATTATTAGATTAATTAATTTGCTTAATTAATTTAGTTGGTCTATAATAATTAATTAGCTAGAATAGTTGATTATTTATTCAGTTTGTAATATTCATTCGGCCCCCCCTCCGAGCGAGGGCAAATTTGTAATAAGTGTGGGTGAGTGTGTGCATGTCTTCCAACGCCCACTTATTTCTCCCTTTTACTTACCTGCTTTGATGGTTAGTATTAGGACATGTTTACTTTAGCATACCTCATGTTATGCATGCGTGCATCATTCGTCAGTATTGCATGCACCGGGCTCGGCGCATCATGCTAATTGCATTATATTTCAAATCTAACTTGAATACTTGCTACTTGTGCATTTCACATGTCATCCTCAGATTAGCCGAGCCTTTTCTAGTGACATTTTGTATGCGATGCATTAGGCACTTAACATGGACTTGGATCATGCATTGATTGCTGACATGTTCTTGGCATGGAGTACTTTGTAAGTATTTTATGCTTTAGCATCCTTGCATACGTGTGAGTGTTACCATGACAGCATGCTTACCATGTGGCTAGATGCTTGCGTGATAAACTGCCTGAGTGCCTGCGGGTGAAGGTTGGATTGTGTGAGTTGGAACAACTCATTGAAATCCGTATTTTAGCCTACTTGTGAGTAGCAAAACCCAAAGCGTTTTCCAAAACAAACGGATATGCAATGCTTGTTTCCAAGTTAGGCGATCTAGTCTATACTTGTTTGCTGTACGCACAACATAGTAATTCTAGGCTAAATAACCGGAATAAGAACATATAGCGTTTTCAAAACAAGATATCACGGTTAGTAGAGGCCGATCTTCGGGTCGGGCGAGAGGGGGTGCTCATAGCTAACCTTCCCCAATCGTACCCAAGTTCCCGAGCCGAGGCAACTTTGGTGATGACGGACAAGTGGCCTTTGGCACCGAGTCAGGGTTTCCTAAATTCCCCCATTAAAAAAATATTTAGGTGGCGACTCTGTATCTGGCAAAGCAGTCCATGTTTGGCACTTCTTTTAAAATCCGTTTTCTCAAAACGATTTGCCGGATTTGGACTCTTTGGTTCAGATTAAGAACCGTGACACAAATCGAGTCCGAACTGTAGCGAGGTCCCTCGCGGGCTTGTTACAGTTTCTGGCGACTCTGCTGGGGATTTTTAGAGAGCTTGACTCAAACTCGTGATATCTTGTTTTGACTACACTTATGTGTTTCTTTGCATTGCATGTGCATTGGTGCGCCTAGGACACCGTGTTGGCCATCTGCTATTCCTGAGCGGTTTGCCGGAGGCTTGACTTTGTCAAAGCATGCCATAAGGCTGACCGGTTGCGGGCTCTGCCAGTATGGGAACACAAACCCCGATTTTTCCAGGGCACCCTTTTTGACCATTCGACCTAGTGCATATTCGGAATCCATAGTGACCATTCCAAATTAGGACAGGTTGCTCACCCAATTTTAGGTTGTTTGAAACCGCTGCATGCGTAGTAAAACCCTAGCTCTTGACAAAATAGGACAGGGAAACCCTACCCCAACATAGAGGTGTTTTGGCTCATTTACTTGCTATGTGTTTTCGGAGTGTATCTCTACAGGGAACACACATATCAGTTTGCAAGATTGAGTATCAAGCCTGAGGGCACCAGTAACAGTTTGCGAGAATCAGTTATATCTGTGGATATCCGATTCAGTATTTTGGGACAGTAATGCAGTGATTCTGGGGAACAGTGATCAGTAGTAGAGTACAGTTGTTCGGATACACTTGTGTTTGTTCCGTTTGGGCTAAAATGCTGCTTGTTTTTCCTTTCAGTTCAGAGAGTTGATATAGAATAGCCAGTGTTCCCCCTTTGCTGAGACAAGACTTATGATGACACAGAACTCGGAAGAGATTGTGGTTATGACAGCCGCATTAGATCAAGGAATCACTTTGCAAAGTGAGACCAATGTTGATATGCCGCATCCACCCAGGTCGCCTGCTTCACACCCGGTTTGGACCCCCCAGCTATATCAGGCTCGCGAGCCTACTACATTTGAACTGATGGGGATGATAGGTGATCTCCAGAGGTCTGTGGCGGATCTCGCCTATGGAATGTCCGCTTCGCCACCAGCCGCACCATATGCCGAAGGTTTTGTACCCCAAGAGCCCCCGCTGTTGGGACGGATTGTGATTGAACTTAGCCAACCGGAGATGGCCTCCAACTATAACAATGACATGTCAACGTCAACCCAAACCCTTGATCAGGCCGAGGCCAGAGGTAAAGACAAAATGAAGGCAGATGCCGATCCCATCGAACAACTGCTGTGGGCAGTCGAGACTTTGAAAACCGGGGGGATGAACAAGCAACAAATATTTGCAGTTGTGACAAAAGCTGTGGAGGATGCTTTTCCCACTCCACCTGAGGGTAGTTCAAGTCAGTCAGAAAGCCGGGATAGACCCCGTCACCCCGGAACAATTCCTCCCAACCCTACACCTGGAAAGGACCAGAAAGTTAAGGCAGTGCCCGCCGACCCGTTCGCTAGTGCGTCTAGCAAAAATAATCAGACTTCGAAGTACCTGCCCCGAGGGCACAGGGTCTTTCACGCTCTTTACATGCCATTGTCCAAGGCACTTCAAATCCTTGCCGAGAGAGGGCATCTTAAACCCTTGGAGCCTCGGCCTCTCCTGAAGAATCTCCCTGCTACACATGATGCTGCTCAGTACTGTGCGTATCACTAGCAGACAGGCCATGCTACCTACAATTGCTTCCGCCTCCGTCATAAGGTACAGGATTTGATTGATAACGAGGTTATCCTCCCACCCACCTCAGCCAAGTCCGTTACTACTCAGCTGTTGGACTTTGAGGATACTGATACTGCAAGTATGTAATCAGAGAGTGAACCACCTGCGGGCGGCACTTGGTATATTTTGATGTGGCGTCTGGCACGCATTTTTGAGCATCTGCGAACACTAGTTTTGTAAATTCTGGCTTGGGTATCGAGTCAGTCTTTTGTTTTGAATCTGTCTCTTTGTCTTGAGTCAGTCTTTTTGCTTAAGGGTCTGTCTTGATGTAGCGAGTCAGTCCCCTTTGTATAGAATACCAGGTGATTTCGGGGTTGTTCCCTCGAACACCGTTTTGTCTTGTAATTACCCGTTTTTGTTTTTGAGTCTGTTTCTGCCGAGGAGCCGGTTATACCAACAAATCTAAATGAAACCACTGTGGCTATCTTGTTTTCGTGCTTGCTTTCAGTTTGAGCTAGTTGTGCCAGAGCAGGCGAATGGAACGATAGTACATTCTACCTACTCTCTTGTGCCCTGGAAATCATTGTAATGACCTAAGCCTTTCAAAAACCCTTTTTGAACACTACGGTGATAAAAACGAAGAGGAAGGAATTCCTCGGGTTTTGCAAAATTTTGATCTTTTTTGAGAGAAAGAGAGGCGTGCCGAGCTTTTAATGAATGAAATCATGCCTGTCAGCATGAGTACTGAGAAGGACCCTGGCTTGATCCAAATTGGTTCCACACTATCTTCAGCGTGAGCAATGTGTCGCTTTTGTAAAAAATTTCAAAAACAAAATGTTTTGCGAGGTCCTGTGAAGACCTGTGTGGAATCGTTCTTGAGATTGTGCAGCCTAGGATCGCTCTCAGCCTCAAGATTCAATCTATCTGTTTCAAACCTGGAATCCGTTCAAAGCGTTCAACAGTCAACAGCAACCGCCATGTAAGGCCCGTGTGGCCCGATTTGAAGCTGCCCTCGAGCAAGAGGCACCAAAACCAGATCAAGAAGGTCAGATCTCGCTAGAAAAAGCTAGTGAAGCAACCGTGATGGGTTCTTCTGCAAATCAACACAGTAGTCACTCTCCTGGATACGGAGGGCTTCAATTTCAAAACCATTTGGTATGGACTTGTTACACTTTTACCCTTTGAGAGGCTCGTTGGGCCGAAAACCCGGAAGGGCGACCCAGGCAAAAGTTAGAGCAAAAAAACAACAAGAAAACAACAAAAAAAGAAAAAAAAAAATTGAAAAAATTGAAAAAAAAAAGAGGAAAGAAAAAAAGAGAAAAGAAATAAAAAAAAAGAAGGAATGAAGAGAAAAAGAAAAGAAGCTCGCAAGGTTGAAAACCCGCATCGGGCGCCTTGGCAAAAGTTAGAGCCTAAAAAGTGAAGGTTAAAATACCCGAGTGTACCTTAACCGGAACTACGTAAGGCTTGATTCCCATGTTTGGGATACGTAGGCAACTTCATCTTGAAGTCCAGCCCCCGACGCTTTCATAGCGCCTCAGTCCATGTAATGGTTTTGATCATCCTTGCCTCCTCTGCATCCGACAATTCGGTTGTAATACCCCGAACTACGTAAGGCTTGATTCCCATGTTTGGGATACGTAGGCAACTTCATCCTGAAGTCCAGCCACCAACGCTTCAAGTGACTGTGTCCATATATTGGTTTTGACCGTCTTCGTCATCTCTGTGTCGAGAGTTTGTCGCCATCATTGATGAGGACTGATTTTCAGCATGCTGCGGCATCATCCAAACAAGGGGCAACTTTCCGTTGCCATGAGTTGCCACGAGTTGCCGTTCAAACCAGGGGCAACTTTCCGTTGCCATGCCCCTTTCAAGCAAGGGGCAATTTTCCATTGCCTCCGATCCGAGGTTGCGCATCTCGAGGGTAAGTTTCCGCTCGTTTAATTGTTTGCAAAAATAGTTTTTGAAAATTTTTACTGAGGTTGACTATTTTCTCGAAAAACTATTTCGTTTTCCAAAACCGGACCTTTTTCTTGGACCCAAAAAGGAAAATTTTCAGTGCTCACAGCCTGACTTGCAGGATTTTCAAATCAAAAATTGAGCGAGTATGCTAATCTAACTCTCATTTTGGTCAAAACTGTTTTAGGAAGAAAACAAAAAAAATTGGTCAAAATAATGAACTAGGGGCACAGTTGAGTCAAGTGTTCTGTCTTTCCCCCGCAGTCAACATGCTTGCTAGAGAAGCACCATATTCGCCAGATAAAGATACACCAGTTCTTGTCTGGAACACCGACTGGACGTCATTAGAAGAAATAGCCGCGAGCTAGTCGTGTTGGGCGTGAACCCGCAACTTTCTATTCACCCATCGATCGCCCTGGGGAGGGATGAAAAATGAGAGAATAAAGAATAGAGAGGTGTAAGACGAGAGAAAAGTGAGGAATAGGGTTTTTGAGAGAAAAACCGAGCTTGAGGGCCGAGTGATATGAGAATCACAAATCAGAAAGGGTGGGAACCATACCCGGAGGAACTGGCTCCTCGAGATCTGAGGTCTCGTTTTTGTAAACACGTCCGTGTGTCGTGTCTTTTCTCTTGTTTACCTCAACTTTCGTTTCGAGTCTTTTCCAAGCGTGACTCGTTGTGTCTAGGTCATGTACCTTTTGTTTGAGTCTTTCCCGCTGTGTTCAGTTGTAGGCTCGATACCTCGGTTGAAAAAAAAAAAAAAAACCTTATTCAATTTCAAAAATCGTTTATGCTCAGAGTGCTGTGCCATTCCTTACATTTAGGCGAACCAAAAGAAGAAAAGGGAAAATTTGGGACATCTGAGTGTGTTTCAACTTCAACCATTTCAACCTTCGTAGTCCGTCTTGCTAGATTGGGCTGTTTGTTCAAGGTATGCCGTGTGCAGGACGAACCGAGTGCTGTGATATGGGCTGTATGCAGACTAATCCCCAACAGAGTATGAGTTATGTGTTCAGGTTAAACTGTGGTTTGCTTGATTATTTTGCTATTGGCTGGTTGGTTATTTGATTATTACAGTGCAAGTGCTCAATTTTCAGACAACAGATCAATTTTACTTACATTGAGATGTAGCATGATGTGATGCGATACAATACATGAGATAGGTAAATGTAACACTTTTTTTAAACAAAAAGTTTGTTTCATTCCATCATCTTTTCAAGTACATAGTTTTGGAAACAAAAATCTGCCTGCCGCAGTACAAAATACTCCTAGCTACCAAAAAGGAAAAAGTACAGAAAAGAAGAAGAAAACAGCAAAAGTCTGTATCAATGCCAAAAGGTCTCAAGCCTAGGAGCTCGTCCTAGTCCTCTTCCTGGACGAAGGTCCAGGAACATCATCATCTGAGCCCGAGTCCGAGCCATCTCCGGTCCCCTCCTCCGATGACTCTGCCTCCGCCTCTGACTCCTCCTCCTCTCGCCTCCGACTCGTCGTCGTCTGGAACTGGCACCCGGGAGCTGCTCCCAGCATGAGTGCGCCCTGCCCTAGAACGGGGAAATACTCTGCCCTCCTCATCTCTGCCTCGGACAGGAGCGGAAGGTCCAGCTGGAACACCTCTTACAGTGGGAATCTGGAAGGGAGGTTGAAAAGTACAAAAGACAAATGCATCAGAATGCCGTGAGCAGTTTATCAGTGCAGATGCAGTGTATGAGTACAATGAGTGAATGCCGTGAGCAGTTTATCAGTGCAGAATGCAGTGTATGAGTACAATGAGTGAATGCCGTGAGCAGTTTATCAGTGCAGAATACAGTATATGAGTACAATGAGTGAATGCCATGAGCAGTTTATCAGTGCAGAATGCAGTGTATGAGTACAGTGTGTGAATATTGTGAACGATCTATCAGTGCAGATTGCAGTGCAGAATACAATCTATGAATGCTATGAGGTCAGTGTGTCAAGTGTTGTGTTGTGCATCGGATTATGCGAAGCAGTTTATGTATGGTTTGAGACTGTGGTTAGAAGAACATACCGGAATACTGTAGAGGGCCAGAAGGTCGAAAGTCCGCCGCAACATCCCCATCATGGAGGCATTCAGCTCCAGGGACTGCCGGGTGTACTCGGAGGAAGCCTGCAAAAATATCGGATACATCAATATTCTACGGAATATCAAATAAACTGAAATGAAACGACTGTACAAGAATGCAGTAATACATACCGGAGGCAAGTCGGGGACACCGACTAACTCGTGATCAGCCGGCGGAGGAGCGAAGGGGATCTGGTAGGTCGCCCCACCCTGCCCTCTGTATGTCATCGTCGTAGGCAGCATGGGCCAACCAGCCCCCCGCCCTCCCTGAGCTCCGCTCCTGCCACGGACCCGAGCCCTCCTCGATGTCCCTACCCCTGCGCCTGCCCTGCCTGTCGGCACCGCAGGTCTCTCTCTCTCTCAGCTCGGCGGCCACCGCTCAGAGGCCTCATAAGGAAGGTCCGTATGAACTCTGTGTAGTCACCTATGCTCTTGTGGCGTATCGCATCCCAACCGATGGTGTACTCGGCCATCTGCTCAAGAGTAGACCTCTCGGTCTCCCTCATGTCCGTAGGAGGAGGAGCTGGGACTATCTGCTCTGGTAGACCCAGGGTCTGGCGCAAGAAGCGCTCGCCTAGGTACCAGGCCCGACAGACTGGCCCCTCCAAGAGGATCCTGAACCGGGCAGTCTCTACCGCGCCCGCGAATCGCTCCCAAATCTCGGCCGGCAATGGGGCCCAAGGCCTCCAGGTGATCTGAAAATGAAATACAATTCATTATCTACTGTTATTGAAAACGAACAAAACAGTAAAAAAAGGCGAAGCTTAAATGAACTGCAAGTAAAACCATACCTCCGCGGTGGTAATAGTGTCAAACTAGTGACGGAAGAAGATGAACGTCTCCCATGGTCTCCGCACACACCTCACGTCGAAGCGTCGCGAGAACGGGACGACAATAGGGGTCTCTACGTCAGGAACCGAGGCTAGCCTAGGGAAGTAGGCGTAGACCCACAACTGCAAAGGGAATGCCGGTATGCTTATCAGACAAAGCAGAATACAAGAATAAAGCAGAAATAACAGAGCCATATATTGTGCAGTGTATTGTGCAGGCAGTGTATTGTGTAGAGTGTACAGTGTGAACAGTGTACAGTCAGTGTAAAGCAGAGTATGTGTGTGCCGTGTGTGCAATATACAGCCAGTGTAAAGCAGGCTACAGTGTGTGCAGTGTACAGAATACAGTACAGAGTACAGAAAGTGGAAAAACAGAAATGTAAAGCAGAAAAAGGAAACGTACCTCCCAAGCACGCCAGTAGCCCCCGAGCAACTGTCCGCTGCCACGGGAAGCCGAGCTCATATACCCGTAGAGTGTGGCCAGAGCAGCGCCACCCCAGTCGTAGTCAAAGATCCGGGTGACGTCCACTAAAGCGCTGAGCAAGCACAAGGGCACGGTATTCGCCCGGTCGGCGAAAATAGTCGTCCCCAACAGGAACATCAGAAAGCCGCGCGCATACTGCTCCACAGCCTCCTGGGTCATCGGAGCCTCCTCCACCAATGCGGGCTGGACTCTGAACTGCACCTCAAACCAGGAATATCGGACGAAGCCTGGGCGGGCGAGAGGCGGCGCCTCGCCGAGCAGATAGATCTGGGCAGCAGTCCACTCATCCATATCAGTATTAAAGGGGATAGGATCACCCCCTACCCCGATGTCGGTGAGCACCGAGAAGTCGACGGGAGTCATCGTCATCTCCCCGGCAGCAGAAAGGTGGAACGAGTCAGTGGTGTCCCACCATCTCTCCACTAGAGCAGCAAGGAGAGGTCTGCATGCGGTAAGACGGGGAAGTCCCCTGCAGAATACGCTGAAGCCGGCCTCGTCCACAATGTGACGAACGGCGTCTGGCAGCTCCATATACCAGTCTCGAGCGACAACATTCCCATACCCGCGGACGGTATGGGAATCTCCCTGTTCAAAAACAAACCGTGGCGAAGCAATGCTAAATATACCAGTCTTGTAAGACATACAGAATTGAGGAAAATATGGCATGTGTGCATGTTTTTAAAACCAAACAGATACCGGGTGCCGGTGTGCTTACAGTAAACTACAACGTGTGATGCGTCAGCGTGTCTGAGTGGTTCAGTGCAAATATGGCATGTGTGCATGTTTTCAATTCCAACAGATATCGGGTGCCGTTGTGCTTACGGTGAACTACAACGTGTGATGTGTCAGCGTGTTTGGGTGGTTCAGTATAGATATAGCATGTGTGTATGTTTTCAGATTCAAACAGATGTCGGGTATCGGTGTGTTCGTAATGAACTACGGTGACTAATGTGTCAGTTGTGTGTGAGCGGTTCAGGGCAAGTGCAGTGTGTGTGCGCGTGTTCAGTCTCAAATAGATTATCAGTTGCAAGAATGATTACAGCCAACTACGGTATACAGTGCATCATTCGCTGAGCAGTTAAGGAAATAATTAACTATGGCAGTCGAATATTCTACAATGCGAAAAGCAACAAAGAGGGGAGACTATACCTCAGAAGCGCCGAAGGATACATGAGATGCCGGCTCGTGCAGAAGCAGGTCCTGTGGCACGCTCCGGTCAAAGCTCCTAAACTGACGAAGCCCATCAGGGGGCAAGACATGGATCGCCGGCCGGTAGGTCGCCGGGTCGAAGGGACGAACGCTCAAAGGTAAGAGCTCAGCCCCGGGATCCATCTCATGATCCGGGGGAGTCCCGCCCTGTGGAAGGTCGTCCGCCATGTCGAAAGTGGTGAGAAAATAGCCGGAAGAGGGAAAACCGGGCGAAAATGTGGAAAGTCAACCGAAAAGTCAACCCGAGAGGGCGAAAAGTGGCCCGAGAAGCCGGGAAGTGGAAAAGACACGGAGGTCGAGAGAAACTCGAGGGGAACAAACCCCAAAAAGCAGAAATGGTGAAAGGATCACCGAAATGGAGATTTGTTCGGATGAAAACGTTCGAAACGCGAAGGAGATCGCGAATCAAACGATGAAACGGGGGGAAAAACCCAAGAAAACGGGGGAATGAGGGGAGGAAAATACTCTAGAGAGAGAGAGTAAGAGATTTCGGCTAAGGAAGGTAAAGAAAATAGGGTTTGGAACCCTATTTTAAAAGACCCAAGGCGAAAAGTCAAAATTGCCCCGATTCAGGCACTTTTGGCCGGTCGGCTACATTTTTGGCCGGCCGGCCAAAGGTTTGGCCGATGGAACTTTTAGGTAGCCGATGGACAGCCGGTGGCCCCCCTTTTCAGCCGGTGAGCCTCCTACAGCCTTGTTTGGGTCGGATCTGTAGTTTTGGGTCTTCATGGCTCAAGGGAGTACAAGAAAGTGCATCTCCGACACTCAACCGGCCTCCGTTTTGCCCCCGGATTGTGTCTTATGTGCGTGGCACTCGAATATGCGCAAGGTGTATCCTTTCCGTATCCTTTTGCCTTTTACAAGATTCAAAAGTTGCCCCATGTGCATTTCAATTCAACTGTGTTGTTTAGCGCACCGCACTGTTTCGTGCATTCCACCTCTATCGCACTGTCTTGTGCACTCACTTTGTTCTAACGTTGTCTAAGCGCATCGCGCTATGTTGCGCATCTCATTGCATTTTAGCATACATGCTATCGCGCTATTCTGTGCATCGCACTGCCCTACACGCGGCACGGTCTGGCGAGACCTTAAACCCGCTTGGTCTGGCGAGACCTTAAAACCGCCTGGTTGCATTGTCATGCATTTCAAATTCACATGCATTGTCATGCATTTCAAAGTCACGCGTTGTCACGCACTCTAAGTTCACTTGTGTTATTCTGCATTTCCCCAACAAATGGTCTAGGAGACCTTAAATCCTTGGAAGGTGCAAGACCTTCGGTGCATTGATTTGCACAGTTCGTTTGCATTGTCCTGCATCTCCAACGACACGCGTGGTCGCACTTGCATCACCATGCACTTTCATGCATTTCAAGCCGCGCGTTGACGCGCACTTCAACATCATGCATCATTTGCATTTCAAAAAACAAAACAAAAAAAACAACACATGCATCTGTCATGCATCATTGTCATACTGCATATGTCATGCATTTCAAAAAAAACAAAAAACAACACATGCATCTGTCATGCATCATTGTAAATACTGCATATGTCATGCATTTCAAAAAAAAAAAAAAACAAAAAAAACACACATGCATATGTCATGCATCATTGTAATATAGTGTATATGTCATGCATTTCCGCTGTAAATATCCATTCCATTGCATATTGTAAATATTGCATTGTAGCTTGCAGGCATTCCTTGCATCCCTTCCATCTATGGCTTGCACCTTTCCATGTTGAGCTTGGTCTGGTATGTGCCCATACTTTTCACGTCAAAACATAGTTCAGTAGACCATTCTATGTTAGCCGCAGCTTGTATGTGTACATGCCTTTCCTAGGCAAGATTTGGTTTGGCCCGCGCGCCATATCCGTTGTATCCATTGCATATTTGTAAATATTGCATTGTAGCTTGCATGCATTCCTTGCATCCCTTCCATCTATGGCTTGCGCCTTTCCATGTTGAGCTTGGTCTGGTATGTGCCTATACTTCTTGCGTCAAAACATAGTTCAGTAGACCGTTCTATGTTAGCCGCGGCTTGTATGTGTACATGCCTTTCCTAGGCAAGATTTGGTTTGGCCCACGTGCCATATCCGTTGTATCCATTGCATATTTGTAGATATTGCATTGTAGATTACATGCATTCACTGCATCACCTTCCATCTATGGCTTGCGCCTTTCCATGTTGAGCTTGGTCTGGTATGTGCCCATACTTTTCACGTCAAAACATAGTTCAGTAGACCGTTCTATGTTAGCCACGGCTTGTATGTGTGCATGCCTTTCCTAGGCAAGATTTGGTTTGACTACATGCCATATTCATTGTATATATTACATTGTAGTGTAATTTTGCATCCAGCATTAGGATCATTGTTCTTTCTTCAGCGGGTCGTTTCCCCACTTGTGTCATTCCCCCCCAATACTTGTTCTTGTGTCCGTGTACATTACTCATAGTTCTGTTGATCGTTTTATGGTAGACGGACTTGTTACCTCCATCCATCTATTTTACATATGTGTGGTTTTGAACTGCTCATGATTGGATCATGACTCAATTGCTTTGCATAATAGTTTGCATTGTTTCAAGTGCATTGCATTTTAGTTTGCATTGTTTATACATTGTTTTGTATATATTGCATATCATTTTGCATTCATTTTTGCATTGTCATGCATGTTGCTAACACCATCATACCTGTTAAGTTGTTTTCTTTGCAGGCACGATATTGTATGTACGGTTCATTTGCGATTGGTGGGACTAGACGAACCGGACAGGTATTGTATCCTCCGCGTGAGACGTATCGAGAATCGCATAATTCTCTTACACCCTTTCTGCATTGTAGTGTAGTTTGGTGTATGCTAGCTTAAAACTGTTGCATGTGTGCTTCGTTACAGCTTTCTTTGCATGATCATTAGTTATGCCCGGCTCTGTGCATTGTCTTGCATTTTTCCCCTGCCTTCGGGCGCATATCTTGTTTGTCTTGCATGTTTGTCTAAGTCTTCGGCCTTGTCAAAAATGGGTCGTCTCTGGGCTTTGACATTCACTTCCGTCATTGTTATGACTTCCGAGTTCTGTCAAAGAGGGGCAACTGTAGACACCCCATTTTTTACCGTCCTCAAGACTTGGACGTCACCGCTTGAACACTCGGTGATCATCCATGTTTGTGTTCGTCTTGAGTTCCCGGAGGACTTGGCTACGCGCCTTGCCTCAGGATCTCTCGACTCGACTGTTTTGTGCTTGGTTTGACACCAAACACTTGTGTTTTGCCTTTGAGAGGCAGGGTAGGGCTTGTAGACCATCCCCACCCATCACCGGCCAGGGCTTGAGGCCACCGGCTGTTTCTTGTGGCCACCGGCCAAATGTTTGGCCGGCCGGCACTATAGATGGCCGGCCGGCTATCTTTTTTTGGTCAATTGCATCTTTGGCCGGCCGACTACTGTGCATCTGCTTTTGCAGATATTTTCTCACAGCTGGCATGCATTTGGCTCCCCTCCATACACGTGTATGGAGGGATCTCTCTCTTTAGAAGCTTGTCTTGTAAGCTTTACAAGACAATAAGCTCTATAAAGAGAGGTCTTCTCTCTTGTTGGAGAGGTTAGACATTTTAGACAGCTTTTTTAGGGTTTGAGTTCTAGGGTTAGGGTTTGCTCATCTCCCATCTCTATATCTCTCTCTTGTGTGTATTTAGGCTTAGATTTGCACACAAACACACACCATCACACCTTATCTTGGTTGCTGAGGCACCAAAGGGTTGGTCTTGAAGTTCTTGAGTAGATTCAAGCCAAGGAAGGCTGCTGGAGCATTGTTTGTGAAGAGGGTCTTCAAGGGTAAGCACTTACTCCTTTATTCCCCATTTTTGCATTGTATTTTTACCTACCTTGCAACTATTTTTTCTTTGTGTATAATACATAAAAGTTCTATTTTTAAGGCCTCTAAATAGTTTGTTAAGAGTGTTTTAGGCTTTGGGGTTGTTTGACCCCTCTTAAGCCTTGTTTGGCCCTTGTTTTATGCCATTTTGTGTGAGCTCCGGGACCATAGTGTTTGGCCCTCCGCACCACTGAAATCTTGAGGGATTTCAGAGATGAGGATGGTGCCTTGGTGTCCTAAGAAGGAGAGGGCCACCCCCTCTCCTTGTTGTCCTTGAAAAGGGCACTTTTTGGCCTCTTGAAGGAGCACCTAGTTTAGGTTCATGTTGGCCATGCCTTAACTGATTTTTGTGCTTATTATGTCATAATATGCCTCTGCTTTTAGTTGGTTTTGGTACACCATGCTTGCTTAACATACATGCTTTGTAATGCCATTTTGTTGCCTTAACATGCATCTAAGTGTTGACCCTTGTTTTAGCATGTTTTTGGCCAAGCTTTGTGAAGCTTATATGCATGTTTTGATGTGCTAAGGGACTGTTTTAAGTCATTGGAGTCATTCATGCCTCGCTTTGTATAGCTACCATGTAATCCCTCTTGTATGCTTTAAGCTTTGGCCCTTCTAGCATGCCATCTTTGCTTTGTTTTAGTGATTTGGAACCACTTAACATGCCATTTCAGTCTTTATAACATGCTTGCATACTTGCCCTTGATGCTTCATTGTTGCTTTAAAAGCTTGTGTTGTATGCTCCATGTTTTGGCCATTGTACATGCTCTCGGGCTTAAGCCACTTAGATGCCATCTAGGTGCACCCTTGGCTTTGTTTAAGTCTGCATTTGACTTGTTTTAAGTCCCCTTAGCCTTGTGAGGCTTGGTGGACTTAACCTTGGTTGAAGTCTCCTTGGCTTGTCTTAAGTTTTGGACCATGTTGCATGCTTGGCTTGACTTTGTTTAATTGGTATGGAACCATTTCTAACATAATTTCAGAGCTTATGTTGCATGCCATTTGTCCATATTTGCATCCGCTTGAGTGTGCTTGGGAGTTGCTCTTTATGCTTGAATGTTGGTCCATGCTTGCATGCATGTTTGTGTGTCAATTGGCCCTCATTCCTTAACATTTTGGCCACTGTTTTAGGCCCATTTAGGGCTGCCTAAATTATGTTTAAGTCCATCTCTTTGCTTGTTGCATATGCTCCTTGTATGTTGTAACGTATTGGTGAGCGTGTCGTATGTTTGAACTTACATGATTGAATGAAGTCACATGTTGGCTTGCATGCTTGAATGCCTACATTAGCCTTGCAAACTTGTTAGTTGCATTGTTCTATGCCTTGCATGTCTTGCATGCTCATTTGCATTGCCATGTTGCATGCCTAGTTAACGTGCTTAGGTTGCATTGCATTGGCATGCATGCTTTGCCTCTTGACTATCCATGATAGAGGTTAAGTCCCCTTTGGTTTCTTTATTTGCATTGCATTTCATTTGAGATTGAAGTTGCATGCTTGATTCTTTGGGCCATCATGCATGGAAGTGCGTGATTGGTGGTCCGAGAATCGAGGTTAATGTCCCTTTGAGTCATGAACATGATATGGGATGTGATTGGTGCATACATTGCTTGAAATGCATTGCCATGCCAAGTATTGCCCTCTGCTGTTGTCAAACCAGATTCTGCAGGAACTTTTGTCCGACCGGCCACATTTAGTGCCGACCGGCCACCATTGTTGGCCGATGGATCAAAGTGATGGCCGGTGACCATTCCACATGGTCGGTGGTGTTCTCCCCCAGCCGGTGGTGTTCCCTGGCATCCTTAGAGCAAGCCCTAAGGCTTTGGCAGTCTTCAGAGGAGCAGAGCAGGGAAAACAGAGGCATCTTGGGCATGTCGGTGGATTTCCGGGCAAAACCGAGCATGCACTACATTAAGCCTTCATCCCGAGATTGTTTGTTGCTTTATTAGATTAATTAATTTGCTTAATTAATTTAGTTGGTCTGTAATAATTAATTAGCTAGAATAGTTGATTATTTATTCAGTTTGTAATATTCATTCAGCCCCCCCTCCGAGCGAGGGCAAATTTGTAATAAGTGTGGGTGAGTGTGTGTATGTCTTCCAATCCCCACTTCTTTCTCCCTTTTACTTACCTGCTTTGATGGTTAGTATTAGGACATGTTTACTTTAGCATACCTCATGTTATGCATGCGTGCATCATTCGTCAGTATTGCATGCACCGGGCTCGGCGCATCATGCTAATTGTATTATATTTCAAATCTAACTTGAATACTTGCTACTTGTGCATTTCACATGTCATCCTCAGATTAGCAGAGCCTTTTCTAGTGACATTTTGTATGCGATGCATTAGGCACTTAACATGGACTTGGATCATGCATTGATTGCTGACAAGTTCTTGGCATGGAGTACTTTGTAAGTATTTTATGCTTTAGCATCCTTGCATGCGTGTGAGTGTTACCGTGACAGCATGCTTACCATGTGGCTAGATGCTTGCGTGATAAACTGTCTGAGTGCCTGCAGGTGAAGGTTGGATTGTGTGAGTTGGAACAACTCATTGAAATCCGTATTTTAGCCTACTTGTGAGTAGCAAAACCCAAAGCATTTTCCAAAACAAACGGATATGCAATGCTTGTTTCCAAGTTAGGCGATCTAGTCTATACTTGTTTGCTGTACGCACAACATAGTAATTCTAGGCTAAATAACTGGAATAAGAACATATAGTGTTTTCAAAACAAGATATCACGGTTAGTAGAGGCCGATCTTCGGGTCGGACGAGAGGGGGTGCTCATAGCTGGCCTTCCCCAATCGTACCCAAGTTCCCGAGCCGAGGCAACTTTGGTGATGACGGACACGTGGCCTTTGGCACCAAGTCAGGGTTTCCTAAATTCCCCCATTAAAAAAATATTTAGGTGGCGACTCTGTATCTGGCAAAGCAGTCCATGTTTGGCACTTCTTTCAAAATCTATTTTCTCAAAACGATTTGCTGGATTTGGACTCTTTGGTTCAGATTAAGAACCGTGACACAAATCGAGTCCGAACTGTAGCGAGGTCCCTCGCGGGCTTGTTACACACCCTAATCCATTACAGCCAATAAAAACAAACTTCTTTCTCAAAGTCATGACCTGCAAAACAGCTATTAGTGCCACAATCTCCAAAACAACTATTAGTCCCACAAGAGTATATGAAAAAGCAATAAACATATGGCTAGATTATCTTGAAGCATTTGAAGCATGAGACAGAAAACATGAATAGATGGGACTTGGAGATTTTAAGAACATGTAGCTTGAAAACCTGAAAACTATGACACATGCACCTGACACATGGCATGAATACATCATGAATACATGAAAACCTAAGACGCATGCACCGGACAACATTACTCCCCCTTTTTGTCACGAATTGACAAAGGAAGCTCAATCAACTAAAGCAAGATCAGAAACCACACAAGCAATGATAAGATTATGTAAATATCAAGAGCATGCAAGAAGGAAATAATAAAGACACAGTGCATAACATCATGCAAATCAACTAAAGCCATTCTCCCTTTCACTCAAAGTAACCACAAACACTGTACAGAAAACAATGAACAAGAAGAAACCGACAAAAATAATATGGTGAAGCAAGCAAAGAATTTCAGATTTGGACCTTGAAACACACAAGATTATCCAAGAAGCATAATTACTTGAAAACACAATGTGCACAGCCTCTAGAAGATTCCTCATAAAAGAAAGTGATGCATTATGTGAAAAGCATAGATCCCATGAAAAAAGTGTGTGTGTGACTCTTGGAGTTCGACAAGCACTAGATTCAAATCCTAGTAGCGATATGAAAGTTGGACCTCTGACAAGAGAATCTAAGCACAACTAAGGAAAGTCAAACCACTAGGAATCAAGGGGTATTTGGTGAGTCCTCCTCAATCAATGAATCCCCTTTCTTTTCTTTTTTTTTCTTTTGCACATTTTTTTTCTTTTCTTTCTTTGGCACATTTTTTCCTTTTTCTTTTTCTTTTTCTTTTGCACACTCATTGGCAGCTGACACGCTTAAGAGTATGGAAACCGAACTAGAGAGGCATGGATATAATAAGGATAGCCTGGTTGGTGACTCTGAGGTAGCCTTTTCCTCATGCCTGGACTATAAAGAACAGAGGGGAAAGCCGAGGAGATGCAAAAAGATAAAAGATTGTTAAGAGACTCAACATCACCCATGATATGCTAATATAGGTCAATTCCTCTAGAAAAGCAAAAGATACAATGCTAGAAGTCCATAGATAAAAATAATCACTAAGGCGGAAGACTCCAGAATTTGCTAATCCAAGAGTGTGTACAGAATGAGACATACTAATCAAAGAACACACACTCCAAAATAAGTAATGACCACAGAAAGCACACACATATTAACAAGTAATGGATATTCTCATCAATTCCAGTATGCACCAAGGGCATCTCAAAAATTTCAAGCTTGCAAAACCATACTAAGAAAATCTTTTTGGTTTTTTTTTTTCAAAAATAAAGCAAGACAAAAAAATGAACAAGCACACATTTTTTTTCTTTTTCTGAAACAAAGCAAGACAGAAAACAAACATGCACACATTAAATGACTCAAAAGGAAAAAAAAACACACAGAAACCCAAAAACTAAAACTAATAAACAAATTAACACAAGTCAAGTTTTCTCACCCAAACTGCTTTAGTATGAACAAAGTTGTGAGAATTGCGGTTTTTGGGTGGTGTCTTGACGTTATGGTTCCCATCCCCTTCAATGAGAACCCGTCTTGACATGGTTTTTAACTTCTTATTCCTAGGTCTAGGTAAACACAACCTTTGTTCATGTTTGGTCTCAAGCAAATCAAAATAGCAAGGTTTATTATGACCCTTAACCTCCTTATGACCAATGAAGTGTCTCATACCCCTTGAGATATTAGAATTTCTTCCATCTCTATAAGACACTCTCCCATGCAATTCATAACAATAAGGGCGAATATGACCATGCATACCACAATGATGACAAATAAAAACAGAGTGTACAGGGTGTACCTTCTTTTTTTTTACCTTACTAACTCTAGGAAGTTTGAGAAGTTCATCCTTATGTTGAATTTTTTGTTCTCCCTTTCCTTGAGTTCTTGTACCATGAGATGTAGATGCACTCTATTTTTGCTCTTTGTTATCACCAAAGCCAATGCCACTCTTGTCACAACACATTTGTTGAGACCCAATGATATCCTCCAAAGTCTTTGATCCTTTGTTCCAAAGACCAATGGTAGCCATAGCACACTTGAGCTCTTCCTCTTTCTTAATCATTAGTTCTTCCAAAGCAACTTGAGACATCTCAAGAGATTCAATATTTTCTTCATATGTTGCATAGATTTGCTGTAGCTCACTCCATTCTGTCTCACAAGTCAAGAGTTTTGCACAAAGAGCTTGTCGATCATTAGCTATCTTGATGGCATCAATCCTAGCCTCAGAAATCTAGTCCTTAAGTTTGACATTCTCACTTTCACATGCTTTGAGTTTCGTTGTGAGTTTGTCATTCAATTTGGAAAAGTTAAGAGACTCCTTATACAACTTTTCATAAGCTTGCTCAAGCTCTTCATCATCACTCTCCGAGGATTCATCATTAGTGGCATTCTCAACCAACCTCTTCGGATACTCTATTCGTCCTTCAGTTTCAGAAGCCGCCATGAAAGTAAGGAATTGTTTATGTCCCTCTTTGCTTTGATCTTCATTGTCACTTTCATCTTCATCAGATTTTGATTCATCATCCCAAGTGATAGCGAGGGCTTTCTTCTTCCTCAAATGAGTGGGGCATTCTTGAGCAAAGTGGCCAAATCCTTGGCATTCATAGAATTGGACTCTTTCAGAGTTCCCTTGTATCTTTCCTTTCTCCTTCTTGGCTATAGAATTAATTTTAAGTTTATCTTTGCCTTTAGATTTACGAGTATGAGTAGATTCCAAAAGATTAGGATTCTTTTTCAAAAAAAGATTTTTTAAATTGTTTAACAAAAGCAGCCGTAATCTTGGAATCTATCTCATAATCCTCATCAGAATCCTCTACCACTTTATGAGCACTACTATAAGCAACATCTTTTTGTTTCTTTTTGAAATGTCTATGTGCCTCATAAGTTTGGAGATTTCCAACCAAGTGATCCAGCTTGAGGTTGTCAACATCTTGAGTCTCCTCAATAGTCGTAACTATTGGTTGGAATCGATCGGGCAAGGACCTCAAAATTTTTCCTACAATCTTGGATTCCGGTATTTTTTGACCTAAATTGAAGCTGGAATTTACAATGTCACTCAACTTTGCATAAAATTCATCAAAGGTCTCACTATCTTTCATAGAAAGGTTTTCGTGTGAGCCTTTGAAGTTTTGAGCATTTAACAAAAGGAGTGCCCTCATGAATAGTTTGTAAGATATCCCAAGCCTTTTTTGCGACTTCACAATTGCAAATACGACCAAACTCTTCAGGTGTGACAGCGTGTAGACACCCCATTTTTTACCGTCCTTAAAATTTGGACGTCATCGTTTGAACACTCAATGATCATCCCTGTTCGTGTTCGTCTTGAGTTCTCGGAGGTCTCGCCTGCGTGCCTTGCCTTTGGATCTCTCGACTTGACTGTTTTGTGCTTGGTTGTGGACCAAGGACTTGTGGTTTTTGCACCTGAGGGTAGGAAATGGCTTGTTAGCCATCCCTTGAACCCACCGGCCGTGGCATGAAGCCACCGGCCTTGCTTTCTTTTTACCAACCAAATGTTTGGTCGGTCGGCACGGATATCTGGTCGGTCAGCCATTTATTTGGCCGATTGTCTCATTTTCTGGCGGTACCCCCTTTTTGCCTTTTTCAGGCATTGTGCATGCTAGCTATGCCAGCTGGAGTGCACAGACTTGTCCTCCATACACGTGTATGAAAGATTTGCACCCTTTACTCTAGCTTCTTGAGGAAGCTTGACCCCTTTGCCTTAGCTTCCTCAAGAAGCTTGACCCTTTGTCTTAGCTTCCTCAAGAAGCTTGAACCTTTGCTCTAGCTTCTTGAGGAAGCTTTGCCCCCTTGGTTTCTATATAAAAGAGAGCCTCCCTTCTCCATTAGAGGGGTTCAGCAAATCAGAGATATATATGTCATATATATCACTCTCTCTCAATATCTCCCCCTCTCTCTACATTTGTGTGTGTTAGAGTGTTCAAAAGTGAGTTTTGTTCTTAGTTTTGCACTAAGACACCTAGTATTACACCATACTTGGGTTGTTGAGGTGTTGAGAGGTTGTTCTTGGAGTTTTGAGCTGGTTTTGATCAGAGGAGGGGGCTGGAGTTACTGTTCTTGAAGTGTTCTTCAAGGGTGAGCACTATTGCTTTATATTCCCCATTCTTGCACTAGCTTTTAACCTATCTTGCATGCTATTTTGAGCTTTATGTATAACTGATAAAAGGTCTGATTTTTCATGTTTAAAATGTTTGTTTAAGGTTGCTTTTGGGTTGGGGGTTGTTTACACCCTCTTAGGCCTTGTTTGGCCCCTTTTTGTGCCTTCTTTGTTGAGCCTTGGGAACTTTCGTGTATTGGCCATCTCACCACTGAAATCCAAAGGATTTTTAGTGGTGGTGAAGGGGTTTTGAGGTCTTGCATAGGGGAGGGACACCCCTCTCCCCTTATGTCTCATTTGCTCGTGTTTTTGGCTCATAAGAGTAGCATGCGTGCTTAGTCGATTTTGGCTCCATTTCAGTGGGTTTTCAGTATTATTTGATCATATTATACCTCTGTTTTTGGTCAGATTGATAGTCCATTGCATGCTTAATAGACTTGCCTTGCATTCCTCTATTTTGCCTAGAAATGCATCATGCATTTAGACCACCATGCTTGCATGTTTTGACATAGCTTTGTGAAGTTTTTAGTCATGTTTTAACATGTTTAAGTTCTGTTTGGTGTCAATTTGGTCATGCTTGCCATGCTTTATATAGCCTCTTTGCATTCTAGCTTGTTGGCTTCGGGTGTGTGAGTCATTAACATGCATCATTTAGGTTATTTCAGTGATTTGGAATCACTTCTCGTGCCATTTCAGTCCATGTTCCATGCTCGTATGCTTGCATTTAATACCCTTTCTTGCTTTCAAGAGTTGTTGTCTTGTACTCCATGTTTAGGCCATAGTGCATGCCTTTTTGTTTAGGTCCTTGGGCTGCCATATCAGTGGGATTTGGGGTGTATTTTGACGCATTGAAACTCTATTTTTGGTTGCATAATCCATGCCATGCGTGGTCATGATAGTTGTAGTGGAATGCTCCCTTTTGTATCCTTGAATGCCCCTTGTTTCATGCCCATTTCTTAACATGTTTTGGCTTTGTTCCATGCATGTTTTCGGCTTGTTTTGGAGTGCCCTAGGACTGTTTTAAGTCATTTTGGTCCTTTGGGGTTTGGTTGACATAGCTATGGTTTGAACCCCTTTGTTGGCCTCAAGTTTTGGACCCTATTGCATGCCTTGCTTGCATGTTTTATTTAACTTGGCATCATCCTCTCGCATGTTTTTCAGACCTCAACATATTGGTCTAATGTCCATGCATGTCATCTTTTAAGTGTCTTTGAAAGCTCCCTCTTCCATGCTTAGGTGATAGGCCCATTGGCGTGCATGTTTGCATGAGCATTTACCCATCATTTCCATCATCTTTGGCCACTGTTTATGGCAAGGCTGAGGTCTGTCCTTTGCTGTTTAAGTCCACCATTGCATGTTTGTCGCATGTTGGTTGCATATTTGGTTCATTGTGTGTTGTCACATGCTAGTTCCATTGCATATTTTTCCATGTTTGCTACATTGCATTTTGCATGCTTGGCATATTGCACATTTGCATGTTTAGTTGGCATTACATTTGGCATGCTTTGCTAACTTAGCCTCATATTGCATACTTGAGCCATTTTACATATTTGAGCCATATTGCATACATACATTGCATTGTGTTTGGTTTGGGGTGTCAAACCAAACATGAGGAATGAGGTGTGTTCGTACTTAAAGTGACGAAACACGTCTCAATCCTCGGTCGCCGACGCCCTTGATCTCAAAATGATAGGGCGTGAAGCATTCATTTGTTTTGTTGCATTCATTTACATTGATTTGCAAACTTGGTACCTTCGGCGATCATGCATTGAAATGCGTGATTGGTGGCCCAAGGACCGAGGGCCATGTTCCCTTGAGTTCATTACATGATAGGGAGAGTGGCTATGCACACATTGTCTTTAAAATTCCATGCCATGCACTGTTTGTGCTCTGTTGCAGCAAAACTAGTATTCTGCAGGAAGAAATGGCCGGTCGGCCACTTTTAGTGTCGACCGACCATCAGTGTCCAGCCGGTGATCCATTTTTTGGCCGATGGCCACATTTCCAAGGCCGGTAATGTTCTATTTTGGCCGGTGGCATCCCAAAGTGTGCAGGGAGTGTTTCAGAAGCATCACAAGTATTTTCACAGTTCTCAGAGGTGCAGAACAGTGCAAACAGAGGCAACAGTGGCTTGGCAACGGGTTTCCGGGCGAGGTGAATCGAGCATGCATCATCCCATCATTCCGAGGCGGGGCTGCGGCCACCTCCCTTCTGTAATTAATTTGTTAATTAATTAGAAGTTTTGTAATATTTAATTAGCTAGTTAGTTAGTTAATTAGTTAATCTGTATTATTTATTTGGACCCTCCGAGCGAGGGGAATTGTGTAATAAGTGTGCGTGAGTGTGTATGTCTTCCAACCCCACGTCTTTTTCCTTTTTATTTACTAAGCTTATGATAGTTAGTTCTAGGTCATATTTCAATTAGCATACCTTATGCTCTGCATGCATGCATCCATCCATTTGTATTGTATGCACCGGACTCGGCGCATCATACTAACTGCATTGTATTTCAATTCCAACTTGAATACATGTTACCTGTAGCATTTCACATGCCATTGTAGATTAGTCGAGCCTATTCTAGTGGCATTTTGCATGTGTTGCATTAGCCATTGCTAACATGAACTAGGATCACGTCATGATTTCTAACTATTCTAACTAGTTCCTGTTTTGGCTTGGAGTACTCGGTAAGCTTTTACGCTTTAGCATCTTGCATGTGTGTGAGTGACTGCCATGATAGCATGCTTACCATGAGGCTATATGCTTATGTGATATAACTACCTGAATGCCTGTGGGTGAAGTTTGGGTTATTTGAATTGGAACAATTCATCGACTGTAAATTTTAAAGCCCACTTGAGAGTGGCAACCCACTACGTTTTCTAAGCCCACTTGAGAGTGGAGAATCCATATTTTAGCCTACTTGCGAGTAGCAAACCGTTTTCAAAACAAACATGAAATGTTTTGTTCCAATTCAGGCGATCCAGTCTATACTTGTATGCTGTGCGCATCACATAGTAAATCTAGACTAATAACCGGAATGAGAACGCATAATGTTTTCAAACTAGATATCATGGTTAGTAGAGGCCGATCTTTGATCGGGCGAGCGAGGGTGCTCACGAAGTGACCTTCCCCAATCGTACCCAAGTTCCTGAGCCGAGGCAACTTTGGTGATGACGGACACGTGGCCTTAGGCAACGAGTCAGGGTTTCCTAAATTTCTCCAAAAATAAAATATTTAGGTGGCGACTCTGTATCTGGCAAAGCAGTCCATGTTTGACACTCCTTTCTAAAAATCTGTTTTCCAAAAAACGATTTGCCGGATTTGGACTCTTTGACAATTCATTGGTCTTGCATTGCACTCTGCGAGATTAGATACAGGACCGTGACATTGAGTCTTGTACTATAGTGAGCCCAAATGAGCAGAACGGAGTTTCCCCCCGGGACATTCGGGGACGTCTACAGTTTCTGGCGACTCTGCTGAGGAGTTAGAGAACTTGACTTGAACTCATGATATCTTGTTTTGACTACACTTATGTGTCTCTTTGCATTGCATTTGCATTGGCGCACCTAAGACACCGTGTTTGCCGTCTGCTATTCCTGAACGGTTTGCCGGAGGCTCGCTTTGAGAAGCATACCATAAGGCTGACCGGTTACGGGCTCTGCCACGATGGGAACACAAACCCCGGTTGTTACCGGGGCACCCTTTTTGACCATTCGACCTAGTGCATTTCGAAATCCATAGTGACCATTCCAAACTAGGATAGGTTGCTTACCCGATTATAGGTTGTTTGAAACCGTTGCGTACGTAGTGAAACCCTACCCCAACATAGGGGTGTTTTGGCTCTCACTTGTTTGTTATGTGCATTAGAGTTGGCCTCTACAGGGAATGCATGTATTAGTTTGCAAGTTTGAGCATCAGGCCTGCGGGCATCAGTATCAGTGTTTGAGAATCAGTTTTACCTGAGGGTATCAGTTTACAGGGCAGAATTTTGGGCAGAATTCTGTAGGGAGCGCAGTCATTCAACTTCGCTCATGATGGTTCTGGTGAAATCAGGCTGAGATGCTGTTTGTTTTCTCTTTTGCTAAGTAGTCTTGGAACCATAGCTTCAGAAGGGTCTGATATCCCCCGAGTACTCTGGACTTGTGTTGTTATGTGATCGGGGGATGAACCATTTGCTGTCAGTGCTCAATTTACTCCAGATGTGATGGATGGCACACACTATTTTGAGCATTTGTGAATGCTGTTTATTCTACTTTCTGACTTGGGTATTGAGTCTGTCTTGTTGTATCGAGTCAGTCCTGTTGAGTCAGTCTTGTTGTATCGAGTCAGTCCTGTCGAGTCTATCTTGTTGTATCGAGTCAGTCCTGTTGAGTCTGTCTTGTTGTATCGAGTCTGTCCTGTTGCGTTGGAGTCAGGTGATTCCAGGGGTGTTACCTCAGATGTCACTATTTTGTTTTGTGTTTGTCTTTTCACTTTCTTTTTGAGTCTGTTTCTGCCGTGGAGCCAATTGCAACCGGAAAATCTGAATGAAACAGCTGTGGCTATCATGTTTTGTACTTATTGCTACTTTGAGCCAATTGTGCCAACAGATCTGAATGGAACAGCAGTGATTTTTTGCACTCTTGTGTTTGCTTCTGCCCTGCCCTAATTGTGCTAGAAGTTTGAGTGAAACAACAGTGCTTTCCACCTGCTCTTTTGTGCCTTGAAATCATTACATTGACCTAAGTTTTTCAAAACTTTTTCGAACACCGTAATGAAAATGAAGAGGGAGGAATTCCTCGGGTTTTGCAAAATTTGATCAATTGAGAGAAAGAGAGGCATGCTAAGCCCTTAATGAATGAAATCATGCTTGTTAATGTGAGTACTGCGAAGGATCCTGGCTTGATCCAGATTGGCTCCACACTGTCTTCAGCGCGAGCGATTTGTCGCTTTCTTAAAAGATTTCAAAAACTATTTTGCGCGATCCTGCGAAGACCTGTGTGGAATCGCTCTTGAGATTGTGCAGCCTAGGATTGCTCTCAGCCTCAAGACTCGACCCCTTGCTTTCAAACCTTGAACTTGGATTCAGAATGTTCAATGGTCAACCACAATGTGAGGCCTGTGTGGCCAGATTTGAAGCAGCCTGTGAACCAGGGGCAAGAAGATCAGATGCGATCAAAGGAAGCTTGCGAAGCTGGATAAGAAGCAGCCCTTGAACTAGGGGCAAAGAATGTCAGATTTGCTCGAAGAGTCAAAAAATTGGGATGTTTCTCAAACTAACGAAGATCGGCAAGGATGCCAAATCCCAGAAGGGAGGAAAGAAGAAAGTTTTGTTGAAGAACAACCAAGTTCCTATCCACAACACTAAGGGGAAAATTCAGCCCCCATTTGATGGACTTCTACATCATCAGCAAACACCATCCACTCTCCTAGATTCAGATGGCTTCGAGACCCTAAAACCATTTAGCATGGACAAAGCTACACTTTTACCCTTGAGAGGCTCGCTGGGCTGAAAACCCGGAAGGGCGACCCAGGCAAAAGTTAGAGCAAGAGAAAAAAAAAAAAAAAAAGCAAAGAATGAAAAAAAAGAAAAAGAAGAAAAATGAAGAAAATGAAAAGAAAATATGAAAAAGAAGAAAAGAAATGAAAAGAATTGAAAAGAAAATAAGAACAAAGCTCGCAAGGTTGAAAACCCAGAAAGGGTGGCCTTGGCAAAAGTTAGAGCGCAAAAGGAGAGGTTAATACCCGAGTGTACCTTAACCCCCTGAACTACGTAAGGCTTGATTCCCATCTTTGGGATACGTAGGCAACTTCATTCTGAAGTCCAGCCGTAAAACACTTCAAATTTGATTGTGTCCATGTAATGGTTTTGATCATCTTGGCCTTCTCTGTATTCGAGAGTTTGGTTGTGACTGTCACCGTAAGGACTAGTTGCCATGTGCTGCGGTGCTATTCAAACAAGGGGCAACTTTTCGTTGCCATGCAGTGTCCTTCAGATGAAGGGCAGCCATTCAGACAAGGGGCAATTTTCCATTGTTATGGATCTGAGGTTGTGCATCTCAAGAGTAGGTTCCGTGCTCGTTGAGCAGAGGCCATTTGCAAAAACAGTTTTTGAGAATTTTTACTGAGGTTGACTAATTTTCTCGAAAAGTATTCCATTTTTCAAAACTGGACCATTTTTTGGACCTAAAAAAGGAAAATTTTCAGTGCTCATAACCTGACTTGCATGATTTTAAATCAGAAAATTGAACAAGCATGTTAATCTAACTCTCATTTTGGTCAAAATTGTTTTAGTAGAAAGCCAAAAACAAAAAATGGTCAAAATGATGAACTAGGGGCACAGTTGAGTCAGGTGTTCTGTATTTTCCCCATTGTCAACATACTTGCCAGAAAGGGCACTCTACCTGCCAGAAAAGGGCACCACTGAAGTCAACAGCAAAAGGGCTGAAAGCTCTCTCATCCTCCAAGCAACGAGGTATCAAGCCAAGTGCAACGCACGAACTGGAATGGGGCAAGATATTTCACTCCCTCATATGGACAGATCTAACCACGTCCAAACTCCCCAGCAGAGCATCGTCAACCGATGTCAGCTGCAGATTTGCTACACACCCAGTTGTAGCGCAGCCCCTCTGTGGGAGAAACTCACTGTTGTGAACAAGAGTCTGGTAGAATACCAGGGGCAAGAGCCCACAGCTTCCTGCTTATCCATCAACCACCCAGGGGAGGGATAAAAAATGAGAGATTGAAGAATAGAGAGATGTGCGCTGAGAGAAAAAGTAAGGAAAAGGCTTTTTTAGAAAAACAGAGCCTGAGGGCCGAGTGATGTGAGAATCACAAATAAGGAAGGGTGGGAAACAATACCCAGAGAAACAGGCTCCCTGTGCACATTTGAGTCTTGTGTTTTGTTGTGTTTTGTCTATCTCGATTCTTGTTTTGAGTCGTTTCGAATGTTAATAGGTGTGTTCAGGTTGTTCACCTTTGTTTTCCCGTTGTTGAGTCGTGGTGTGCTGTGTTCAGTCATAGGCTCAATACCCAGTTGAGAACTTATTCTCACTCTCAATTTCAAAAAATCGTTTTGTGCTCAGAGTGCCGTGCCGTTCTCCACATTTGTGCAAAACAAGATTTTGTTCTTTCAAAAACCGCAGGGTTCAACCCGGGTCATGTGGGAACAGTAAAACCAGGACCTATTTGAAGCTATATGGGTTCCAGACTGCAAAGCAAAAGAAAAGAATAAAAATCAGAGCATCTTAGTGTGTTCCGACTTTGGCACATGCCGTGATTGTACTCCAGATGTACCTCTTCAGGCCTTGTCAGTGCTCTGAAGAATGAGTGTGCCTCTACTCCAAGCTTAAGCCTACTTCAAGTCAGAATGGCAATTAAAGTAGCAGCAGATGTTATCTCTCGCCAATATAAACAGGGTGTACCCTTTTTAAGCGGAGTGTGTTACAAACCCCTCCGAGAGGTAAATCGGAGGTCGCGTTTGGATTTGGTCTCGTTAAGGCTTGTATTTCCTTATTCGGCATTTTGTTTCAAACACGCTTTTGAAGTTTCACATTCGTCGCATCATTATGCACACCATTTCTCGCATTGTTACGCACACCATTCGTTGCATTGTTATGCACATCTATCTAGCATTGTTATGCTCGTTACTTGCATTTTTATGCACATCTATCTTGCATTGTCATGCACCTCTTTACTTGCGTTGTCACGCACACTTCACTTGCATTGTTATGCACCCATTCCTCCTGCATTGTTATGCACTAATTCGCTTGTATTGTTATGCATCGTTCCACCTGCATTGTTGTGCACACTTCACTTGCATTGTTACGTGCATTCCACTCGCATTGTTATGCACCCTTTTAATTGCATCGTTTTGCACGCTCCTTCCTTCCGAAACACCGGGATACGTCCCTATGTTTCTCTTTCTTATTCCGAAACACCGGGATGCGTCCCTATGTTTCTCTTTCTTTTCGGAAACACCGGGATACGTCCCTATGTTTCTCTTTCTTTTCGAAAACACCGGGATACGTCCCTATGTTTCTCTTTCTTATTCGGAAACACCAGGATACGTCCCTATGTTTCTTCTTCTTATTCTGAAACACCGGGATACGTCCCAATGTTTCTCCTTCCTTCGGAAACACCGGGATACGTCCCTATGTTTCTCTTTCTTTTCGGAAACACCAGGATACGTCCCTATGTTTCTCTTTCTTTTCGAAACACCGGGATACGTCCCTATGTTTCTCTTTCTTATTCGGAAACACCAGGATACGTCCCTATGTTTCTCCTTCTTATTCTGAAACACCGGGATACGTCCCTATGTTTCTCCTTCCTTCGGAAACACCGGGATACGTCCCTATGTTTCTCTTTCCTTTCCGAAACACCGGGATACGTCCCTATGCTTCTCTTTCTTTTCGGAAACACCGGGATACGTCCCTATGTTTCTCTTTCCTTTTGAAATACCGGGATACGTCCCTATGTTTCTCCTTCTTATTCTGAAACACCGAGATACGTCCCTATGCTTCTCGTTTTTATTCCGAAACACCGGGATACGTCCCTATGTTTCTTCTCCTTTTCTGAAACACCGGGATACGTCCCTATGTTTTTTCTTCTCATTCCGAAACACCGAGATACGTCCCTATGTTTCTCCTTCTTTGGTTAAAAGCGTTTGGAATACGTTCCAATGCTCACACCATTTCGAAACACCGGGATACGTCCCTATGTTTCTCCCTCTTCGGTTAAAAGTGTTTGGAATACGTTCCAATGCTCACACCATTTCGAAACGCCGGGATACGTCGCTATGTTTCTCCCTCTTTGGTTAAGAGCATTTGGAATACGTTCCAACGCTTATATCTTTCCGAAACACCGGGATACGTCCCCATATTCCTCCTCCTTTGGTTAAGAGCATTTGGAATATGTTCCAATGCTTATACCATTCTGAAACACCGGGATACGTCCCTATGTTTCTCCCCCTTTGGTTAAGAGCATTTGGAATACGTTCCAATGCTTATACCTTTCTGAAACACCGGGATACGTCCCCATGTTTCTCCCTCTTTGGATTAGAGCATTCGGAATACGTTCCAATGCTTATGCCATTTTGAACACTGGGATATGTCCCTGTTCTTCTCCTTCTTTGGTTTAGAGCATTTGGAATATGTTCCAATGTTTGTACCATCCCCTTTCCTCTCTCACGTGTGCTACGCTGAGAGGTTCTCCCTTTCCTTACACATTTTCAGCGTGTTTGGAATTTGTCTCAGGTTGTATTGTTTTGCATCCATCCCGCATTGTTATGCACTGCCCTTTGGTTGCATTGTCTTGCATCCTTCCACTTGCGTTGTCACGCAGCTTTTCACTTGCATTGTCATGCATATTGCTAACAATATTGTACCTGTTAAGTTTCTTTCCTTTGCAGGCACAATATTGTATGTACGGTTCATTTGAAGCTAGCGCGACCAGATGAACCGGACAGGTATTGTATATTCTCCGTGTGAGACGTAACGAGAATTGAATAATTCTTTTACATCCTTTCTGCATTGTAATGTAGTTAGGTTTGTATATGCTTGCTTAAAACTGTTGCATGTTATGCTTCGTTATAGCTTTCTTTGCATGATCATAAGTTATGCTAGGCTTTCTGCATTGTTCTTGCATTTTACCCCTGCCTTCGGGTGCATATCTTATTTGTAGCTTGTATGCTTTGTCTAAGTCTTCGGCCTTGTCAAAAATGGGTCGTCTTTAGGCTTTGACATTCACTCCCGTCATTGTTATGACTTTCAAGTTCTGTCAAAGAGGGGCAACTGTAGACACCCCATTTTTGACCGTCCTTAAGACTTATACGTCATCGTTTGAACACTCGATGATCATCCCTGTTCGTGTTCGTCTTGAGTTCTCGGAGGTCTCGGTTGCGCGCCTTGCCTTAGGATCTCTCGACTTGACTGTTTTGTGCTTGGTTGTGGACCAAGGACTTGTGGTTTTTGCACCTGAAGGTAGCAAGTGGCTTGTTAGCCATCCCTTAAACACACCGGCCGTGGCATGAAGCCATCGGCCTTGCTTTATTTCTACCGACCAAATGTTTGGTCGGTCGGCACTGATATCTAGTCGGTCGGCCATTTATTTGGCCGATTGTCTCTTTTTCTGGCCGGTACCTCCTTTTTGCCTTTTTCAGGCATTGTGCATGCCAGCTGTGCCAGCTGGAGTGCACGGACTTGTCCTCCATACACGTGTATGGAGGATTTGCACCCTTTGCTCTAGCTTCTTGAGGAAGCTTGACCCCTTTGCCTTAGCTTCCTCAAGAAACTTGACCCTTTGTCTTAGCTTCCTCAAGAAGCTTGAACCTTTGCTCTAGCTTCTTGAGGAAACTTGACCCCTTTGCCTTAAGCTTCTCTAAGAAGCTTTGCCCCCTTGGTTTCTCTATAAAAGAGAGCCTCCCTTCTCCATTAGATGGGTTCAGTAAATCAGAGATATATATGTCATATATATCACTCTCTCTCTATATCTCCCTCTCTCCCTACATTTGTGTGTGTTAGAGTGTTCAAAAGTGAGTTTTGTTCTTAGTTTTGCACTAAGACACCTAGTATTACACCATACTTGGGTTATTGAGGTGTTGAGAGGTTGTTCTTGGAGTTTTGAGCTAGTTTTGATCAGAGGAGGGGGCTAGAGTTGCTGTTCTTGAAGTGTTCTTCAAGGGTGAGCACTATTGCTTTATATTCCCCATTCTTGCACTAGCTTTTAACCTATCTTGCATGCTGTTTTGAGCTTTATGTATAACTGATAAAAGGTCTGATTTTTCATGTTTAAAATGTTTGTTTAAGGTTTCTTTTGGGTTGGGGGTTGTTTACAGCCTCTTAGGCCTTGTTTGGCCCCTTTTTGTGCCTTCTTTGTTGAGCCTTGGGAACTTTCGTGTATTGGCCTTCTCACCATTGAAATCCAGAGGATTTTCAGTAGTGGTGAAGGGGTTTTGAGGTCTTGCATAGGGGAGGGACACCCCTCTCCCCTTATGTCTCATTTGCTTGTGTTTTTGGCTCATAAGGGTAGCATGCATGCTTAGTTGATTTTGGCTCAATTTCAGTGGGTATTCGGTGTTATTTGATCATATTATACCTTTGTTTTTGGTCGAATTGATAGTCCATTGCATGCTTAATACACTTGCCTTGCATTTCTCTATTTTGCCTAGAAATGCATCATGCATTTAGACCACCATGCTTGCATGTTTTGACTTAGCTTTATGAAGTTTTTAGTCATGTTCTAACATGTTTAAGTTCTGTTTGGTGTCAATTTGGTCATGCTTGCCATGCTTTATATAACCTCTTTGCATTCTAGCTTGTTGGCTTCGGGTGTGTGAGTCATTAACATGCATCATTTAGGTTATTTCAGTGATTTGGAATCACTTCTCGTGCCATTTCAATCCATGTTCCATGCTCGTATACTTGCATTTAATACCCTTTCATGCTTTGAAGAGTTGTTGTCTTGTACTCCATGTTTAGGCCATAGTGCATGCCTTTTTGTTTAGGTCCTTAGGCTGCCATATCAGTGGGTTTTGGGGTGTATTTTGATGCATTGAAACTCTGTTTTTGGTTGCATAATCAATGCCATGCATGGTCATGATAGTTGTAGTGGAATGCTCCCTTTTGTAGCCTTGAATGCCCCTTGTTTCATGCCCATTTCTTAACATGTTTTGGCTTTGTCCCATGAATGTTTTAGTCTTGTTTTGGAGTGCCCTAGGACTGTTTTAAGTCATTTTGGTCCTTTGGGGTTTGGTTGACATAGCTATGGTTTGAACCCCTTTGTTGGCCTCAAGTTTTGGACCCTATTGCATGCCTTGCTTGCATGTTTTATTTAACTTGGCATCATCCTCTCGCATGTTTTTTAGAGCTTAACATGTTGGTCTAATGTCCATGCATGTCATCTTTTAAGTGTCTTTGAAAGCTCCCTCTTCCATGCTTAGGTGATAGGCCCATTGGCGTGCATGTTTGCATGAGCATTTACCCATCATTTCCATCATCTTTGGCCACTGTTTATGGCAAAGTTGAGGTCTGCCCTTTGCAGTTTAAGTCCACCATTGCATGTTTGTCGCATGTTGGTTGCATATTTGGTTCATTGTGTGTTGTCACATGCTAGTTCCATTGCATATTTTTCCATGTTTGCTACATTGCATTTTGCATGCTTGGCATATTGCACATTTGCATGTTTAGTTTGCATTACATTTGGCATTCTTTGCTAACTTAGCCTCATATTGCATACTTGAGCCATTTTACATATTTGAGCCATATTGCATACATACATTGCATTGTGTTTGGTTTGGGGTGTCAAACCAAACATGAGGAATGAGGTGTGTTTGTACTTAAAGTGACGAAACACGTCTCAATCCTTGGTCGCCGACGCCCTTGATCTCAAAATGATAGGGCGTGAAGCATTCATTTGTTTTGTTGCATTCATTTACATTGATTTGCAAACTTGGTACATTCGGCCATCATGCATCGAAATGCGTGATTGGTGGCCCAAGGACCGAGGGCCATGCTCCCTTGAGTTCATTACATGATAGGGAGAGTGGCTATGCACACATTGTCTTGGAAATTCCATGCCATGCACTGTCTGTCCTCTGTTGCAGCAAAACTAGTATTTTGCAGGAAGAAATGGCCGGTCTGCCACTTTTAGTGTCGACCGACCATTAGTGTCCAGCCGGTGATCCGTTTTTTGGCCGATGGCCACATTTCCAAGGCCGGTAATGTTCTATTTTGGCCAGTGGCATCCCAAAGTGTGCAGGGAGTGTTTCAGAAGCATCACAAGTATTTTCACAGTTCTCAGAGGTGCAGAACAGTGCAAACAGAGGCAACAGTGGCATGGCAACGGGTTTCCGGGCGAGGCGAATCGAGCATGCATCATCCCATCATTCCGAGGCGGGGCTGCGGACACCTCCCTTCTATAATTAATTTGTTAATTAATTAGAAGTTTTGTAATATTTAATTAGCTAGTTAGTTAGTTAATTAGTTAATCTGTATTATTTATTCGGACCCTCCGAGCGAGGGAAATTGTGTAATAAGTGTGCGTGAGTGTGTGTATGTCTTCCAACCCCACGTCTTTCTCCCTTTTATTTACTAAGCTTATGATGGTTAGTTCTAGGTCATATTTCAATTAGCATACCTTATGCTTTGCATGCGTGCATCCATCCATTTGTATTGCATGCACTGGGCTCGGCGCATCATACTAACTGCATTGTATTTCAATTCCAAGTTGAATACATGTTACCTGTAGCATTTCACACGCCATTGTAGATTAGCCGAGCCTATTCTAGTGGCATTTTTTATGTGTTGCATTAGCCATTGCTAACATGAACTAGGATCACGTCATGATTTCTAACTAGTTCCTGTTTTGGCTTGGAGTACTCGGTAAGCTTTTACGCTTTAGCATCTTGCATGCGTGTGAGTGACTGCCATGATAGCATGCTTACCATGATGCTATGTGCTTATGTGATATAACTGCCTGAATGCCTGTGGGTGAAGGTTGGGTTATTTGAATTGGAACAATTCATCGACTGTAAATTTTTAAGCCCACTTGAGAGTGGCAACCCACTACATTTTCTAAGCCCACTTGAGAGTGGCGAATCCATATTTTAGCCTACTTGCGAGTAGCAAACCGTTTTCAAAACAAACATGAAATGTTTTGTTCCAATTCAGGCGATCCAGTCTATACTTGTATGCTGTGCGCATCACTTAGTAAATCTAGGCTAATAACCGGAATAAGAACGCATAATGTTTTCAAAACTAGATATCATGGTTAGTAGAGGCTGATCTTTGATCGGGCGAGTGGGGATGCTCACGAAGTGACCTTCCCCAATCGTACCCAAGTTCCCGAGCTGAGGCAACTTTGGTGATGACGGACACGTGGCCTTAGGCAACGAGTCAGGGTTTCCTAAATTTCCCCAAAAATAAAATATTTAGGTGGCAACTCTGTATCTGGAAAAGCAGTCCATGTTTGGCACTCCTTTCTAAAAATCTGTTTTCCAAAAAACGATTTGCCAGATTTGGACTCTTTGACGATTCATCGGTCTTGCATTGCACTCTGTGAGATTAGATACAGGACCGTGACATTGAGTCTTGTACTGTAGTGAGCCCAAATGAGCAGAACGGGGTTTTCCCCCGAGACGTTCGGGGACGTCTACACAGCGCAAAAGAGAGAATTGATAGCTTTACTATTCCAGCAACTATTTTGGTAATCAATTGTGTCCCACTTATCGATTGGTTTGGGGAAAGTTACTCCGTCAACGGTAATCGTTGGTTCAGTCCACCCATACATGACAGATTGCCAAACTTTTTCATCAATAGATTTTAAAAATGATCTTATCCGAGCTTTCCAAAAAGAATAATTGGATCCGTCAAGTAGGGGTGGTCGAACCATAGAATTTCCCTCATGAATTGTATCCATTATCACAAATCAAACAAGATCTCGCTCTAATAAATTTGTAAAACAAAAAAATAGAGCGACCCGCTTTGATACCAACTGAAAAATCTAGAAATCTCCTAGATGTTGATTTGTGATTATGTATCAATTTTAAGCAATAAATAACAATCCCAATCAAACAATCAAGACAAATCGACATAACGATTTTATGTGAAAAAACCACAATTGGACACCTCCAATTGTGATACAAAACTACGGGCAAAAGCCACAAAACAATCCACTAAAAAGACACAAAGGAATTACACAGGTATACTCTCAATTACCTAGCAAATCCACGCCCGAATTAAACCAACCCCTATGTGCCTCTTCCAACCCTGTCTTCACCTCGAAATTGTCTTGACGATGAACCACTCCAGAATCCACCAAAGCTTCAGGTCTAATTCTTCAGAATCCACCGAAGAACAACTCTCTCTTTTGTGTAGAACAAACAAATAATCCTTTGATGTATACTCTTTAAACCATGAGTTGAATACTCAATCAAAAACATCAAAGAAAACAAGCAAAAATATCCCCAGAGAAAAACCTGAATATCCAAAAAGAAGATCTGGAGAAGTAATCCTAAAATCTGACAGAAACCCGTACTTATAGAATTTGGAATTGCGAGGCTCGCTCGAGCGAAGACTCTCTCGCTCGAGCGAGGAACCAAAAACGCGTGTTTTCCATAAGTGGCTTCGCTCGAGCCACGAAACCTTCGCTCGAGCGAGCAATCAACTCTTTCAGGTTTTTATATGGACGCAGCCTTCGCTCGAGCGAGCACTCCTTCGCTCGAGCGAGCAAGGGCAGATATGCAATTTTGAATGCAATTTTGCATTTTGTTTCAGAGGCACTGCCCCGGACCCGCCAAGGGCGCTGCCCCCTGGACCCCCGCGAGCTAACAGGGCAGCTCGATCCCCGTCATAATCAGCGAAGTGGCAATCTTGAAAGCATTAACATCACAAACTTCTCTGCAAGGCACATTTCAGGTTGGATTCGCATCTAAACACTCATAGCCTCACTGAAATAAAAAGTGCGAAAATAAGTACAACTGAAAGGAGTTTTGTCAAACGGGATTGCCAAGAATAAAAACCTAACAAAGGGCTTAGCTGTTTCAAAACAAAACAGCATAACTAAAAGGAGCCCAATAGTGAAGAATTTCCTCATATTGAGAATTTCAGTGGTTCTAAACACTAGTATGGAGTTATGGGCAGCTTGCACAATGAATAATGGTGGTATTTATGAGAAAATAGGATCACTCAGGATGGTTTATTAATTAAATCGTAATGAAGGGTTGCTTTGTAAAGGGAGACGATCAAAGTCCAGTCTAGACTATCTTTTAACTATGGTAAGTCCTACACAAACTATGGTAAGTCCTACGCAAGTAAATATCAAGTATGACGGGAATATGACGTCATCGTATCACCAATCAATGAAAGTTCACACAATGTAGTAAATAGAATTACATGCACGGGTGCCTACAATTACCCTATGTTTGGTTGAGGATTTTAGAAGAAATTTAGAAACAAAATTAAAAAATGTATCAAATTATATAAAATATAAGGTGTCGTTTGGTAATACTTACGTTTTTAGTTTTATGTTTATATTTATAAAAATTTAAAAAACTCAAATAAAAATTTGTTTGGTAAATTTTTGATTTATAAATCAGTGGTCTCAGTTTATAAATTTTGCCAAAAAATGTAAACTCAAAAAATGTGTTTTCGTTTTGAGTTTTGAGTTTTTTTTTTTTTTTTTTACCACCCAACACCAGCCACCACTCGCCACCATTTTCCACCACCGTCTTCCGCCACCACCACTCGCCACCATTTTCCACCACTGTCTTCCGCCACCACCACCCACCCCCCACCACCACCTGCCACCACCACTCACCACCTACTTGCCACCACCACTCACCACCTGCCACCACAACCCACCTGCCACTCACTCGCCGCCACCACCCACCTCTCGCTGCCACCACCCGCCATTACCATCCACCGCCTGCCACCACCACCCGCCACCACCCACCTGCCACTAGGGGTGCAACTTGGGCGGGCTCAACCAGAGCAAACCGAGCCCAGTCCGAATTTTTTAGGGCTTGGACAAAATATTTTCAAATTCGGTATGGGCTTGGGCAAAAATTTAGAAGCCCGAATTAAATTTAGGCGGGCTTGGGCAAAGACGTCAAGCAACCCGAAGCCCGAATTATACATATATAAATATATAAAAATATTAAATATATATATAAATTATTAGCCATTACATGATATTAAAGTAATTTATATTATTAAATCATATTGAATATATATTATATATATAAATAACATAAAATCTTACTTTTTTCTTTTTATTTTCATTCATAAATTGTAAGACTACTATAGCGGTATCTTTCTTACATTATTTGTTTTGATGGTATTAATGATTTTTCTATTTAAAAAAAAAAAATTGTAAATAGAGTCAAATTTTAATAATTTAATAATGTAGCTCGAAAAAAAAAAAAAAAAAAAAAAAATTCATTCACAATTCGGGCAATTCGGGTTTAACTCGGGTCGGGCTTGGTCAGACAACCTCGGGTTACAATTCGGGTTTGGGCGGGCTTGGGCAATACTTAGCACAACTTGGACTGGATTTGGACAACCTCCCAACCCGACCGAACCCGCCCGAGTTGAACCCCTACCTGCCACCACCATCCACCACCCACCATAGCATAACCACCACCACCATCACTCGCCACCCACCTGCCACCACCACCCACCACCCACCACCACCACCACCACCACCACCCACTCGCTACCACCCCCCATCCGCCACCTTCACCCACCCACCCACCACCACTACCACCACCACCCACTCGCTACCACCCATCACTCGCCACCGTCACCCATCCACCCACCCACCACCACACACCACCACCACCACCCACCCACCCCCTGCCACCACCCACCAACACCAGCCATCCGCCACCCACCTGCCACCGCCACCATCACCACACCACCTACTCGCTACCAGCCACCACCGTCAGTCACCCACCCACCCACCACCACCTATCCGCCGCCACCACCACCCACCACTACCCGCCATGCGCCACCCACCACCCACCACCACTTACCCGCCACCACCCACCACCACACCTACCCGCCACCACCCACCACCACCCGCCATCCGCCACCCACCTGCCACCACCACCACCACCACTCACTCGCTATCACCCACCACCCGCCACCATCACCCACCTGCCACCACCCACCACTACCCGTTACCCACTACCCACCATCACCACTTTTCATCACCGTCTTCCGCCGCTACTTTCTATCACTTTCCATTTCTCACTCTTTTTTATATTTTTAAATTTTTTTAAACATTTTGTCAATTACCAAACGCGTTTGTAGTTTATGTTTTTCTAAAAATAAACAAAAATCAATTTATAAAATTTTTGTAAATATAAACTGAAAACGTAAACGTTACCAAACAGACCCTAAGTATATTTTATTTATATTTTATCTATCTTTTTTTATTTCTTTTTTCAAATTATTTTCTCAATCTCTTAACTAAATACAGTATTAAACGAGAATGTTCACTTCAATATTCTAATTTTTTTGTTCTTCTTACATATTTATATTGTGCTTCTTTAAAATTCAAATCTAAATTTTAAAAAACTTGAAAGGCTTGTGGGGTTCATGGGTCCATTTTGATAATTTTAATTGTTCATTTTATAAGGCTCTTAGTATATATCATTTATAAATAAAAAAAAATTATGTCAATCAAATAATTATTACTTTTACATTTTATTGTATTTGTTTTCAACAAATTGAACAATAATTATGTTTTAAAAAATAGACCATTTTTTTTAAGGACGAATTACGCTAACAGCTCCTATAATTTAGAGCTTGTGTCACTTTGGTCTCTGATTTTTCAATTGTGATACATTTGACTCTGAATTTTGAAATTTGTTCCAAATAAAGACAATTAAAGATGTTTTATTTACAAATGATCCATTTTAAGGACAAAGTTGTCACTCAACTTATTTAATGTTGATTAACTTGTGTGTTATTTGAAACGTAATGATATTTTTTTAATGAATAATGTTGAAACTTTCTTAGTTATAAAGTTCTGTTTAGTTTGATTTTCAAAATCTATTTTCAAATTTTTTTTCTAAGAAACTAAAAATTAAATTGGTGAAAAAAAAAATTACAAAACACATAATTTTTATATAATTTTATCTTTTAGGAGGGTAGAAATAATTTTTTCATATTTGTTTTCGTTAAATTAGTTTCTAATTTTTCAAAAGTCAAAAGTGACGATAACTTTGATGTCATTATTAAACCAATTCATTAAATAAAAAAAATTTAAAACTAAAAATATTTCATATATTAAACATATCGATTATACAATAAAAGTCTAATAACCATTCATTACATGATAATTATCTAAAAATATCTATTAACAATAAATACAACCATTTATTACATGATAATCATTTAAAAATATCGACAAAAACAGCCACCCATTACATTGTCATTATCCAAACACATTATAAAAATTAATTTGGTAAAAAAATAAAAAAATAAAATATAAAAATATAAAAGATTTATCATTTTTATATAATTTTATCTTTGGTGGGTATATATCTTTGGTGGATTTATCAAACTAGTTTATATTTTATCAAATTGATGACTTTACCCTTAAAATGGAGTAACAGTGGCTTCAATTGTCTTTATTTGCAACAAGATTCAAAATTCAATATCAAATGTATCGTAATTAAAAGGTCAGAAACTATGGTGACAGAAGTCCCAAATTATATAAACCGTTAATATAATTTTTTTTTTTAAAAGGGAAAGAGAATATGAAAGTTCCAAATCAAAAGATTTTTTTAAAGAATTTCAGTTACAAAATTTAATTAGAATTTTAAACCAACTAGACTTAGCCTAGTTGGATATCATGATTCTCTTAAGGGTTTAGTCCTAAGAGGAAGGTTATATATTTAACTCTATCTAAGGAAAGTTGAATTAGGTGGGAGTGTAGAGGCTACCTCTCATAAATATTAATTTAACAACTAACAATCAATTTTCGTTGATAAAAAAAATTTAAATCGGAATTTCATTAAGCAAGTAAAGTATAGAGTGTAGGTTTAAAATTAGTATATTTTAGAATAGGATAAAAAATAATTTTATTTACAAATTTCAATTTTAAATAAAAATTTTGATAATTTTTTCTAAATATATAACAAAACTAAAAGATATTTTTAATCAAAAGGATGGCGATATCCTTCAAGATAACCACAACCAAGTTGAAAGGTGGTTGGCATTATTACCTCTTCAAATTACAGTTAGGACATACCAACCCCACATTGCATAATTTCTTTCTCCTTTCTTTCCTTTTTTTTTTTTTTTTTAATAAATTGAAGGGAAATTCTTAAATACTGAACAATTGAAATGAAAAAAATATCAAAAAAAAAGAAGAAATTCTTTATTCCAAAAAAGAAAAAAGAAAAATCGAACAACGTCTTCAAAATCTCAAAAATGACGGAAGAAATTAGTACTAAGCCACTGACTATAAGTTTTTGTGTGTGTATTTTTTTTTTATTTTTTGTTTTATTTACTTAAGAAAGAAATAGATAAATTATCAGCTATGAATCATGACGGTGCACAGTCATTCCCATAGCAATATAAACAAAGAGTTAAATTATTTACACAGAAACATAACATAAAAATTTACAGCAGAAAAAATATATGACATAATCAAAACAATGATAATTTCATGTGTTTTATATATCGATTTTGATCCTGGCCTCCACCTATCCCACGGGTTGTGTAGGGGGTTCAAGCTTGCCGTAAGTGGTGGTGCTGCTGCTGCTGGTTGTGGTAATTTGTGTATAGGTCGTCAATGCTATAGTCTACGTCTAATTAAGACCATGTTTGGTCCTGTTCACAGGGCTTATGAACAGAATACTTCTTTCTATCACATCCAACACGGTAGGTGCTTGGAAAAATAATTCTCATTACTATCACATCAATAAAATCAATCAACCTCATCAATAACTTAAAGAGTTACGACATTGCAAAGTTTCTTTCACTTTTCTTTCAATTTTTTTTTTCTTTTAAATAAAAATTGAAGGAAAATTCTTCATTGGGAAATGATTTTTTTTATGAATAAAGCTTGGGAGCTCGAAACCCCTCCCCCCGAATCCCCCGAAATTCAGGAGGGAGAGAGAGAGAGAGAGAAGAGAGGGGAAGAGGGCTCGCAGTCGCCGCCCAATTGTCGCTCGGCGTCCTCGCAGCAGCTCGTCGAAGCATCACCCGGCGTCGCCTCGCCTGATCGTCGTCTCCGGCAACCCCCGCCTCTGCCTCACCTCCGCCTCCTCCTCCCCTGTAATTAGGGCCCCCTCCAGCCCTCCTCCTTCCTCCTCCTCCTCCTCCTCCTCCTTCTCTTCTCCTTCTTCCTTCTTCATCTTCTTCATTCCTGATTGAACCAGAAAAAAAAAAAAAAAATACAGAAACGACGTTGTTTCTGGGATTAGGGGGATTCGGGGAGCTCAGATTCGAGCTCCCTAGCACGACTCTTTTTTTATTTAAAAATTTTAACAATCAGTAGGAAGAAAAAAGGGAAAATGAAGTTGCACTTACAATAGTAAGACTCGAACTGACAGGAAAATGAAGGTGTATTTAAAATTGACGACTTCATCTTTAAAATAGAGTAATAGTGTCTTCAATTGTCTTTATTTGGAATAAGATTTAAAATTTAAAATTAAATATATGACAATTAAAAGGTCAGATATCAAGATGACACAAGTACTAAATTACATAGACCATTAGTATAATTTGCCCTTTCTTTAAAGGGAAAGAGAATATGCAAGTTCTAAATGAAAAGATTTTTTTTAAAGAATTTCAGTTACAAAATTAAATCAAAATTTTAAACCAATTAGGCCTAGTCTAGTTGACTATCATGACTCTCTTAAAGGTTTAGTCCTAAGCGGAAGGTTATTGATTCAACTCTTCCTGAAGCAAAGTTGAATTAAGTGGGAGTGTGGAGGCTAACTCCCATAAGTGTTAATTTAACAACTAACAACTGACTTTCGTCGATAAAAAAAAAGAAGTTAAGAATTTTATTAAGCAAGTAGAGTATAGAGCGTATGTTTAAAATTTGTGTATTATAGAATAGGATAGAAATTAATTTTATTTACAAATTTCAATTTTAAATAAAAGTTTTGATAATTTTTTCTAAATATATAACAAAACTGAAAGATATTTTTAAACGAAAGGATGGCGATGTCCTTCAAGATAACCACGACCAAGTTGAAAGGTTCTTGGCATTAATACCTCTTCAATAAATTAGAGTTAGGGGTTGTTTGGGGTGTCCTAAATAAGTATATCTTTTGTTTTTTTAGACTAAAAAGTTGAGGAACAAAATATGAATATTTGAGTTAACTTTTTGGCTTTTTATGAAAAAATATGTATTAAAAAATTGTATAAAGAAGTGTGTAGGAGAAGATACGTAATACACCATATGGATGGAAACATTACAGTTGGCTTGGTGAATACATGGGAAAAGATTGCCTCTTTTTCAGGCTTTGATCAGACGGTGTTGTTCGGCCTGTGGGGACCCACCACGGGTCCCGTTTTTCTAATCGGAACCGTTTATTATGTAGAACTCGTCGAGTACTATATGTTTGTCAAAAATCATATTGATTGGATATCGATAGTTATCTGATCGTGTTACTTTTTTTGGGCAACTGTTAACTATAATACCATTCAATTTTTATACAAAACTGATTTGATCATGTAGTTAGCGATATCCGATAGACGTGATTTTTTACAGGCATATAGTACTAAACGAGTTTCTACATATTGAATGGTTCGGATTATCAAAAAGAGACCCATGGTGGGCCCCTGCAGGTCCAACTTGACCATTCAATTTAGTGAATGTACACATATTATTTTTTTTTTTCCTTTCAGTGCAAGTGGCTGACGTCAGTACATTGATGGGTGGGAAAAGTTGAACTTTTATATTCTTAAATAGTGAACAATTGAAATGAAAAAAAGGTCAAAAAAAAAAAAATAAATAAGAAATTCTTTGTTCCAAAAGAGAAAAATGAAAAAATCGAACAATGTCTTCAAAATCAGAAAAAATGACTGAATGAATTAGTACTAAGCCACTTACTACAAGTTTTTGTGTGTGCATTTTCTTATTTTTGTGTTTTATTTGCTTGAGAAGGAAGGAAAATGTTGGGATCCTTTTTGGAGATGATCCACACACTCTCAAAGTGATTTTGGCCCTCAATTTATGTATGGAGCCTACTCATATATGTGTGGGGTTACATCATGAGTAGTCTAAATTTATATAATTTACTAAGCCTCCGTTGGAAAGTGGGTTGGCTTTTTGACTTTTTGACTTTTTTGGCTATTTTAACCTGGGGCTAAAAACCTGGTTTGGGAAGGGCTTTTTGACTTTTTGACTTTTTGGTGAAGCGTCTTCATGGTGAATGACCAAACTGCCCTTGAAGTGATTTTTTATATTTTTACTCATTGCCATACATCCTCCACGTCAGCGGTATTGGTGCGGATCTTTTTTTTTTTTTTGGGGGGGGAGGGGGTTAGGCATATTTTATGGTTATTTTTTTTAATTTATGTTTTTGTCATTTTTCTTTTTGTATACATTAATTTGTTCTTTTTCTTATTTATTTTTATTGGTATACAATAATTTATTTTTATTTTTCAAAAATGGGTTTTCATGTATTTTATTTATTTGTAAATTACACGGCAAATGGTAATTTCTGTTTTTAATTTTTTTTTTTTTTGGATGAGGCGTATTTTTCTGGTTCTTTTTTTAAAATTTATGCTTTTGTCATTTTTATTTTTATTTGTATACATTAATTTGTTTTTATTTTTCAAAAATGATTTTTCATGTGTTTTTTATATTTTTAAATTGCATAGCAAATGCTAATTTCTGTTTTTAATTATTTTTTTTTGGATGAGGCGTATTTTTGATGTTCTTTTTTTTTTTTTTTAATTTACGTTTTTCTCATTTGTATTTTTATTTGTATACATTAATTTATTTTTATTTTTCAAAAATGATTTTTCATGTGTTTTATTTATTTTAAAATTACGTGGCAACTGCTAATTTCTTTTTTTAAATTTATTTATTTATTTTTTTGGTTGGATGAGGCGTATTTTTGATGTTATTTTTTTTGTTAATTTACGTTTTTCTCATTTTTATTTTTATTTGTATACATTAATTTGTTTTTATTTTTCAAAATTGGTTTTTCATGTGTTTTATTTATTTTAAAATTACGTGGCAACTGGTAATTTCTATTTTTAAATTTATTTATTTATTTATTTTGGTTGGAAGAGGTGTATTTTTGTGATTCTTTTTTTTTTTCATTTACGTTTTTGTCATTTTTTTTTATTGTTTTCAATTTGCTTTTTTTTTTTTGGGTTTGGAAAAGCTTTTTTATGTTTTGTTTTTTTAACATGACGTTGAAAATGTAAATTTGGGTGTTATGTTGTTGTCTTCTTTTATATATATATATATATATATATTAATTTGTTTTTTTTATTTTGGAAAAGGCTTTTTCATTTTTTGTTTGAAATGACGTGGAAACTGCTAATTTCGGTTTCATTTTATTGACTTTTTATTTTGTTTAATTTTTTTTTTTTTTGTAAAGGCTTTTTCTTGTTTTTTAATTTTAAATGACGTTGACAATGCTTATTTCAGTTTCATTTTAATGTGTTTTGTTGTTGTTGTTGTTGGTGGTTTTTATTTGTTTTTCTTGTTGGAAAAGGCTTTATTATGTTGTTTTTTTTTTTTTCAAATGACCTAAAAAATGATAATTTCGTTTTGTTTTTTATTTTTTTTGTTTTAATTTGTTTTTTTTTTTTTTGGAAAAGGATTTTTTATGTTTTTTTTTAAAATGATGTGGAAAATGCTAATTTTTGGATGAGACGTATTTTTGTGGTTCTTTTTTTCCATTTACGTTTTTGTCATTTTTTTTTATTTGTATACATTAATTTGTTTTTATTTTTCAAAAATGAGTTTTCATGTGTTTTATTTTTTTTTTAAATTACATGGCAAATGCTAATTTCTGTTTTTATTTATTTATTATTTTTTTTTTTGTGTGGATGAGGCGTATTTTGTGGTTCTTTTTTTTTTTTTAAATTTACATTTTTGTCATTTTTATTTTTATTTGTATACATTAATTTATTTTTATTTGTAGTTTTTCATGTGGGGGTAGTTTGGTAAATTTACCTTGAAGTGGGTTGTTGCCAATCAATTGCAATGGTTTTTATCTCCATTTGGCTACATTAGCCTCTTTTGTCCCGTAGTGGCTAAAATAACCCCAAAATGCATTGCCAAACGGTGCCTGAGGGTCTTGTGGGGAATGGGAGTGGGGTGCTGTGACAGCACCCATGCTGTCACATCCCGTATGGTTTATTTTGATCATATTTTGATAATTTGAATCGTTATATTATAAGATTTGTTGAGTATATTATCCTTATAAAAAATAAAATTAATCGAATAAATATAATCACATGATCAAGACAAATAATAACCCTAAAAAATTATTAAAATCATACTAACCGTTTATTTTTTTAAACATAAACGTAGTTTTGTTATAAGTTACAGATGTCTAATTAACTTGAATTTTTTCATGGATAATCTACTCAACGAACCCTACACAATGAACATTTCGGATCATTAAAATAAATTCAAGATATGCTTTCACGAACTCACAACACGGTGCTATACTTATAAGGCACATGAATCACAGCTGTGCAGAGTCATTCCCATAGCAATATAAACAAGGAGTAAAATTATTATTTTTATATAAAATAATAAAACAAATAAAATAATAAAAAATACAAAAATATTAAACATTAATGTTTAAAAAAAATGCCCTACATGTAAAAAATAAAAAATAAAAAATAAAATAAAACTATGATTTTTACTTTAAAAAAATATAAAAAATAAAACATTAATGCTGAAAAAAATGCCTAATATGTAAAAAATAAAAAATAGTCCGCCGGATTATTTTCTAATACCAAGTCTCACACCTCCATCCTAATCCTCTTTTCAAGACCCATCCTAATCTGAAAGAGATTATGAATTCCCTTTTCATCTCCTAAAATAAACACAATATTAATAAATCTCATTTTTATCTCAATCTCATTCCCGACAAACGGCCTGAAGACTATCACATCCAACTTGGAAGGTGCCTGCACAAATAATTCTCATGACTTTGGAATTCATCCATAAACATCAATCGACTTCGTCAATAACTTAATAGTTACGACATTGCAAAATTTCATTCTCTTTTCTTTCAATTTTTTTTCCTTTCAAATAAAAATTGAAGGAAAATCTTAAATGGGAATTGATTTTTTTATTTTTTATTTTTAACAATCAATAGGAGGAAAAAAGGGAAAATGAAGCTGCACTTCTAATAATAAAACTCGAATTCAAGCATCACAACTAATAAAAAAGCATCTTACCTTGAAATGAAAAGTTCAAAGAGGAAGAAACTGTTTTCTCCACAAAAAAAAAAAAAAAGAAAAAGAAAAGAAAAAATCAAAGAACACCCTCAAAACTCAAAAATAGCAAAGTAGTAATTATTAGTACCAATCCACTAGCTGCAATTTTGGGAATAGGCTAATTTAGTAACTTTTTGGCTATTTGGCTAAAAAGGTAGCTAAAAAAAACTTGTATGTTTGGGATAACTTTTTGGCTAATTACGAAAAGCTGTGCAAAAAGTAGAGAGAAGCCGTAATCTTTGACTTTTTGGTATGAGTTATTGGCTTTTTGACTAATTTAGTAACTTTTTGACTAATTGGCTAAAACAGAGCCTTCTCAAACGAGGCCTAAGTAGATATTTTATCACCCATAGATCACGGCCACTATAAAACAAGAGCAAAATCCAGTCTAAATGGTGAATTGTCAAAATTATTTGTACAAAAATATTAAGACAAAAGTTGTGTATACCTGTTGGCTTATTTTTCCTACGAAGGAAAATATTATAAATGCGAGCGTGCCAGCAAGGATTGAAAAATCCTTACAGATTAAATTCAAGCCAATTATCAAGCGATTGTGTTGACAGTTCTTTCGCCTCAACAAAGAGGACTTCAAAATTGCCGAAGTGTAGAGAAAAGAAAAATTAAAAGAAGAAAGGGAGATGGAGAAAGACAATTGAGTGAACAATCAAATTAATAATTACTTACATCTACTCCTATGCTTCGAAAAGGAAGTGCATGAAATGCTTCGAAATGAAAGTGCTGAAAATAAATGTTTCGAAATATAAATCTATGTTAAACTACTCCTAAGATAAGGAAAATGACAAGAAATATTGAAATCAACTGTCTTTGATTTGAGTTCTGGATCTTTTACAATGTAGCCATTAATGGCTATTTATAGAGGAAAAAATACAGCAATAACTACTTAGTAACTACCAATTTCTTCCATCTTCATTCTTGTCTTGCCATGAGTCATTCCACTCATCCACTTTGTCCTTCATATTCTCCATCATCTCTATAACTTCTTTTAACTTCCAGATGAATAAGAGGATGCCACGTGTCCTGCAATTATAAATAATAAAAATTGCAGATTTATGGTGCTAACAATACCATTTTGTAGAACTTTTTTTTGTGTGGATATTTATGATTAGTTCTTTGTTTGGAAACAATTATTAAAAAATAATAAATAATAATAATATAAAAAAAATAGATAATATATAGCAATCCTCAAATATTAATGGGTTGTTTGGGGTGTCCTAAATAAGTGCACTTTTTGAATTTTTAGACTAAAAAGTTGAGGAAAAAAATATAGTTGTTTGGGTTAACTTTTGATTTTTTATAAAAAAATGTGTATTAAAAAATTGTATAAATTAGTGTATAAGAGAAGATTGGGATGGAATAGGCGGTACGGTGGAATGAATTCAGGACAACGTATGCAGAGTGTAGGTTGGGATATGATTTCCTGTTTTTCGGGCATTGAATTGGAGGTGCTTTTCGGCCCGAGGGGGCCCACCACGGGTCCCGTTTTGCTAATTAAAACAGTTTAATGTGTAGAACTCATTGAGTACTATATGCTTGCAAAAAATCACGTTGATCGGATATCGATAGCTATCTGATTGAATTAGTTTTTTTTTCAACCGTTAACTATAACACCATCCATTTTATAAATTTTAACTGATTTGATCATATAGTTACCGATATCCGATCAATGTGATTTTTTACAAGAATGTAGTACTTGACGAGTTCTACACATTCAACGGTTTAGATTATTAAAACGGGATCCGTGATGGGCCTCCACGGGCCGAACAACACCGTGTTATTTGTGCACCTAAATAAGTGCAATTTTTCCAAAAAGTTAGCTCCGCCTATGGGACGTCAAAGTTGTCTGAAATTTAATTATGTGTAAAATTAATTTTTCAATATTTTTTTTTGGTGAATAGTGATAACTTTTTAACTTTTTGAGTAACTTTTTGACTTTTTATCTTTTTTAAGACATGCCAAATCAGGCTTAAATAATGTATAGAAGAAAACAAAATTAGAGATGGTGTAATTAAGGTCTTATTTGTCATAATTTTAAAAAGTTAAAAAGTTAAAAAAACACTATCCTATTTAAGTCACATCATCTTATTTAAGTCACATCGCCTCTCTACCACATCACTTCAAACACAATCCATACTTAACCTATATTTCATAAAAAATCAAAAAATATACTTTTTTAAATCATCCCAAACTAAGCATAAGTCCATTAGGAAGTACATCCATCATGGTCAACCTCGTCAACAAATTAGACTTCACAACTCACTTTCCATCTTGCTTTCTCCTTTGCCCCACTCAAGGATAGATGTTGGATTGTTGAAAAGAATCACCTTGTTTGGTTGCTAAATTTTGAATCCACTTTTCGAGTTTTTTTCGTTTTTTTGTGCTTTTTGTTTATTAATTTTTTTTAATATTTGAAGCAAATTTTTTTATTTTTAAATTCATTTAATATAAATACACTTAAAAATGATTATTGGGTATAAGTAATATTTCAAGTTATAAATTTGTTTTTTTCATTTTCATCATGGAATTATTACATGATGGATAATTATTCAGTAATTCCGGAATATAGATATATAGTATTGTGATTGGTGAAGAAGGTGGGTAGGTGGAGTATTATGTTGGGTGATTGAGGAACGTGATGAGATAAAATAAATTATGATTGGTTAGGAATACGAACATGTGGTACTCTGAGAATAATTTATAATTTCCTTTAGAGGATATTATAAATATCATGAGATTATTTGGTTAGGTGGGATAAAAAAAATGTGGTTAGATTTAAAGGATTATTTTTTACTGTTAAATGATAGAGGAAAGATAATCCGACGAGAATAATACTTATCCCAAGGGAGGTGGGATTGGATAGTCCCCTATTGAGAATTAATCGTCTAATTTAGCCCAACAAACAATGGGTTACAAGCAATTTGAGGACGAATTTTGAACCATGGACCTTACGATATGACAAGTTAAATCTCTCGTAACACATACCTTATGTTTATTTGTTGGAAAAAGAATATTTTAAAGAAGATCCTCTCTAACACTTTTTCATTCAACCATCATCCAGTTGTTGAATTTGCGGCTCTTCGATCAACTGGTAAATGATGATTGGATAAAAAAAAAAAAGTGATAGAGAGGATGTGAATTCAAAATATAAAATGGGTCATTAATTACTTATTTATACCTTTTGCGTGCATGGCAAGTTAGATCTCTCTCAAGCCTTAGGTCACGTTTGTTTGTTGGAATATAACTTTGTTGAAAGATAAAAATCGTGTTTAGTGACCATACCCTAAGTAGGTTCTCCGATCAGTGAGTCTGGGTTAGGAAAGAATTTTCTTCCTTCTCAATATCCAAATGAATGTGCATTTTTCTTAATATTTGTTGATTACTTATTTACTTTTTCCATGGAACACGATATGTTTAATCTCTCATTACTCGTATATATGAAGGTGAGAGAAAAAGTAGTAAGAGCAATAATAGATATAAAATTTGAAATGCACACTATACGGGGGCCAAATATTCGACGTTCTCCATACTCCTCGTGTCCAAGCTGCACTTCACTCCGATCAACCTGAGAACACAATGACGGTAAGCTACCTGGTGGTGTGCTGCTGGAAAACCCCTCCGACAATCAAGTTAGCACACTAGAGAGAGAGAGAGAGAGAGAGAGAGAGAGAGAAGAGAGGAGACAAAGTGGTAGGTGAGTTGTGATCAGAGGATGTTCCAAACCTGAGTATGGAGGCGCCACTCCGTTTATATAGTTTCTGCGCGCACTTTTGTGCCCATTCCCTTCGAGACGTGTGGACCTGCTCTCTTCTCACGTTTCCCCACATGTCAGCAATAATACAATTAACGCCACCTAACGAAACCGCCAAACGGAATTGACGCGTACGGACCACAGAGCCTCTTTCCTGCTATCCCGTGGTGCCGCATAGTAGTTCCAACCGAGCTACGCTTAGTGCGGTGTCGTGTCTTCATGTTACGACCGTTCTACTGCTGCTTGGTTGATCTTGATGTTGAGACGACTAATCCCGTCTAACTCTGTAGAGCGCATATCTCCTCCGGACTGACGATTCGAAGTTGCTCCAACTCGACCGGACTAAGTCCTCAGTCCAGTGAGCATCCAACGTCTGACTGAGCAAGGACTTTGCCTCTGGCCCAAACCAGCTTGGCCCAATATTAGGTCGTAAACCTCTGTCTCAATTGCCCTTTAATTACCGCCACTTTTACCGAGCTGCCGAGAGATCTACCTCTTGCATCGGCCACCGGTCAGAGCTCGAGAACCGTAATCGCCTTGGCTTCTATGGCTGCACCACATGCTGAGCAGCGCCGGGCTGGTAAAAGGGCCTTCTTGGCTGATCCATTCGTTGAGCTAGCAACCGAGCTTAATATTGAGCACGTGTCGATCGAGATCGAACCGGTTCCAGCTTGGTAGCTGAGGTTAAAGTCCCGAGAAGGCCCTATCCTAGCCAATGCTTCTATGAAATGGGACAAGGAACACCTTCTTGCCTTTGACCTTTCCAAATCCCTATTTCTACTGGAAGACATGGTAGGGACCGAGCACGTCCCCGACACTTGGCTTGTCAAGTCCGCAGTGAAATCGATGATGAGGGTAAGAGCTTCAAATTTGAAATCTTTCTAATTGTTTGCTCGGTTTGTTTTTGCTCGGTCTAACATTCTTCTAGTTTCTTGCAGTCTATTCAGAAGACCCACCTTGTTATGGACCGCATTGTCAGCCTGCGACAGAAGGTAACTGAGCTGAAATCTGCTAGGAAGAACGTCTCAGCAGAGTTAGGCCGAGCAAAAGCTTCGCTCGAAATTGCTAATGCTGATAACGCGAGGCTACATGGTCAGCTTGGAAGGGTTGAGCAAGAGAGAGATGCCCTAAAAGCCGAGCTGGATGAGGTGAAGAAATCAAAGGACAAAGCTGTGGATAAGACCAACAATCTCGGTTTCAAAGAGGCCGATGAGAGTTACATAAAGCAAGTCAAAGCCACCAAAGACATCTTCTTTCAGTTCGGTTGGAAGGCAGCTTGCGAGAATCTCAGTCAAGGACCCGAGACCGAGGTGTTCACCTTTTCACCCCCCGCTTTCCTACTAGGCCACGTGGTCCCTTATGTCAATGAGGTCTTCAACTTGCTGCAAGAGGAGGCCGAGGAGGATGGCGATCAAGACCAGACCGGCCAAGGGAATCACGGTGATACAACCGCTGTGGTTGATCTGGAGGGGACTATTGCTGAAACCGGGGACGAGTTTGCCGATCTTTCCCCTCTTCCCTAGTTTGCATCGGTTCTCTTTTTTTGGTTTGAACTTTTGTAACCGGGCTACAAGCCCCTCCTCTTGTATTTAAATTATCACTTAATGAAAACTTTATCAACTTATCTTTTGTATTCTTGCAATGTATGTTGTGTTTCTTTCTTGCAACCGTGTAACTCATACCAGACAAGCATCCGTTAAATTAACTGAGCAAATCATCATGGTCAAATAAAACTTGAACCAAACATCAACACCCAGGCAAAATCATCTCAACTAAAAGCTTGGAGTTGAACAATTCATCAACTCTAATGGCCGAGCAAAATCATCTCGGCTATAATCTTACAGTTGAACAATTCATCAACTCTATTGGCCGAGGAAAATCATCTCGACTAAAAGCTTAGAGTTGAATAAGTCATCAACTCTAATGGCCAAGCAAAATCGTCTTGGCTATAATCTGAGAGTTGAACAATTCATCAACTCCCTTGGCCGAGCAAAATCATCTTGGCCATAAGCTTGGAGTTGAACAATTCATCAACTCTAATGGCCGAGCAAAATCATCTCAGCTATAATCTTAGAGTTGAACAATTCATCAACTCCATTGGCCGAACAAAATCATCTCGGCTAAAAGCTTAGAGTTGAACAATTCATCAACTCTAATGGCCAAGCAAAATTATCTCGGCTATAATCTCAGAGTTGAAAAATTCATCAACTCCATTGGCTAAGAAAAATCATCTTGGCTAAAAGCTTAGAGTTGAATTATTCATCAAATTCTCTGAACAACTGTCCATCAAATTGGGTGCCATTGTCGAAGATCAAAGCCTTGGGGACTTCAAACTGCGTTATCATGTTCTGCTAGACAAACTTCTTTACATCATTTTTTTTTTAATTGTTGACAAGGGCTTGGCTTCGACCTATTTGGTGATGTAGTCTGTCGTTGCTATGAAAAACTTGCGGTTGCCCGACGTGATTGGGAGTGGTTCCACTCTGTCAAGCCCCCACATTGCAAAAAGCCAAGGACTTGTGAGAGGAAGGAGTTCTCTAGCCGGCCGATGAATTTGGTGGGCAAACTTCTGGCACTTCTCACATTTCCTCACATATTTCTGTGCATTCGCCTGCATGCACGGCCACCAGTATCATCACGAAATAGTGCGGTAAGCTAACGATCTCCCGCCGATGTAGCTTCCACACATGCCTTCGTGGATCTCGTAAAGGAAAGCATCGACTCTGCTTGGGTGAACGCACTTGAGGTAAGGACTGGTGAATGACTTTTTATACAAAGCACCGGATGGAGAGAGCTAAAATTGCTCAGACTTCACCCGAATTCTATGTGCCTCTTTCTTGTCGGTCGACATAATCATTTCTTTAAGGAAAAGGATGATAGGGTCCATCCAAGAGGGACCTAGCTCGGTGTAGAGAACTTTCGTCTGCTCTGAGTCTTCAATGCTGGGTCTTGGAAGGAATTCGATTAGGAGAGGGCTGGGGGTTGATTTGTCGGCCATGGAAGCTAAGCCGGCCAACTCATCTATCCGGTTGTTATCTTCTCAGCCAATTTGTTGGACTCTCATGGCTTGGAATTTCTTGATTTGATCTCGTACCAAAGTTTAATATTTGGCCATTCTATCATCTTTGGCTTTGTATTCCCCAGAAACTTGGTTTACAACAAGTTGGCAGTTGCTGTAGACCATCAGCTCAGATGCTTGCATTCGGAGTGCGCTTTTCAGTCCGGCAAGCAGCGCTTCATACTCAGCCTCGTTGTTTGAAGCAGGAAATCCCAACGTTATAAAATGTTCAATGGTCAGTCCATTTAGAGAGATCAAGAGCCCGGCTCCGTGCCTGATTGATGCGCCATCGACAAAAAGTTTCCACATTTCGCCGATGAAAAGCTTCCAACATTCAGCAGGGTCTCGAGACGTTTGAACGTTCTGGTGATCAGAATTGCCCAGCTGCTTGGCTATTTTCGCGACGAGCGTGTCGTTGACAATTGTAACAAGCATGCCTTCATCCCCCCGTGGCGATGCGGCGTTGGATCCAATAGGTTGCCCTGTTATTCCCAAATTCGACGGCGCATTGCCAGACTGAAGTGGGCCTTCAAGTAATGGGTCTGTAGATGGGCGCGCAACTTCCGCGTCACCTTCAACATTTGACTGGATGGGAGGCTGTGCAATTTCTGCCGCACCTAAATCCTGTAGCCTAGTTGCATCGGTAAGATCCACCGAGCAAACTGGATGAATTCCGGGTGAGAATTTTGCCACAAAGTCGGCCAATGCTTGGGCTTTGATGGCAGTTCAGGATTGAAACTTGACATCGAATTGCCCCAACTCAACTGCCCACTTCAGGATTCGATTGGAGAAGTCTGCTCGCTCAAATAAGGCTTTCAAAGGGAATTCGGTCAACACCACGATCGTGTGAGCATAAAAGTAGTGTGCCAATTTCCTTGAGGCCATCACCAGTGCTAAGTCGAGTTTCTCCAGCGGCAAGTATCTCAACTCCGCTAGGAGCAAGGTTTTGCTTACATAGAAGATCGGTAGATGCTGGATGTTTTTTGCCCGAACAAGCACCACGCTTACGGCATGTTAAGAAATAGCCAAATAAAAATAGAGTTTTTTGCCGTGCTTCGACGTGACCAAGAGTGGAGCAGAAGAATAGGTATGTCTTTAGCTCGGCTAAGGCTCTGTCACATTCTTCATTCCATGAAAACTTGGACTTCAAGGCTCGGAAGAAAGGGCGGCAACGATCTGATGACTGGCTTATAAATCGGTTAAGCGCAGCTACCATCTTGCCAAGATGTTGCACGTCTTTTGCCGAGTTGGGTTACTTCAACTCTTGTATGACCTTGATTTGGAAGGGGTCTGCCTCAATGCCACGGTTGGTGACTAGAATGCCCAAGAATTTCCCAAACCCCACACCGAAGGCACACTTTGACGCATTCAGACACAACTTGTGTTGTTTGACAATGGCGAACATCTTCGCCAAGTCAGACAGGTGGTCGGCCTCACGTTTTCTTTTCACGACCATGTCATCGATATATGCCTCCATTGTTCAGCCGAGCAAGAGAGCGAACATCTTCGTGACCATCCTTTGAAAGGTAGCCCCAGCATTTTTCAACTTGAAAGACATAACCCTATAGCAGAACAACCCCCTTGGTGTGGTGAAAGAAGCAACCTCCTGGTCAGGCTCATGCATGGCAATCTGATGATAACCGCAGTAAGCGTCCAAGAAGTTGAGTCGGTTATGTCCGGTAGTAAGGTCCACCAGTTGGTCGATTCTAGGCAAAGGGAAACTTTCTTTGTGGCAAGCACGATTGACCGTCTTGTAATCAACAGAAACTCGCCATTTGTCGTTCTTCTTTGGCACCACGACCGTGTTAGAAACCCACAGAGGGTAATGTACTTCCTGGATTGCTGTCACTTCAAGCAAGTTTTTGACCTTTTTTGCCACTACCTCGACGTGATAAAGCACTGATCTTCTCGTTCTTTGAATGATAGGTTGGGCATCTGGAAAGACATTGAGTTGGTGGAAAATAAAGTTCGGATCGACGCTGGGCATGTCGTAAGGCATCCATGAAAACACTTCGATATTCGCCACCAAAAACTCCATCATCGCGGTCAGGCTGGATCCCAACAGAAAGAACTTTTCAAGATTATCTTCGTTGATCCTTACCTCCACCAAGTCTTCAACAACCTTTTCTTCGGCCTTGGTACCCACATCATCTAGGACACTTTGATCTTCCAGTCCTTCGATCATTTGCACGAATCCTTTGGCTGCTCGACTTCCATTCACGGCCACGAAACACTGTTTGGACATGACCTGATCACCTCAAATCTCTTCAATCACCCATGTAGCAGAGGGGAACCTTATAAGTTGGTAGTAGATTGAAGCCTCCGCTTGCATGGCATGAAACCATCCTCTGCCTAGGATCAGATTGTATGTGGAAGCACTACAACAAAATTGACTTTTTACGGCTTGCAATGCATGCCGTAAAAACTCTTTCACGGCATGCACACAAATGCTGTTATATGACATGCCGTGGAAAGTTGAGCATCATTTACGGCATGCAGGTAAAGTTGTAAAAAGTAATAAATCAAACATTAATGACATACTTTGTATGTCGTATATAACTTTTTACGACATTTTTATCATGTCATAAATCATCATACTTTCCATGACATAATTTTACATGCCGTAGAAGATTATTTTTAATATATTTATGGCATACTTTGTATGCCGTATATAGTATTTTACGACATTTTCTTGCATGTCATAAATCATCACTTTTCACGACATAATTTTGTATGCCGTAGAAGGTCATTTTTAATATATTTATGACATGCCTTGTATGCCGTATATAATCTTCTACGACATTTTCTTACATGCTATAAATCATTACACTTTTCACGGCATAATTTTGCATGCCGTAGAAAGTTATTTTTAAATCAGTGAATACCAGTGAAAGAACTAATTATAGATTGAGAGTTTTGTTTATTTACAACTATTGAGATCCTAAAACAATGCTAAACTCACTAGTATGAACATCCCAAAAAACGCACACTTCACCATTACAAGTGTTTCAAAGTACCAGACACGAAATGCACATATCAGAGACAAACAACTACAGATGCGAAGTTCTACATGCTGCATAGCTGCAAGTTAACATGACATATAGCTCGGCCTCATTGTACCACATCATATCATATTGTGAATATCTCCAAAGCCCTTCACATTTAGAGCAATCAGTAAACTAGTTCATTTTAGTACCTATTCTCATCACAAGGGTTCAAGTGCAACAAAGCTTATTATCTTAAGCTTTTATGATATTCATTCATAAGTCTTTCAGTAATCAAAATGAGCCAAGAAATTCAATACAATGGCCTAATTACAGTTCAAAATAGTGTATATATATCACTCACAACATACCTTATACTCGGTTGGGCCTGCCTTAAATCTCAGCTTAGCAGCTTTTTCCTCAAAAAACAAAACACAAATTCAGCTCAAAGTGCACGATGAAGTATACTGTTTCATGATTTACAGTGGGAGAGGAGGGTCTGCTTGATGTAGTAGCAGCAGCTAATAATGCTGCCTCTCATCGCTATTAAAATGCAGGCCTTCGATACCCTTGAGTGTGGACTCCAAGTTCTTTATGTTAGAGGAGTTTCTGCTAGAAGCAACGCGCTTGTGATCTGCTGATTAAACTAATGAACTTCTTTGTGCTGCTGTTGAACTTGACATTTTCCGTAGCGCTCCTGGGCTTGCATCTGTGTTGCGGGCACGGGAGGAATCAATTGCACTTCCGACAATCATTTGGTCACGGCTAGTAGAGACAGCAGGTTGCCTTGTAGATCCACTTGACCGCAAAAAATTAGAACTAGATAACTGCAAATGCCCCAAGCACCATGTTAAGTAACCAAAAAAAAAAAAAAAAAGGCATGCCAACATCACTACTCCATGAGAATTCCAAAAGTAAGATCATATGATGCATTAGCTGAACCTAAGTTGCAAAAAGTGGGGGTGGGAGAGCGAGGGCATATAGGAGTTTCTAAGAATGGGAGCATGTATATATTTTAATATTAAATAAATAAATATATTCTAACAATTGTTTTTCCTGCTTAGTTGTAATAATATGTATTAAAATATGGACAAATATTAGAGATTGATATCAACTACAACTTGTCTTTGTTATATATAATTAAATATTATGTAAATAAAAAGTTCTTTTTTCCGTATCTTTGAGATTTATATGTGAGAGGCTCTATACCAGTAGAGAGAGAGAGAGAGAAGAATTTCAAGAATCCTTATTCGAAGACAGTAGGGTGAGAAAAAAAGTGGAGGAGACATTTAGTAGAAGAGGATAGGAATGATTAACATCCATTTACATATATGGGTTAGCGGGCTGGTTTCACACTGACCCTTGTCAAAATATTGTAGTGTGTACAAATATACAATATTTACATTTTTTTTTTTATTTTTTGGGAAAATGACAGACATCTCCAATGGTTCAATAGCTAAATGGCTAGCTATTGTTATATTTTACCAATGAATAATGACAAAATGTTATATATTAGTAATGTTGTTCCAATGGTGCAAATGTTATTTCTTTTATTTCTTACAAAATGCCAAATTGAAATGCATATGTAGGCTATGTTACATGGACTCTTCAAAATAAATCAAATATCCGTGTCGGACAGCCGACACTCAGACAAGGGTGTGATATGTGTCCGATACTTTCCATTAGACACTTCTCATATATTTGTAACTATATTGGTGGAAATTAATTTAAAATAAAAGCTGATAATTAGAAAGCAGAAGTTAAAAACACCCCTCACACAACTTCTAAAAATCAATTTTTTTAAGATTATTTAAGCTATTTCTGCCTAATAAGCTATAAGCAGAAACTGCACTAAATAGTCTGGTACAAACTCCCATATTAAAATAAGCTATAAGCTGCTTCTATGATCCCCACCAAACACCCCCAATGTCAAAAAGGTACTTTATAGCAATTACACAACAAATGATGCATAATATATTACAAATATAAAAATGACTCTTTTTTGCTAAGTTCGACCTCTAGATACATACCTGCATCCTACATCGAGTTCATGTAACATAATATGTAGGTCCCACCATGAGAGATATAGAAACAAAAGGACTGGTTAAAATTTACTTATAGCTAAACCTCATGCCAAATTTGCCACAAGGTGTAGCAATGCTAAAATATAGCAGCCCATATAGCTAGGCATTGGAGATGAACAAATTATGCTTCCTGCCATTTTCTAGCAATAGGAGCCCATATAACTAGCCACTAGAGAAGCTCAGCTTCTCCAATGGATAGGTAAAAGTCTTGCTATTGCTACAAAATATTAAGATGTCCCAAAATCACCTCTCCAATGGTGAGGTAAAGTAAAACCATTACTATAATTTAGCATTGGTATCCCTTGTGCTATATTTGAAGCAAAAAATAGCTATAGGTAAAGTTGCCAACTCATCAAATGGAGACAGAGATGATAATGAGTGGTTGTGATTTAAGCTAGAAAACCACAATTCAGATTTTACATAATCTGATAAAGCTACTTTGGCTACAGATGCATCCCTCAAAGGGAGGCATGTGTAAGCTTTGTACTGACATGCCAAACACATGTCATCATCCACATGCCCAAAACACGTCTCACAAAGGAGATGCCACATTTTTTCTCGTGCGCATGTCCATTATGTAGCATGGAGACATGTACCAATTTCTGGGCTTGAATTATATAGGAATGTGGGAGAAAGATAAAATTTTCTCCCTAGAAGCTTGTGTGTGCCAATTGACACGCTCTAAATCGTTGTGGATTTTGCCACGCATTCATGAGTGTAAATCATGTGTTTTCATCATGTAAATGGAATGTCATCAGTCAAGCTCTTTCGCAGTCATGAAGTGCCAGCTAAATGCAAAGGGTCATGATAGTTTCCAGCAGGCACTTCATCTCATGTACTTTGCAAGCGCCTTTTGAAAATGACATTGTGTGTATATAAGCTAAGCTTGGTGACTCTTATATGTGATAAAGGAAGCTTGGGACTTCTTTTGTTTTTTTCATACTCATATTATAGTTTTGTTGTATATGTAAAGCCATGTAACTAAATGTCCCTTTTGCATTTTGAGGCCAAGTTAATGTTAAAAGTTTAGCATTTTATTTATACTTCAGCACCAGCTCTGACCACATGGTTCACCCTGAAATTCTCTCAAATTATGTAAAATATGCTTCCACTATGATTGAACAAATTAATAACAAGTGGATTCACTTGACCCTCAATATAAGCAGGCCTTTGGTAGCAATGGGATTGCTACCAGCCGGTCACAAGATGTCCATTCCTTCATAGGCCTTATAGGAATTCTAAAATATCAAACATTCCAAAACACCACAATGAACCCTTCCAAAACCCTAAATTCATCCTTAAACCTAGCCCTTTAATCCATAAACCCTAATAACCAATTACCCTGCCATCCTAGCCCTAAAAAAATATAGAGTTTCCCCTGTTCTACAGAAAATCCAGAACGCCCTATTACTTTTATTATAGTAAAACCAGCTTTAAACCTCAACCTCCTCAATTTCAAATCCACTATTGAACCTCAATCTTAACGTTTAACCATAAAACCAGAAAGCTAAAGGCTTAGCCACCTACCTGATTGTTAGGCAGCTGTCTTAGCGCTACCTCCTACATCACACCCTCTTTCAAAAACATTCAAGGGTGTAATGCCTTAGGATGACCACAAAGGTGGAAGAGTCCAATTTAAATGTCATCTCATAAAAGAACAGGGAAAAAAGCCCATGTCTTCTAACTCACAATCTGAAATCAACCACAGGTTGGGATTGCAGGATACATTCACCTGTCGTATGCATTGTAAACCTTGCACCTTACGAATAAATACTTGTACATGGAGTAGAGAGAAATATGATGAATGTATTTAGAAGCTCCCTTCTCCAAGAGATATCTGAAGATTAACCCAAACTTACTCTGGTAATAACACTAACTTTGCTCTGTTTTAATGCTTTGGCACATGAAAGATGCATTTAGTTTTATGTTCAAAGGTTAAGTAATCCACATTAGCAACTCCAAAAAAATTTGTGTTGCCCTAACTAAAACTCCAGAACCAACCTATGCATGTCACTCAAATATATACCATGGAAACATCCCATCATATTTTGATATACATTATTCCATAGCATTTCGGGGCAAAAATCCATCCTTCAGAATGAAATCAGGAAAGAAGTTAAATAATTGCAGCATCATGCACCACTGCCACAGGTCCAAATGGTCAAATTTCACAGAAAAGAAAAAAAAATAAATAAAAAATACCATTCTGCTACGTTTGTATAAATAATATAGGATACACTTGTTTTAAATTCCTAAAGGAACCAGTTCAATAAGCTACAGAGAACAATTTTAATCGCAAGAATCGAGAGTCAGGGTGTGTGGGAGTGTTATTTCTATAAGATCAAAAAATTAAAAAGATGAAAAAAACTACGAATATCAGAATATTCAATGGGAGATCCAAAATGAGCCCTCGGGTCGTTATTGGACCACAAGAAGGCATACTGGACCATTTAGTCTTTATTTTAAAGATGCAAATCAGAACGCTTGCTAGCCAAAACAGGAAGTAGTACAGACCAAAAAATTATGTGTAGAAAGTAACGGACTAACAGACAAAATGCATGTTGAGGACTTTTGGTGAAGTGATTGCACACAACAGCTCACAAAGTTTTGCCAATTTTCCTTCTGTAAAATTTTGAATAATACCACTAGCTACATGAATGCAATCAGCAAGAATCTTGGCACATGCTCTTGCATCAATTGCAGATAAAGTTGACAGCAAAATTGGCATGTCATTTCTCGTGCATAATTGTTGTTTCTTGCCAAAAAAATTATCAACAATATTCAGAAGGGGCTGATGGAAAACATTCAAGATTTACATGAAACAGCCAAACAAAAAAACTTTAAATTAACTAGCCAAAATAGGCGGGCAGAGAATTGACTTACGAAAGTCTAATTCAAGTACACAACTTTATCAGCAGTTGGTTTTGCAACTAACACAAAGCCCCTCAACATAGCTAAGCAATACCCTGTCCAAATATGCTTGCTCATTGAATCTGTCGGACAATGAGAATACAGAGTTGATAAAGAGAATAGAATTGGAAAATAAACTAAATCAAGCGCCTGATAATTAATTACAACCTTGAATCTGTTGATGTTCTGTAGAATTATGGTAAGTTAAATTAAATACAGTGAGGAATCTGGTACTCAATGGATTCAACGACAGTACTACTAGATTTAATCTGGAGCAGAAGTACAAGTATCACAAGGTTTGAGTATAATTGCAAGGGCTACAGAAAGCAAATATGGAAAGACATTTATCTGTTATATGTTCTGCCCTCTGGGTGGGAATGTTCATGTATGTCTGAATTTGAAAGACTCTTATTGATTGCTATCGTATTCCTAGTATTATATTATGAGTTGAATCAAGTTGAAAACTATGTAATTTGAAATGTGGTATAAATAGATAACAAGTATATAGCATTATTGGCCTAAAATTTATGTTCAAGGCCTGACTATCTGAATCAATTTGAAAAACAATTGATCAAATCAAAGAGCAAATTGCTCAAAACAAAAACAAATTATACATTATTATACAAATTGAGATTCCATCAACAAATTATTATACAGCAAATTGCTCAAACTCGACGGGAAGAGCTTGAGGGAGAGAGAAAGAGAATACGAAACTGAGAGAGAGAGAGAGAGAGAGAGAGAGAGAGAGAGAGACGGTGGTGCTCACCTTAGTAGACGATGGTCCTTGCTTCCCTCGCCGGTGCAGATGGTGGAGGCGATGGAGCTTCAGAATCTCAAAATCGAAATTGCCAATCACTCTGAGATTGGATCTGAGATGAATCACCAATTGCTTTGAGATCAAATCAAGGCTGAAGAAGGCTGATTCGATCGGTTGAGAGAGATTAGGGTTTAGAGAGGATTGAGAGAGCGAGAGAGATCGAGATCGATCGAGATCAGAGTGAGAAAGTAAGGGGCCTAAATATGTATTTTAAATAATACATATACAGCATACATTAATATTTTAAATAATCTTTTTTTTTACTTTTCAAATTCAAATAATTTATATATACTTAAAAGAAATATTTTATTTTAATTTTAATAATATTTTACTTTTTAATTTTTTTAAAAAAATCACTAAATTCAAAAAAATATAAAATTTAATACATTTCATATATATTATATTTTATTATTTTTTTTACAAATATTTTATTTTTTAGTTGTATTCAGATTAGGCACATCTAAAAATAAAAAATAAATAAATTATTAAAAGAAGGAAAAATATCAAATCAAGGTAATTTAAAAAAATAATAATTACAAATTAGTGAGAAGCCATATAAATATTAATCATTAAAATTATAAACGTTTTCATGAATGTGTAATTTTTTTTTTTCCAAAATCCCACTGGGTGCAATTATCCCTTAAAAGAGATATTAAATTATAAAATAATGTATAAATTATTTTTTATGTTGTCCTCAATTAGGAAAATTTAAGGTGAGAAGTTTGGTTGGAAATTGTTAGCTTTTTAAATTAAAAAAAAAAAATCGGATTGAAATTTTTTTAATAAAAGTTTTCATGACATGCTAATGCATGCCGTGTAAAATTATAATATTTTACAACATGAAATGTATGTCATCTTAAGTACAAATATTTTATGACATATTGTTGTATGCCGTGAAAATATATATTTTTTACGGCATGCTTTTGCATGCCATAAAAAAAAATCGGATTGGTTTTTTTTTTTTTTTTTTTAAGAAGTTTCACGACATGTTAATGTATGCTGTGTAAAGTTATAATATTTTACAACATGCAATGTATGTCGTCTTAAGTACAAATATTTTACGACATATTTTTGTAAGTCGTAAAAATATACATTTTTTACGGCATATTTTTGCATGCTATAAATATATGAATCAACGACTTACATGGAATGTATGCTGTTATTGACAAAACATTAACGGCTTACAAAAAAAAAAATGCCGTAGAATGTACTAACTACGACATGCATTTAATGTATGTCGTAAACATGATGCCGTGAATAGTTAGTTTTGTTGTAGTGAAGGCACCTTCAACACCCAAAACTCCACCTGCTTGACCATGGAACCGGCTTTGACCGGTAAGATGATCTTTCCCAAGGGCCACTCCGGTTGCAAGTTGAAACTGACCAGAAGTGAGGTCGCTGGGGCCAAGTCTTTATCGTTGAGTTTGAGTTGCTTGCAGGCGTCATAGTACATTATTTCGACCGAGCTTCCCTAGTCGATTAGAATATGTCGAACGTCAAAGTCCTTGACGCGAAGGGTAACCACCAACGCTTCATTGTGCGGCGTCTGAATTTGTTTAAGATCTCGACTTGAAAAACTGAGCACATCTTTCACCTTCATTTTTCTCTTTTTGACCGTGGACTGGACTGATAGTACTTCCCTCATATGCTCTACCTTTTTTATCATCCCTCAAAGCTTGCATACCCGTGCTAGCTCGATGATACCATGGATCACGTTGATCATGCCTTGGGAGGCGCTTCTAGGGCAGCCAAACCATTTGGCTCAGCCAAAGTGTGGAGCGCGGCCTTGACACCTCCGTCAATGTAACGGTCCAAGTGACCAGCGGCGGCCAACTCCTCCAAATGTTGTTTCAAAGGCAAACAGTCCTCAGTATGGTGCCCTCACTCACCATGAAAGGCGCAGCGATACCACGGATTAAACCCCCTCTGTGCGTCACCCAGCTTAGCCAGAAACCGGACGTACATCTCGTCACGGATTTTGCTAAGGATATGGTAGATTGGGATCTTGAAAACCGTGGTGATACCTGTGCGGGCATTCAACTTCCTCTTCGCATCTCCCGTGGCGTCACGAGGGTTATCTGCTTGGTTGTTGCGACGACCTTTACCTCGATTGCTGCGGTCTGTACCACAGCCTGACTCTCTTGCATGGTTACTTGAATGGTTTGCCTCATGTCTGACTGCGTGAACTTTGCCAGCCACTCTTTTGTCCGTTGCCACCGAATTCGCCTTCGCGGTGGCTGTGGTAACATCATCCTCTACTCGAATATGCTTGTTGATGCACTGCATCAGTAGCTCCATGGTCGCCGGTTGGTTCATGGTAAGCGAGTTCCTCAGTCTATGTCCGACTGGGAGACCTCGCTTGTATTGGGTGATTGCCAGGTTGGTCGGGCAATCAAGGATTTTGTTGAAGGTTTCCCAATATTTGGCGTTGTAAGCTTTGAGGGAGTCGCCCGGTTTCATCTTGGTGCTCAGAAGGTGGTTGACTTCCTTCGACGTTTTGGTGTTGGTTTTGAATCGAGTTACGAATGCTTCCACCAACTGCTACCACCTTTTGATACTTTCCTTTGTGTAGACGCGCCCGTGGGCTCTCGCTCTTACAGTTCGGACTCCCCTGTTTTGTGTGTGTGGTTCTAAATCTGAACCAAAGAGTCCAACTCTGGCAAATCGTTTTGAAGAAAAACAGATTTTTGAAAAAGTAGTGCCAAACATGGACTGCTTTGCCAGATTACAGAGTCGCCACCTAAATATTTTTTATGGGGGAATTTAGGAAACCCTGACTCGGTGCCGAAGGCCACGTGTCCGTCATCACCAAATGTCTTGGCTCGGGAGCTTGGGTACGATCGGGGAAGGTCAGCTATGAGCACCCCCTTTCGCCCGGTCCGAAGACCGGCCTCTACTAACCGTGATATCCGATTTTGAAAACATTACATGCTCTTATTCCAGTTATTAGCCTAGAATTACTATGTTACGCGCGCAGCAAACAAGTATAGACTAGATTGCCTACTTCGGAAATAATCATTGCATATCCGTTTGTTTTGAAAAGCGTTTTGAAATTTGCTACCCGCAAGTAGGCTAAAGCACGGATTTCAATGAGTTTTCCCAACTCAAGCAATCCAACCTCCACCCACAGGCATTCAAGCAGTTTATCTCATGTAAGCACCTAGCCGCATGGTAAGCATACTGTCATGGCAACATTCACACGCATGTGGTATGCTAAAGCGTAAATACTTACATCGTACTCCGTGCCAAAACAAGAAACTAGTTAGCAAGCATGCGTGTCCTAGTTCATGTTAAGTGGCTAATGCAGCACATACAGCATGTAATTAGGATAGGCTCGGCTAACCCTAAAAATGGCATGTGAAGTGCACTTTATTTGATGCACGTATTCAATTTGGAATTGGAAATACGATGCAGTTTGTATGATGTACCGAGCCCGATGCATGTTAACAAATGCATGGATGCACGTATGCATTGCATAAGGTATGCTAATTTCAAATATGCCCTAATCTACCATCGTAAGCAGGTAAATAAAAGGGAAGAAAGAAATGGGGATTGGAAGACATACACCCACTCACACACACTTATTACAAGCACGCCCTCACTCGGAGGGACCAAAAGAATATACAAATTAATTAACTACGCAAGCTAATTAAAATATTACAAATTTCACTAAATTAATCAAATAAATTAATTAATCTAATTAAAGCAGTAAACCGCCTCGAGATGAGGACCGGATGCAACACGCGCTCGGGACTGGCTCGGAACCGCACTGCCATGCACGGATTGCCTCTGTTTCCTCTGCTCTCCTCCTCAGAAAATTGCCAAAGTCCCAGAAGTACCTCTCAGAGCACTGGGGAGTACCACCGGCTGGGGTAGAGCACCACCGGCTGAAGGAGGAGGCCACCGGCACAAAATTCATCCATCGGCAGCTTGTTTACTGCCGGTCGGCACTAAACACTGCCGGCCGGCACTAAATGCCTGCAAAACCTGCAACTCACAGCAGCAGAGGACAACAACATGCATGGCAATGTGATTCAAGGTATTTATGCACTACACACACCCCTTATCATGTTTTTGACTCAAGGGGGCATGTGCCTCGATTCCCGGACCACCAATCACGCATTCCATGCATGATGGCCCAAAGAACCGAGAGTGCAACTTTGATTTCAAATGCATGCAATGCAAACAAGCAAACAAGGGTGCTAACCTCTATCATACTCCACTTCAAGAGGTCAAACATGCACAATGCAAATGCAACCCTAAGCATGTCAACTAGGCATGCAACATGGACTATGCAACATACTTATGCAAAGGGTTCAAGCAAGCATTCAAGACAAGCATGCAAACCAATTAAATGATGATCTTACACATGACTTAGGCAACTCAAATAGGCTTAAAATCAGTGGCCAAAATGCTAAATCATGAGGGCCAAACACACATGCACACATGCACAAGTTAAGGCACCAACACTTAAGCATAATTAAACAACTCTTAAACACACCTAAGAGGCACAAATATGGACCCTTAGTATGCATAGTAAGCTCTGAAAAGCATGCAAAACATGGTGCCAAACCAACTAACAAAGCAAGCCAAACAAGGCATACAAATGGTCCAAGCATTAAGGCAAGCCAATGAGGCTTTGAACCCCACCTAGTACAACCATACATGGCAATACTTAAGCAACTAAAATCAGAGTTTTAACACATAAAACTAAGTCTAAAGGACCACCTAGATGGCATCTAGATGACATGAAACCAAAGGCATGCATTAAGGCCAAAACATGGAGCATTCAACACATGCTTTTGAAGCACTAAAGAGGCAACTAAGGCAAGCATACAAGCACACCAAAGAGACTGAAATAGCATGCTAGGTGGTTCCAAGCCACTAAAATGATGCAAACAAGGCATGCTATACATTCATGCTCTTAAGGCCAACAAGCCAAATACAAAGAGGCTATATAATGCATGCTAAGATCAACCCAAATGACTATGGACAGAGCTAAAACATGGCAAAATAAGCATACAAGCTTCACAAATGCAAGCCTAAAACATGCTAGAAACAAAGGCTAGCAACCTAGGCATGTTAAGGGACCAAAGAGGCATTACAAAGCAACTATGCAAAACATGCAAGGAGTGCTAAAACCAACTTATAACAATGTCATATTAGGGCATAATAAACATAGAATGCAACCAAGACATGCTCAACAAACAACCAAATATGGTGCTCCTTTGGAGGCCAAAACTTGCCCTTTCCAAGAACATCAAGGAGAGGGGGTGGCCCTCCCATTTTGGAGACTTCAAGGCACCATCTCCACCACTGAAATCCCTCAAGATTTCAGTGGTGGAGAGGCCCAAGCACCAAAGTCTCGGATCTCTCACAAAATAGCACAAAAAAGGGCCTTTTCAAGGCCTAAGGGTGGTCAAACTTGCCCAAACCACCAAACACTCTTAACAAACAATAAAGAGGCTTAAAAAACAGAACTTTTATGTGTTAAAGACTAAGCACAAAAATAGTTCAAAACTAGGCAAAAATGGAGTGCAAGAATGGGGTAAAAAGAGCTAGTTTCTTACCCTTGATGACCACCTTCACAAAGGTTGATATTGTTGCTTCCTTGAGCTTCAAACCAGCCAAAAACTTCAAGAATAAGCTCTGATTTTTGAGAACACCAAGGAAAGGTGGAAGACTAGGTGTTTTAGTGCAATAATGTGAACCAAAACACCTAGAATACAAAAGAGAAAGAGAGAGATATGATGTGTATCTATTCTAACCCTAGAAACCAGAACTTGGTTCTCTCTAAAAATGGCTAAGTCTCTCAAGAACTTCAACCCTTTTTAGTCAAGAGAAGAGGCTTCTCTTGTATAGGCACAAAACTTACAAGTTAAGCAAGCCTAAAGGCTCATCCCTCCATACACGTGTATGGAGGGGAGCAAAAGGTGATACAGCTGTCTAAAAATATCTGATAAACCAGCTGTACAGTAGTCGGCAGGGCAAAATGGTCATTTGCCAAAATTGACTGTCGACCGGCACAAAAGAGTGCCGACCGGCACAATATAGTGCCGGTGGAAACACCAACCAGCCGGTGGCCTCTAGCCACTGCCGGTGGTGTGTGGGGATGCCTCACAAAGCATTCCCTACCCTTCCAAGGCAAAACACAAGTGTTTGGTGCAAAACCAAACACAAAACGGTCGAGTTCGGAGGTCCTGAGGCAAGGCGCGCGCAGCCGAGAACTCCGGGAACTCCAAATGAACACAAACATGGATAATCACCGAGTGTTCCAACGGTGACGTCCAGGTCTTGAGGACGGTCAAAAATGGGGTGTCTACACTTTGGCAGCCTCTCAAACCATTTTAGGCCCAACTCACCCAAACTTGACAAGAAGATGAGGCACATAAAAGTGTCGTTTCGCTGGTATCCAGCTGTAGACGTCCCCAAACGTCCCGGGAGAAATCCCGTTTTATTCATTGGGCTTACTGCAGTTCGGATTCAATGTCACGGTCCTGTATCTAATCTCGCAGAATGCAATGCAAGACCGATGAATCATCAAAGAGTCCAAATCCGGCAAATCGTTTTGAAAAACTAATTTTTAGAAAGAAGTGCCAAACATGGACTGCTTTTCCAGATACAGAGTCGCCACCTAAATATTTTATTTTGGGAGAATTTAGGAAACCCTGACTCGTTGCCTAAGGCCACGTGTCCGTCATCACCAAAGTTGCCTCGACTCGGGAACTTGGGTACGATTGGGGAAGGTCATTTCATGAGCACCCCCGCTCGCCCGATCAAAGATCGGCCACTACTAAGCATGATATCTTGTTTTTGAAAACACATGTGCTCTTATTCCGGGTTTTTTTAGCCTAGAATTGCTACGTGATGCGCACATCATACAAGTATAGACTTGATCATCTAAGTTGGAACAAAACATCTCATGTTTGTTTTTTAAAGCGGTTTGCTACTTGCAAGTAGGCTAAAATGCGTTTTTGCCACCCTTGAGTGGGCTTAGAAAACATGGTGATTTGCCACTCTCAAGTGGGCTTAAAACTCGCAATCAATGAATTGTTCCAATTCAGATAATCCAACCTCCACCCACAGGCATTCAAGCAGTGATATCACATAAGCAAATAGTCTCATGGTAAGCATGCTATCATGGCAGTCACTCACACACATGCAAGGATGCTAAAGCATAAACACTTACTGAGTACTCCGAGCCAAAGAAAGAAGCTAATTAGAAATCATGCATGAATCCTAACTATGCTGAGATGCCTAATGCAACACATGCAGGAATGCAACTAAGATAGGCTCGACTATTCTAAGATGGCATACGAGATGCTACAGATAACATGTATTCAACTCGGAATTGAAATACAATACAGTTAGCATGATGCGCCGAGCCCGGTGCATGCAAGACAAATGAATGGATGCAAACATGCGAGCATAAGGATGCTAATTGAAACGTGCCCTAAAACTAACCATCAAAGCAAGTAAGTAAAAGGGAGAAAGACGTGGGGTTGGAAGACATACATCACACACACGCACACCTATTACAACATTGCCCTCTCACGGAGGGTCCGAATGAATAATACACAACCAACTAGCTAATCTAAGCTAATTAAACTAATTATTACACCATGAAATGAATAACAAATTACAGCTAATTATTACACAACACTAGCTAATTAACAAATTAACTAAGTAAGCAAGTAAACTAGCATGCAACCTATATGGAAAGGACTGCCTTAGCTCTGCCTTGAATGACAAAGGATACATGTATGCTCGAGTCGCCTTGTCGGGAAATCCATCGCGATACCTCGACTCGCCTTTGTTTGCAATTGATCTCAGAAACTTGCACAAAGCTCCAGAGAGATGAAACTCCACCCTGGGAGACTGTGGGAAGGCTGCCGACCAGCTATAGGCATGGGAGACCACCTGCCAACCACCCTTGGTGGTGAAGACCAGAAAAGGTGGTCGGCTTGCCAGAAAACCTGGTCGGCCGACCAGTTTCTTCTCCTGGTTTCTGTTTTTTCTGCAGCAAAGGCAAGAGAGAGAGAAGGCAAGGTATTTTCAACATATGTGTGCCCGACCACTCTCCCCATCATTGCATAAGCTCTAGGGAGTGTAGTCCTCGATCCTCAGGCCAGCAATCACGCATCTCGATGCATGATGGCCGAGGAGTCAAATTGCACAACTCGATGTGAAATGAATGCACATATGAACACGTAAAGGGCTACAATTCTATCATGGATAGTCAAGAGTGTCGGCGACCGGGAATTGAGGCGCATTTCGTCACTTTGAGTACGAAATATCCCTAGTTTCCCGTGTTTGGACTAAAACCTACTCCAAACACAATGCAACAAGATGGCATACACAATACGACTAGCATGCAATCCTAAATGCAATGCAACCTAATCATGCTAGCATGCGAGGGATGATATGCAAACATGCAACTAGCATACACAATGCTATGAATCAACGATGGCATACTCAATGCACATGATGCTATATGGCATACACAATTCGCATATATGAAGATGGACATACACAAAGAAATGAACAAGGCATACACAATGCGACGATCAATCATGTGACAACATGGATATGGCATACACAATGCAAGATGGACTTAAACTAAAATGAATGGGCCTCAGCCACACTCAAATCAGTGGCCATACATGATGAAATCAAGGCAATGACACACATGCAAACATGCAAGATGCAAGGGCCTAAACTCAAAGGCACAAAATGCAACTCTACAAAAACATTGAAAGGATGAAATGTGGCATACAACGACACAAGTTCCAGCTCTGAAATGGCATACAAAATGGTCTCGAATCATGCAAACAACTCATGTTATGCATGTTGAATGACTCAAGTACCGAAACCAGTGAAGTGCATTACACTAGAGGTATGCAAAACAATGCTCAAATGACCAAACCAATCCCAAACAGTCCCTATGCAGGCCCAAAACATTGGCAAAATGGACTAAAATGATGGCTCGAAAGGCATAGAAATGAAGCTCATGCAATGGTCCATAAATGAGGCATACAAGCACAACTCTCAAATGCACTTTAAGAGTGGAAAACATGGGAACATGGCACAAGTATAAGCTCTAAAATATCATGCACAATGATGCTAAAACATGCAAAGACCTCAACTTAGGCATGCAAGAGGCTTCAAAACTCAAGACTAGGCATTGATATTACACTACAAGCATGCATGGCAAGCATCATTCGACCATGGGACCTCAAAACAGAGCTAAGGCAGTCCAAAACATACACAAAATCAGTTTAGAGCATGGCCAAAATATGTTAGAATCAAGGGCCAAAACAACATGCAATGTAAGCTAGTGAGCATGGTTTACACTACAAGCATATGAAGCATTCAAGAGGCCACTAAACCAGCCAAAGACAGAGCTATGACATGCCAAATAAAGCTCAAAAACCCACTGAAACATGATCAATACATGCAAAAATGACATGCTCCTTTGATAAGCTATGAAGAGGATTATTCTACACATGCAAGAGGCAAATGCAAGGTGACCAAACCAGCCCTAGACAGAGTCTAGACAGGTCCTAAAAGTCACTAAAAATGGCCTGAACCCAGCTTAGGAAGTATGCAAATATAGGCTCCCTTGTAAGGCCAAAAATGCCAACAAACAAGACAAGGAGAGAGAGGGTCACCCCTCTCTGATTTTGGCTCTGAAAAATACATATTAACCACTAAAAATCTGCTGGATTTCAATGGCTAAAGGGCCAAGCAAAGGTCAATACAAAGGCCCTAAGGCATGGCTCAAAACAAGGCAAAATGAAGCATGCAAGGGGGTAGATGACCCCAAACAACAAAATGGCCTTAAACAAACATCAAAAGGACCTCAAAACAAGACTTTTTTCAGTTGAAAACAAAGCTCAAATATGCATGCAAATAAGGCTAAGAGATGGATCAAAATAAAGCTTAAAAAGGGAGAAAGTGTGTTACCCTTGGAGCTCAACAAGACCAACAACTTTTGGACCCAAAACACAGCTTCTTAACCTCTGAAAATGGTCTCCAAGAACCTTAGGTTGATGGTGGAAGTGTTAGGCTATGAGGTGGTGTGCAAAGGGGCAAGAACAATACACTTCTAAGCCTAAGATATAGAGACAAAGAGAGATATATGTCTATATGCCTTAACCATAATCTGAACCCTCACAAAGGAAGGGGAAGCCTTCCTTTATAGACAAAACAAACCAAAGCTTCCTCTAGAAGCTAAAAACCAAGGCTAAAGATCCTCCATACACGTGTATGGAGGATGCAGTCTGTGCTTTCTAGCTAGCACAGCTGGCAAGCACTCACAGAGACAAAACTGGAGGGAGCAGGCCGGCCAGTTCAGGTGGTCGGCCGACCAGGTCAAAGGGGTCAACACAATAAAAGGTGGTCGGCCAGCCCATTTGGTGGTCTCCCAACTGAATGCAAGCTAGTGGTATGGTAGGAGACCAGTAAATGTGGCTCAAAGACCAAGGAGACCAGCTTCCTGACAAGAAAATCGGCTGGCGAGGAGAAAAGTGGTCTCCAAGGAGAAAAGGTGGTATCCCACCCTTGTACCACCTCCCAAACAATGGAAACAAGGTTCATGCCAAAAATGAACCAACACCGATGCAAAACGAGAGTTCAGGGGGCAAAACGCGCAGCCGGGTGCCTTGAAAACTAGCTGTTAGGCACTAAAAGTGGCGTGCGACCACAAAGGTGGTCTCCCGGTCACAGTGTCCCTCTAGGCAGAGGAAACGAGGTGTGTTCCAAAAACCGTGCCAAACGGCGAAAGTTAAGTGGTCCCGAACCAAGGTGCACGGCCGACGGCTCCGAAAATCGAAAAGTGGTCTCCAAATGGGAACAGTGGCCTACGACCACGAAAAGTAGCCTACGGCCACTGAGAGATGGTCTACGAGACCTCTCCCTCCCTTCAGGAAGAGAAAACAGAACTTGGTTCGCAAATCGAGGTAAAACACAAAAGGGTCCGGAGGTTCGGGGGTAAGGCTCTCAGCCGAAACTCTGAAACCTCAGAACAAGCACAACATGCACCATTACCGAGCGCTCAATCGATGACGTCTGAGTCTTAAGGTCGATAAAAAATGGGGTGTCTACAGTTGCCCCTCTTTGACAGAACTCGAAAGTCATAAGTGATGGGAGAGAATGTCAAAGCCCAGAGACGACCCATTTTTGACAAGGCCGAAGACTTAGACAAACAGGCGAGATAATCAAAGAGATGTGCCTGCAGGCAGGGGCAAAATGCAAAGGACATGCACAAAGCCGAACATAACTTATGATCATGCAAAGCAAGCTGTAATGAAGCATAACATGCAACAGTTTAAGCAAGCATATACAAATCTAACTACATTACATGCAGAAAGGATGTAAGAGAATTATTCAATTCTCGCTGCGTCTCACACGGAGAATACAATGCCTGTCCGGTTTGTCTGGTCGCGCCAGCCTCAAATGAACCATACATACAATATCGTGCCTGAAAGAGGAAGAAACTTAATAGGTATAATATCGTTAGCAATCTGCATGACAATACAGATGAAAGCTGCGTGACAACGCAAGTGAAAGGATGCAAGACAATACAACCTAAGGGCGACGCACAATAATGCGGGTAAAAGATGCAAAATGATATGCAACATTACAAGCCACACAAATATCATAAAGGGATGGAGATGCGAGATCAAACTACGTCTACCATAGAAAAGGTGCCGACACCCTCAGACCACAATCCCCTTAGTGGAATAGGTGCGTACACATGCAGAACTATGTGTTTTGTAGACGGAACACAGGATACAAGTAATTGGGTGGCATGATATAAGTGAGGAATGATCTGCTGAGGAAAGATCGTGATCCTAAATGCTGGATACAATAAACTAAAATACAATGCAATGGATGAATTGAATGAAATACGCGGCCGAACCAAATTTTGCTTAGGAAAGGCATGGACACAAACAAACCACGTCTAATACAGAAATGGTGCCGTCACCCTCAAACCACAATTCCTTTAGTGGAATAGGTGCGTACACAAAATCTCATAACCATGCTTTAACGTGAAAGGTATGGGCACATGCCAGACCAAGCTTAACATGGAAAGGCGCAAGCGACAGATGGAGGTGATACAATGGATATGCAGTAAATGCATGCAATGTATTCTATGTATAATGCAATGTACATACTAGAATGCAATGGATGGAGTGGATAAAGCACGCGGCCAAACCAAATCTTGCCTAGAAAAGGCATGGACACAAACAAACCATGTCTAACACAGAAATGGTGTCGTCACCCTCAAACCATTCTTCTCTTAGTGGAATAGGCGCGTACACAAAATCTTATAACCATGCTTTGACGTGAAAAGTATGGGCACATGCCAGACCAAGCCTAACATGGAAAGGCGCAAGCGATATAATGGATAATGCAGTAAATGCATGCCATATATGCTATATGCAATGCAATGTAGTAACTAAAATGCAATGTAATAGCTAGGAAGGGAAGGTACCTTACAGGGGCAATTGGCAGTGGGCTTACCTCGGCAATGTCCTACCTCATGCTGATGTGGGAATCTTCTCCTTCTTCTCGGTTGAACCGCAGGTACTACTTTTCTCCCTGACTATGGTCGCAGCTTTCCCTATTCTCCAACAGGGTGACAGACTAGGTTGGTTCAATATCCAGAATTGAGGCACATACACATGCTATCTCAATCTATGGGGCTGCCATACAGATTTCAAGCCGAGGATATACGCATGGGTATTTAAACCGGACTTTAGTCTCAAAAATCCCGAACCTTTGCGTTCTAGGCATGAGCCATTCGAACTCTAGTTTCCACCGTCTAAGTTGGTTTCCTAGGAACTCACTGCAAACACAGGCAGGTCGCTATACCAAACCATCGGAAGTCGTTCGGGCACGACAAACACCAAAGGAATTGCACCTCTAGAGGATTTAAGGTCTCCTAGACCAGAGGAGTGCACAAGACAGTATGAATAAAGATGTAGGATTTAAGGTCTCCTCGACCAGAGGATTTAATGTCTCCCAGACTAGGGAGTGCACAAGACAGTGCGATGCTATGCACTAACAAGTGCAAGTGAGGTGCGCCAGAAAGCGCAAGCAATGCACTAACAAGTGCAGGTGAGGTGCGCAAGGTAGCGCGATGTAATGCACTAACAAATGCAGATGAGCTGCGCAAGATAGCGCGAATGATACCATGCAATGCACAAAACAGTGTGATGCGCTAAACAGCGTGAATGAAATGCAGTGCACAAAATAGTGCGACTGTAGACACCCCATTTTTGTCCGGCCTTAAGACTCAGACGTCATCGATTGAGCGCACGGTGATGACCCATGTTGTGCTCGTTCTAAGGTTACAGAGTCTCGGCTGAGAGCCTTGCCTCCGGACCTCGGGACTCTTTTGTGCTTTGCCTCAGTTTGCGAACCAGGTTCTATTTTCTCTTCCCAAAGGGAGAGAGAGAGGTCTCGTAGACCATCTCTCAGTGGCCATAGGCTACTTTTCGTGGTCGTAGGCCACTGTTCCCGTTTGGAGACCAGTTTCCGATTTTCGGAGCCGTCGGTCGTGTGCCCCGGTTCGGGACTGCTTAACTTTCTCCGTTTGGCACGATTTTTGGAACTGTCACAACCCAAACTCGCCCCCATAGGTTTAGCATCTTAATCGGCCAGTAATCCTTGGATTACCGAAGGCCTCTGAACAAATAAGCATAAGATAAGGGGCTGAGGAAGCAATAATACATAATTATAATTGTCCAATGAGCTGTGCTGACTTATATGAAACATAATATTTAAAACTTTATATACATATACATATTCATAAGTCAACCCTATATTATACCCACACACATTACAGTATCTTAAGTACAGCCAACATAATCAAATAAAGTCTCATGCATATACAGAACTGACAGAACTGAATACAGGACGTTTCGGGAACCTCCACGTGAGGCACAATGGTTGGCTGACAACAGAACACAGTTCCCCTACAAAAACCTTCGGGCTCAAGCTCCAGAATGCTCACCTATATACATATATATACAAACAGTGAGCTAAAGCCAGTAAATAACATTAAGGTAAAGGGGTTAGTGAACGAATTCCGAACATATCATAAGTACAGAACAGATCATAGCATAATCATTCTCATATCAGAACATAATAATGGTACATCCCATAGAACACAGAACAGAACAGAACATAACGTCTTCCGACTAGAGTAATCGGTTCCGGATACCGATTAAACACATATCACCACAATGAAGTGGCTAACGAGATCTCGTAAATGTCATGGACCCGCATTTTCATGCCGTCCCCCATGACTTGGGACTATCTATGGATGCCATAATAGATTTCAAACTTGGAATGTTCGCTCACGTTAACAGATAACATTTCAGAAATCAGAACTTATCATATATCATTTGGAACATGAATCATATGAACGTATCTTTACGATAACGTTACTCACAGTGGTTCCAGTAAGCGGTCAATCAATCCTCGGGCGTTGACCTACAAACACAAGGGCACATAGCACCAACAGATCTTATCATTACACAAGTACTTGGCCAACACAGCTTAGCTTACATTACGTTGGTTTTTATTCGTTCTTATCACATTGCTTTGAACACACACGCCCTTGCATTCTCTTAACTTAACACATTCATTACTTAGTGTGTTTCTAATCCATAACCTCATTACTATGGTTTAATTAAGGCTTAGGAATGCCTAAGATGTAATGAGGATGCCAAAACACGCATTGGAACACTTAGGCAAAATTTCTGAAAATGAGGTCCCCGCTCGAGTGTGGCTTTTCCTGCTCGAACGGGCATGCAAACAAAGGATCTCCGCTCGAGCGTGACTTTCCCCGCTCGAGCAGACTGTAAACTACATGAAAAGTACTGGTTGGTCGAAATTTATGCTCGAGCTCCAACTCCCATGCTCGAGCGGATCAACAACATGCAAAAGGGTCGCTCGAGCGCCCAAGTGGTCGCTCGAGCAGGCTGTAATAGCCTGCAAAACTACTGGATGCATGAAATTTCCGCTCGAGCGGCCTTCAAAAATCTGGGTTTTCTAGAACAGGGTTTTGAGCTTCAAAATGCAATTTCCAAGGTAACTTCGTGCATGGCTTATTCAAAACACTTGGAAAACTTTTCTAAAACACCAATGCATGATCATTTACAGGCCCTTAGTTCAAAACTCATGGATTTTAGCTAAAATTGGGTTCAAACTTTCATGCATGTAGAACACATGATTCTTTTCTCCAAAACTCATGAAATTAGTAAATTTGAACTCATAAACTCCATGCATGTAAGAAATTGTTTGTCAAAACATGAAACAAAGGTTCAAAACATGATAATTCAACATGCATGTGACTTCTAGCTTGTAATTCATCTCTAATGGCATGAATGTTGCTCAACCATGAGAGCTCTTGACAAATTTGAACATGCATGTAAGACTTAGCAACATTTCCCTCATCCTAAGCTCAATATACAGTTTTAAACACATAATCTTGAAGAAATCTCATGTTAAATGACTTAGATGCACAATCTAGAGGTTGCAATCTTACCTAGAGTCTTGATCTTGCTAAGAACTTTCTTAATCTTGAGGAGTACTTACAAATCTTTGAGTTCCTTCTTCCAATTCTCCCTTTCTCTCTGTAGAATTGCACTCTCTCTCTCTCTAAGTGAAACTCCAGAATTTTGCACTCAAATAATGCTTAAGAATCAGCTCAATTGAGTTTAAGAGGCTCATTTATACATATGATGTTATAATGCATTATTTAAACCATAAGGCTTGCCATACGTGACTTAATGAATCGTTCTAATTCAATTTTTAATTGAACTTACCATAATGTTCTAAAAATTCCAAATAACACATTCATGTAATCAATTTCGGTTTCAGATGCCGATAAGGCTTTCAATTTTCATATTAAAGTGGAAATCTAGACAGATATTCCTACGGGTGACAGATAGAAAGCCAAATCTCCTGCAATTTACACATTAATCCCATAATTCATTTTATCTACTCAATTAACATCTCTAATTACCGATCAGTAGCTAATTACGGGTCGGGGTTATTACAGTCTCCCCACCTTAAAAAGTTTGGTCCTCCAAACTTAAGTTAACATATAACGAAAGAGATGATGCCCATCAAATGTAACTTTAACTCTTTACAAAATAGGAACACAACCATATTCATAAATATGCTCATAACCCAATCTCAACCTTAGCGGCGTACAGAAACAAAATCATACATCAGTTACAGAGATTAGGGTTCGTATCAAAACAGAGTCTTATACATATTCAGATTTTAGTATGGAACAGACTCAGATACATGTTCATTTTCATATTCTTGTCCAGATCATACACAGATGCCACAATTCTTGCTTAAACATACGTGGTGCATTTATCAGCACTAACAGGGCAGATACAAAACAGATGCAGACATAATAGATACAGAACAGATACAGATACGTGATGGTTATGAATAACCAGTTCCATAAAGGAACCTTCGAATCCGGGTAACAGAACAGAACAAAAGCTGAGCCCCCGTGACGAGGCCTCCGGTACGGGTAACAGAGTGCAAACAAATATAAGTTCCATAAAGGAACCTCCGATACCGGGTAACAGCTAACATATATCACATAATACCAAGAGTCACGAATACATATCAGAGATTGAACAATCATTCAATATACAACATATAGCATTTCAGAAAACATAACTTATTTCGTGATACAGAACATAAATATAGTGTCACACAACTTTACTGTATTATTACTCACATTACTTATGTCAAGCACTTATCGGGGTTATAGATTTGCACTGGTCTCATTTTCATAAGTAATTTCCCCCGTTAAGTTACAGAGATTCGATTTATTCCTTTCCGAGTCATTCATTCGGTCTTTGTTCAATTTGGTTTTCAATTCGGTAATCCATCATTGTCATTCGGAAGTTGTCAAGTATACCAGGCAATTCATATATCGGTCCCATAACAGTAGACAAAATTCGGATGCAATCATTCGCATATCGTTTATCAGCCTCAATTCCTACAGATTCAGTCGTACTACGTGTCAATACAAAAACAGTTATTCACAGAATATACTGACTACATATATTTCTAGGTAGTCAAGGTTTATCATCAAACTATTTTGTTGTCAACAAGTCCCATCAGTTTCGAAGTATAGAAGCACAAAAGCAATCATTCTCCTAGTCAAATAAATTTATGGCAGTAACGGTAATTCCAGTGCAATTAACCACATGTCATTACATAGTATTCCCATATCTCCCAAGCATAAGTTACCAAATTTCATAATCCCATTCACGTGTGTCCCAGTCAGTTCTAAACAGATGGTAAAAAGCTATTTATAATCACATAGCCTGCTGTTGACGGTTCACATTCTTCCTAAGTGTTCAAGATCGATTCAAATTTTCATTCGGTTAGTTCCCTTAGCAACACAGCCTTGTCATTCAATCATAAGCAATTCATAACCCCTTATAGTGTAATCAAATCAGATCACGGCTTTCAATAAGGATCTTCTCATATCAAATCAATGAAAGTTCTACCCGATCATATCAGACGAAGTTCAAGGCGTAAGTCATCAAACAAGAATTCCATCAATCAAACAAAGGTCTCATCAAACTACAGTTCTATCAAATTAGATTAGGTAAAGGTTCTAGCCTTATTATTTCCAACGAGGTACATTAGTTCTATAATTCTTACCCATTCGCTTAGGTGCATAGTCAGTAGTTTTACAGTTGTTCTAAGTTCTTCGGTTCTCAATTCACATCAGAGTTATGTATCACAATAGTTCATATCGAACAGTTCAGGTCATATACAGTGTTACATTTTCCAAGTGAGTTCACATGTGGGTGCACAGGTATGTAGTTGTTCATATCAAGAAGTAAGCATCACAGTCAATATAACAATTTCCCAGAGTCATAATCCTAATGGTCAAGTTATCAACAAATAATCACATCAATCATTCTGAGCAAAGGTATGGTCATATATGTACATGTCCAGAGTCTAATAACCTTCCCAATACAAGTTCACGAGTTCTATGTACAGATGAACACAAAACAGTTTCTCCAGATATGAGGATTAAGGCAACAAGTCATAAGTCTACTTAGTCTAGATACACATGCAGCGGATACAGAGAGTGTGTCGAGTTCGATTAACCAACATTCCATGCAAAGGTATAGATAGATGTGAGTTCAAACATGTTCCATATACAGTCAATACTAGTATGTCTCCATATTTAATAGTTCGAGCACAGTTCAACAGGTCGGTCACAATAGTTTATATCAACCAGTAAGTCTCAAAGTGTTCATTAACCACAGTTCAATCCCATCAATTCTAATAATCTCACAGGCGAGGACATATATCTATACAGATACGAGTCTAGGATCAATTACCATTTAGGCATTCATTCGCAAATTCATAAGCATAAGTTCATTCTTCCAAACTGACATAGATTCTCAATTTCAGAAATTCCCTACGTGACTAATTCACATATACAATATGAGATCACGGGTCTAATCATTCGATGATGTTAGTCGATATATAACGGTTCAATTCAAGTCATGGTCATACAGATTTCCCAAGTTAAAGCCAATCATAATGCGTTCCCATGTTCAATAGTTCTAGCATAGTTCAAAAGGTCATACCTAACAGTTCATATTAAATTTTCGCAATACGGTACAAAGATTTAACCCGACAAATTCCCATTGTTTACAAGTCCCAATAATTTCCAAGGTACAGGTGGTTCGTTAAGTTCATAAGGTTCAATTAACATGAGTTCATAGTTCTAATAATTCAATTGGTTCAATCAATATTCCCACAATCTATATCAAGCTAAGAAACGTATGATTCACACACAAATTCCCATATAAACAATTGCACATAGTCAAGGTAATACCTGCGTCAGTCATCGCAGCGTTCTGAACATTCTCTGAAACTAGGGTGTAGATTTAGGCTTATTGTTGTTCGGATGAGTTCGTGGGCAAGATTTAGCCAAGTGTCCTTTCTGTCCACATCTAAAACAAGCTCCTGACAGACGGCGACAAATGCCCCAATGTTGTTTCCCACATTCTCTACAGACAGGTATATCATTGTTCACATTGCTTCCCCGACTCTCTTTGTTCACAGTTATTGCCCCAGATTTTTCATTCGCGGAGATCATCGAATTACTAGTCATTTCGACTTTTTGTTTCTTCTGTTTTGTTCTTTCGGATTCAGTTGATGATGTTGATTTTGATATTTTCAAGGCTACTATGTTTGCCTCGGACATTAAGGCCCTATCAAGAACATCCACGTACTTTGGTAATTTTAAGATGCCAACTCAGTCAAACACATCTAAGTCCAGTCCACCTTCAAATTTCCTAGCCTTTTTGTAGTCAGTGTCTATCATATGGGGTGCATATCGGGCTAACTCAGTAAATTTTGTTTCATATTTGGCCACAGTCATTTTGCCTTGTTTTAGTTGTTCAAATTCGGATACCTTCCTATCCCAGATGCAATGGGTAAAATATATTTTGAAGAAAATTTCTTTAAATCTATCCCACGTTACACCCTCATTATCATTTCGCACTAACATCCACCATCTCCTAGCCTCATTCTTGAGTGTGAATGTTGCCAACAAAACTTTCTGTGCCTCAGTGCACGGAAATACCTCAAATATTTTTTCAGTTTCTAAAACCCAAGCCTCGGCTTTTAACGGTTCAATACCCCCCAGAAATTCCGGTGGTTTCATCTTATTGTATTTCTGTGTCAGTGTTATCATATCATAACTAGCTGGTTCAGGTACATGTATTTGCCCTTGTTGCTGTTGTTTCAGATTTTCAGTTAAGGCTTCAACCATTCTTTCTAACCGGCTAATTCTGGCGTCAGAAGAGTCAGATTCGTCTACATCCCTTGTCCTTTCCATTGGCTACACACAAACAGGGTGCTTATCAATACAAGGAAAATTCTCACTGATTTCGTATTTCATTGCATATCAGACGTGTTTATACTTCTAGTTCAATTCAGATATAGTCACATGATCCCTTACTTTCATACATTCATGGTCACACGGATTCCACATTCGGTATTGCAATTAACATTACATGTTATTCCACTTAACTCATAGATTCATTTCTTTTCATTTTCAGTTCAAATATGTTCATACGCTTACACATGGTAATGCAATGTCCCTATTTCATTTCTAGGACATCCTATAGCTCATATGGACACGTGTGTGCGGTATAACTCGTGCTCTGATACCACTCTGTCACAACCCAAACCCGCCCTTATAGGTTTAGCATCGTAACCGGCCAGTAATCCTTGGATTACCGAAGGCCTCTGAACAGATAAGCATAAAATAAGGGGCTGTGGAAGCAATGATACATAATTATAATTGTCCAATGAGCTGTGCTGACTTATATGAAACAGAATATTTAAAACTTTATATACATATACATATTCATAAGTCAACCCTATATTATACCCACACACATTACAGTATCTTAAGTACAGCCAACATAATCAAATAAAGTCTCATGCATATACAGAACTGACAGAACTGAATATAGAACGCTTCGGGAACCTCCACGTGAGGCACAATGGTTGGCTGACAACAGAACACAGTTCCCCTACAAAAACCTTCGGGCTCAAACTCCAGAATGCTCACCTATATACATATATATACAAACAGTGAGCTAAAGCCCAGTGAATAACATTAAGGTAAAGGGGTTAGTGAACGAATTCCGAACATATCATAAGTACAGAACAGATCATAACATAATCATTCTCATATCAGAACATAATAATGGTACATCCCATAAAACACAGAACAGAACGTCTTCCGACTAGATTAATCGGTTCCGGATACCGATTAAACACATATCACCACAATGAAGTGGCTAGCGAGATCTCGTAAATGTCATGGACCCGCATTTTCATGCCGTCCCCCATGACTTGGGACTATCTATGGATGCCATAATAGATTTCAAACTTGGAATGTTCGCTCACGTTAACAGATAACATTTCAGAAATCAGAACTTACCATATATCATTTGGAACATAAATCATATGAACGTATCTTTACGATAACGTTACTCACAGTGGTTCTAGTAAGCGGTCAATCAATCCTCGGGCGTTGACCTACAAACACAAGGGCACATAGCACCAACAGATCTTATCATTACACAAGTACTTGGCCAACACAGCTTAGCTTACATTACGTTGGTTCTTATTCGTTCTTATCACATTGCTTAGAACACACACGCCCTTGCATTCTCTTAACTTAACACATTCATTACTTAGTGTGTTTCTAATCCATAACCTCATTGCTATGGTTTAATTAAGGCTTAGGAATGCCTAAGATGTAATGAGGATGCCAAAACACGCATTGGAACACTTAGGCAAAATTTCTGAAAATGAGGTCCCCGCTCGAGCGTGGCTTTCCCCGCTCGAGCAGGCATGCAAACAAAGGATCTCCGCTCAAGTGTGACTTTCCCCGCTTGAGCAGACTGTAAACTACATAAAAAGTACTGGCTGGTCGAAATTTACACTCAAGCTCCAACTCCGACGCTCGAGTTGATCAACAACATGCAAAAGGGTTCGCTCAAGCGCCCAAGTGGTCGCTCGAGCGGGCTGTAATAGCCTGCAAAACTATTGGATGCGCGAAATGTCCGCTCGAGCGGCAAATCCCACGCTCGAGCGGCCTTCAAAAATTTGGGTTTTCCAGAACAGGGTCTTGAGCTTCAAAATGCAATTTCCATGGCAAATTCGTGCATGTCTTTTTTAAAACACTTGGAAAACTTTTCTAAAACACCAATACATGATCAGTTACAGGCCCTTAGTTCAAAACTCATGGATTTTAGCTAAAATTGGGTTCAAACTTTCATGCATGTAGAACACATGATTCTTTTCTCCAAAACTCATGAAATTAGTAAATTTGAACTCATAAACTCCATGCATGTAAGAAATTGTTTGTCAAAACATGAAACAAAGGTTCAAAACATGATAATTCAACATGCATGTGACTTCTAGCTTGTAATTCATCTCTAATGGCATGAATGATGCTCAACCATGAGAGCTCTTGACAAATTTGAACATGCATGTAAGACTTAGCAACATTTCCCTCATCCTAAGCTCAATATACACTTTTAAACACATAATCTTGAAGAAATCTCATGTTAAATGACTTAGATGCACAATCTAGAGGTTACAATCTTACCTAGAGTCTTGATCTTGCAAAGAACTTGCTTAATCTTGAGGAGTACTTACAAATCTTTGAGTTCCTTCTTCCAATTCCCCCTTTCTCTCTCTAGAATTGCACTCTCTCTCTCTAAGTGAAACTCAAAAATTTTGCACTCAAACAATGCTTAAGAATCAGCTCAATTGAGTTTAAGAGGCTCATTTATACATATGATGTTATAATGCATTATTTAAACCATAAGGCTTGCCAAAGGCGACTTAATGAATCGTTCTAATTCAATTTTTAATTGAACTTACCATAATGTTCTAAAAATTCCAAATAACACATTCATGTAATCAATTTCGGTTTCGGATGCCGATAAGGCTTTCAATTTTCATATTAAAGCGGAAATCTAGACAGATATTCCTACGGGTGACAGATAGAAAGCCAAATCTCCTGCAATTTACACATTAATCCCATAATTCACTTTATCCACTCAATTAACATCTTTAATTACCTATCAGTAGCTAATTACGGTCGGGGTTATTACAGGAACACACCTCGTTTCCTTTGTCTAGAGGGACACTGTGGCCCGGGAGACCACCTTTGTGGTCACACGCCACTTTCGATGCCTAACAGCCAGTTTTCGGGGCACCCGGCCGCGCGTTTTGGCCCCCGAACCCTCGTTTTGCATCGGTGTTGGTTCATTTTTGGCATGAACCTTGTTTTCATTGTTTGGGAGGTGGTACAATGGTGGGAGACCACGTTTTCTCCTTGGAGACCCCTTTTTCTCCCCGCCAGTCGGTTTTCTTGTCAGGAAGCTGGTCTCCTTGATCTTTGAGCCATATTTACTGGTCTCCCACCATACCACTAGCTTGCATTCAATGTGGAGACCATCAAATGGGCTGGCCGACCACCTTTTTTGTGAGTGACCCTTTTGACCTGGTCGGCCGACCAGCGGAAGTGGTCGGCCGACCACCTGAACTGGTCGGCATGCTCCCCCATTTTCTGTCTCTGTGAGTTGTTGCCAGCTGTGCAAGCTGGGAGGCACAGACTGCATCCTCTATACACGTGTTTAGAGGATCTTTGCCCTTGTTTTTTAGCTTCTTTGAGAAGCTTTGGTCCCTTTTGGCTATAAAGGAGGGCCTCCCCCTCCTTTTCCATTGTTCAGATTTTGTTTGAAGGCATACAATATATCTCTCTTTGTATCTCTATATTTAGGCTTGAGAAGTGTAGTGTTCTTGGCCCTTTGCATACAACCTAATAGCCTAACACTTCCACCATCAACCTAAGGTTCTTGGAGGGTCTTGAGAGGTCTTAAGGAGCAGTGTTTTTGGTCCAAAAGTTGCTGGTCTTCTTGAGCTTCAAGGGTAACACACTTTCTCCCTTTTTAAGCCTTATTTTGATCCATCTCTTATCCTTATTTGCATGCATATTTGAGCTTTGTTGTCAACGGAGAAAAGCTTCCTTTTTAAGTGTTTAACATGTTTGTTTAAGGTCATTTTGTTGTTGGGGGTCATCTACCCCCTTGCATGCTCTATTTTGCCTTGTTTTGAGCCATGCCTTAAGGCCATTGTTTTGATCTTTGCTTGGCCTTTTAACCACTGAAATCCAGCAGATTTTAAGTAGTTTGCATGCTATTTTGAGGGCCAAAATCAGAGAGGGGTGACCCTCTCTCTTTTGGCCTTGTTTGTTGACATTTTTGGCCTTCCAAAGGAGCCTATATTTGCATGCTTCCTAGGCTGGGTTCAGGCCTTTTTTAGCGACTTTTAGGGCCTGCCAAGGCTCTGTCCAGAGTTGTTTTGTCATCTTGGGTGTGTCTCTTGCATGTGTAGAATAATCCCATTCATAGCTTGTCAAAAGAGCATATCATTCTTGCATGCATTGATCATGTTTCAGTGGGCTTTTGGGCATTATTTGGCGTGTCATACCTCTGTCTTTGACTGGTTTAGTGGCCTCTTGAATGCTTCACATGCTTGTAGTGTAAATCTTGTTCACTAGCTTATATTGCATGTTGTTTTGGCCCTTGATTCTAGCATATTTTGGCCATGTTCCAAACCGATTTTATTCATATTTTGGGCTTCCTTAGCACTATTGTGAAGCCTCTTGGTTGAATGATGCTTGCCATGCATGCTTGTAGTGTAATAGCCATGCTTAGCTTTGAGTTTTGAAGCCTCTTGCATGCTTAACTTGAGGTGTTTCTATGTTTTGGCATCATTGAGTATGATATTTCAGAGCTTATACTTGTGCCATGTTCCCATGTTTTCCACTCGTGAAGTGCATTTGAGAATTGTGCTTGTATGCCTCATTTATGGACCATTGCATGAGCTTCATTATTGTGCATTTCAAGCCATCATTTTAGTCCATTTTGCCACTGTTTTGGGCCTGCATGAGGTCTGTTTGGAGTTGGTTAGGCCATTTGAGCATTGCTTCGCATACCTCTAGTGTAATGCACTTCACTAGTTTCGGTACTTGAGCCATTCAACATGCATAACATAAGTTGTTTGCATGATTCGGGACCATTTTGTATGCCATGTCAAAGCTGGAACATGTGTCATTGTATGCCATATTTCATCCTTGCCATGCTTTGGTAGAGTTGCATTTTGTGCCTTAGGTTTGGTCCCTTGCATTTATGCATGTTTCCGTATATTTTGTTGCCTCATTTTCATCATATTGGCCACTGATTTGAGTGTGGCTGAGGCCCATTCATTTTAGTTTAAGTCCATCTTGCATTGTGTATGCCATATCCATGTTGTCGCATGATTGATCGTCGCATTGTGTATGCCTTGTTCATTTCTTTGTGTATGTCCATCTTCATATATGCGCATTGTGTATGCCATATAGCATCACGTGCATTGAATATGCCATCGTTAGTTCATAGCATTGCGTATGCTAGTCGCACCCTTGCATGTCATCCTTTGCATGTTTGCATCATTTAGTCGCATTGCATTTTGGTTGCATGCTAGAGTAGCATTCATGTCATGCATTGTTTGTTGCATTGTGTTTGGAATAGGGTTTAGTCCAAACACGGGAAACGAGGGACGTTTCGTACTCAAAGTGACGAAATGTGCTTCAATTCCCGGTCGCTGACACTCTTGACTATTCATGACGGAGTTATTAGCTTTAGTTGTCTATATGTGCATTCATTTCACATCGAGTCATGCAATTCGACTCCTCGGCCATCATGCATCGAGATATGCGATTGGTGGCCCGAGGGTCGAGGACTACACTCCCTAGAGCTTGTGCAATGATGGGGAGAGTGGTCATGCACACATATATTGAAAATACCTTGCCTTCTCTCTCTCTTGCCTTTGTTGCAGAAAAACCAGAAACCAGAGGCAGAAACTGGTCGGCCGACCAGGTTTTCTGGCAGGCCGACCACCTCTTTTGGTCTCCACCACAAAAGGTGGTCGGCAGGTGGTCTCCAAAGCCAATAGCTGGTCGGCAACCTTCCCACAGCTTCCCAGGGTGGAGTTTCAACCTTCTAGAGCCTTGTGCAAGTTTCTGAAATCAAATGCAAACAAAGGCGAGTCGAGGCATCACGATGGAATTTCCCGACAAGGAGACTCGAGCATGCATGCATCCTTTATCATTCAAGGTAGAGCTGAGGCAGTCCTTTCCACATTGTTTGCATGCTAGTTTATTTTCTTCCTTAGTTAATTTGTTAATTAATTAATGTTGTGTAATAAATAGCTGTAATTCGTTAATCTATTTCGGTTGTGTAATAATTAGTTTAATTAGCTTAGATTAGCTAGTTGGTTGCATATTATTCATTCGGACCCTCTGAGAGAGCGCCAACTGTTGTAATAAGTGTGCGTGTGTGTGATGTATGTCTTCCAACCCCACGTCTTTCTCCCTTTTACTTACTTGCTTTCGATGGTTAGTCTTTAGGCACGTTTCAATTAGCATCCTTATGCTCGCATGTTTGCATCCATTCATTTGTCTTGCATGCACCGGGCTCGGCGCATCATACTAACTGCATTGTATTTCGATTATGAGTTGAATACATGTTATCTGTCGCATCTCATATGCCATCTTAGAATAGCCGAGCCTATCCTATTTGCATTCTTGCATGTGTTGCATTAGGCATCTCATCATAGTTAGGATTCATGCATGATTTCTAATTAGCTTCTTTCTGTTTTGGCTTAGAGTACTCGGTGAGTGTTTATGCTTTAGCATCCTTGCATGCGTGTGAGTGACTGCCATGATAGCATGCTTACCATGAGGCTATTTGCTTATGTGATATAACTGCCTGAATGCCTGTGGGTGAAGGTTGGGTTATTTGAATTGGAACAATTCATCGTTTGCGAGTTTTAAGCCCACTTGAGAGTGGCAAATCACCATGTTTTGCCCACTTGAGGGTGGCAAAATTTGCATTTTAGCCTACTTGCGAGTAGCAAACGGCTTTCAAAAACAAACATGAGATGTTTTGTCCCAATTCAGGCGATCCAGTCTATACTTGTATGTTGTGTGCATCACATAGTAAATCTAGGCTAATAAACCAGAATAAGAACACATGTGTTTTCAAAAACTCGATATCATGCTTAGTAGTGGCCGATCTTTGATCGGGCGAGCAGGGGTGCTCACGAAGTGACCTTCCCCAATCGTACCCAAGTTCCCGAGCCGAGGCAACTTTGGTGATGACGGACACGTGGCCTTAGGCAACGAGTCAGGGTTTCCTGAATTCCCCCAAAATAAAATATTTAGGTGGCGACTCTGTATCTGGCAAAGCAGTCCATGTTTGGCATTTCTTTCTAAAAATCAAATTTTCAAAATGATTTGCTGGATTTAGACTCTTTGATGATTCATCGGTCTTGCATTGCACTCTGCGAGATTAGATACAGGACTGTGACATTGAGTCCAAACTGTAGTAAACCCAATGAACAAAACGGGATTTCCTCCCGGGACGTTCGGGGACGTCTATAGTTTCTGGCGACTCTACTGGGGAATTAGAGAACTTGACTCGAACTCATGATATCTTATTTTGACTACACTTATGTGTTTCTTTTCATTGCATTTGCATTGGTGCGCCTAAGTCACTGTATTTGCCGTCTGCTATTCCTGAATGGTTTGCCGGAGGCTCGCTTTGAGAAGCGTGCCATAAGGCTGACCAGTTACGGGCTCTGCCACGATGGGAACACAAACCCCAGTTTTTACCGGGGCACCCTTTTTGACCATTCGACCTAGTGCATATTCGGAATCCATACTGACCATTCCAAACTAGGACAGGTTACTTACCCGATTATAGGTTGTTTGAAACCGCTGTGTGCGTAGTGAAACCCTAGCTCCTGACAAAATAGGACAGGGAAACCCTATCCCTCCATAGGGGTGTTTTGGCTCTCGCTTGCTTGTTATGTGCTTTTAGAGCGTGTCTCTACAGGAATGCATGTATCAGTTTGCAAGTTTGGGTATCAGGCTTGAGGGCATCAGTATTTTGGGGGAATCAGTTTTACCTGAGGGTATCGGTTTACAAGCAGAATTTTGGGCAGAATTCAGTAGAGAGCACAGTCGTTTAGTTTTGCTCGTATCTGTTTTGGTGAATTTGAGCTGAGATGTTGTCTGTTTTCTCTTTTGCTAGGGTAGTCTTGGAACCATAGCTTCAGAAGGCTCCCATATCCCCCGAGTACACCGAACTTGTGTTGATAGACTTTGTCAGGTCAGAGATTCAGTTCAAGGACAACCAATGTTCTCCTTTGCTGAGGCAAGGCCAGTCAAGGCTTACTGGTTCATCTGATCTGTCAATCACCAGTTGCATCACCCTCGTCCAAACTTAGCAGACCGTGATGGCACAAAACTTAGTGGAAATTGTGGTTATGGCAGCCGCATTAGACCAAGGAATCATCTTGCAGGGTGAGACCGACGTTGAAGTACCACACCCACCCAGGTCACCTGTCGTGCGTCCGATCTGGGAACCCCAATTGTTTCAAGCTCGTGAGCCCACCACATTTGAGCTAATGGGAATGATTGGTGACCTTCAGAGGTCTGTGGCTGATCTCGCCTATGGAATGTCGACTTCACCCCTAACCACACCGTGTGCCGGGAAATTCATGCTGTAGGAGCCTCCGTTACTGGAGCGAATTGTGATTGAGCTCAGCCAACCTGAAGCTATCTCGAGCTCTGGCAATGACATGTCAATAGTAGCTGGACTTCGCACCAGTCAAGCAACCCAAACCTTCCATCAAGCTGAGGCTAGTGGAAAGCACAAGAGGAAGATGGACACTGGTCCCTATGAACAGCTCCAGCAAGCTGTTGAGGCTCTGAAAGCTGGAGGGTGGGATAAGCAACAAGTACTCACAGTCATGGCTAAGACTATGGATGACATCTTTCCCACTCAGGCCGAGGGCAGTTCAAACCAGAGGGAAAATCGAGATAGGGACCGTCATGCCAGAGCAATTCCTTCCAACCCTAACCCTGCACCGAGAAAAGATCAGAGAGCCAAGGCAGCACTTGCCGATCCTTTTGCTAGTGTGTCCAGCAAAAGTCCACAGACTTCAAAGCATCTACCTCGAGCACGGAGGGTCTTCCATGCCCTCTATATTCCTTTGTCCAAAGCTCTCCAAATCCTTGTTGGACAAGGCCATCTCAAACCCCTTGAGCCTCGCCCTCTCCCGAACCCTCTTCCAGCTACGCATGATGCTACCCAGTACTGCGCGTACCATCAGCAAACTGGCCATACTACCGACAATTGCTTCCGTCTTCGCCATGAAGTACAGGATCTGTTTGATAACGGGGTCATCCTCCTGCCGAGCTCAGCAAAGTCTATCACTACTGGATCAGTGAACTTGGGGGATGGTACGAATATGTGATCAGGGGATGAACCACCTGCGGGCGGCACTCAGTTTACTCCGAATATAGCGTATGGCACGCACTGTTTTGAGCATTTGCGAATGCTAGTTTTGTTGTTTCTGGCTTGGGTATTGAGTCGGTTCTGTTGTTTTGTTTTGAGTCTGTCTCTTTGTTTTGAGTCAGCCTTTTCATACTGAGTCAGTTGGGGTCTGTCTTGTCGTATCGAGTCAGTCCTGTTGTATAGGAGTTGGGTGATTCCGGGGGTGTTACCTCGGAAATCACTATCTTGTTTTGTGTCTGTCTTTTGCTTTCTTTTGAGTCCGTTTCTGCCGAGGAACCAGTTGTGCCAACAGATCTGAATGGAACAGCGGTTATTTTCACACTCTTGTGTTTGCTTCTGCCTTGCACCAGTTGTGCCAGAAGTGTTGAATGAAACGACAGTGCTTTTCACCTACTTTTCTGTGCCTTGAAATCATTACATTGACCTAAGTTTTTCAAAACTTTTTGAACACTGTGTTGAAAACAAAGAGGAAAGAATTCCTCGGGTTTTGCAAAAATTTGATCAATTGAGAGAAAGAGAGGCGTGCTAAGCCCTTAGTGAATGAAATCATGCTTGTTAACGTGAGTACTGAGAAGGATCCTGGCTTGATCCAGATTGGTTCTACACTGTCTTCCACGCAAGCGATTAGTCGCTTTCTTAAAAGATTTCAAAAAAATGTTTTACACTGTCCTGCGAAGACCTGTGTGGAATTGCTCTTGAGATTGTGCAGCCTAGGATCGCTCTTAGCCTCGAGACCCGATCCCCTCTGCTGTCAAACCTTGAACTTGAATTCAGAATGTTCAACAGTCAACTACAATGTGAGGCCTATGTGGCCAGATTTGAAGCAGCCCGTGAACTAGGGGCAAGAAAAGATCAAAAAGATCAGATGTCATCAACAAAAGCTTGCGAAGCTAGATCAGAAGCCCCCCTCGGACTAAGGGCAAAAAATATCAGATGTGCTCGAAGAGCCGAAGATGGATTATCCTGCAAATCAATGAAGATCGGCAAAAATGCCAAATCCTAGAAGGGAAGAAAGAAGAAAGTATTGCTGAAGAACAACTGAGTTCCTGTCCACAACACTAGGGGAAAATTCAGCCCCCATTGGATGGACTCCTACATCATCAGCGAACAGCAGCCATTCTCCTAGATTCAGATGGCCTCGAGATCATAAAACCATTTGGCATGGACAAAGCACACTTTTACCCTTGAGAGGCTCGCTGGGCCGAAAACTCGGAAAGGCGACCCAGGCAAAAGTTAGAGCAAATGAAAAAAAGAAAAAAAAAAAGAGAACAAAAAAAAACAACAAAAAAAACACAAAGAAAAGATACAAGAAAAGAAATGAAGAAGAAAAGAAAAGAAATGAAAAGAAAAAAAAGAATTGAAAGGAAAAGAAAAACAAAGCTCGCAAAGTTGAAAACTCGGAAGGGCGGCCTTGGCAAAAGTTAGAGCGCAAAAGGAGAGGTTAATACCCAAGTGTACCTTAACCCCGAACTACGTAAGGCTTGATTCCCATCTTTGGGATACGTAGGCAACTTCTTTCTGAAGTCCAGCCATAAACACTTCCAGATCAATTGTGTCTATGTCATGGTTTTGGTCATCTTTGCCTTCTCTGTATCTGAGAGCTCGGTTGTGATCATTACTCTGAAGACTGATTACAATGCACTGCGGTGCCATTTAAACAAGGGGCAACTTTCCATTGCCATACAGTGTGCTGTGGTGCTATTCAAACAAGCGGCAATTTTCCATTGCCATACAGTGTCGTTCAAACAACGGGCAGTTTTCCATTGTAATGGGTCCGAGGTTGTGCATCTCAAGAGTAGGTTCGGTGCTCATTGAGCAGTGGCCATTTGCAAAAACAGTTTTTGAGAATTTTTACTGAGGTTGACTAATTTTCTCGAAAAGTATTCCATTTTTCAAAACTGGACCATTTCTTGGACCCAAAAAGGAAAATTTTTAGTACTCATAGCCTGACTTGCATGATTTTAAATCAGAAAATCGAACAAGCATATTAATCTAGCTCTCATTTTGGTTAAAATTGTTTTAGCAGAAGCCAAAAACAAAAAATGGTCAAAATGATGAACTAGGGACACAGTTGAGTCAGGTGTTCTGTCTTTTCCCCATTGTTAACATGCCTGCCAGAAAGGGCACTCTACGTGCCATAAAAGGGCACAACTGAAGCTGACAGCAAAATGTCGAAAGCTCTCTCATCCTCCAAGCAACGAGGTATCAAGCCAAGTGCGAAGCACGAATTGGAATGGACTAAGATATTCCACTTCCTTGTTTGGACACATCTAATCACATCCAAACTCCTGAGTAGAGCATCGTCAACCGGTGTCAGCTGCTGATTTGCTACACACCCAATTGTAGCACAATTCCTCTGTGGGAGGAACTCACTAGCTACGCACAGAAGAAAAAGAATCTAGCAGAATGCTAGGGGCAAGAGCCCGCAACTTCTTGTTTATCCATCAACCACCCAGGGGAGGGATAAAAAAATGGGAGATTAAAGAATAGAGAGATGTGCGCTGAGAGAAAAAGTGAGGAAAAGGGCTTTTTCAGAAAAACAGAGCTTGAGGGCCGAGTGATGTGAGAATCACAAATGAGAAAGGGTGGGAAACAATACCCGGAGAAACTGGCACCTCGTGCACCGAGAGGTCTTTTGCCTTTGTAACACAACTGAGTGTCGTGTTTGTGTGTTTTTGTTTGTCTCGATTCTTGTTTTGAGTCGTTTGAGTGTCAATAGATGTGTTTAGGTTGTTTTACCTTGTTTTTCCTTTGTTGAGTTGTGTTTAGGTTGTTCTACCGTTGTTTTTCGTTGTTGAGTCATTTTGGCTGTGGTTAGTTGTAGGCTCAATACCCGGTTGAGAACCCTTTTCTCATTTCAATTTCAAAAATGAATCGTTTTGTGCTCAGAATACTGTGTCGTTCCCATATTTGTGCAAAATAGGATTTGTTCTTTCATAAAGCCGCAGGGTTCAACCCAGGTCAGGTGAAAACAGTAAAACTAGGACCTACCTGAAGCTATATAGGTTCCAGACTGCAAAGCAAAAGAAAATGGAGAAAATTTTGAGCATATGCGTGTGTTTCACCTTCAGAAAATTCCAAGATTGCATTCTATATGCACCTCCTCAGGCCTTGTTAATGCTACTGAAGTATGAGTGCGCCTCTACCTCAAGTGTAAGCCTGCTTCAAGTCAGAATGGCTGTCCAAGCAGCACATGTGGTTTTCACATGCAGATGTTGTCTCTTGCCAATATAAACAGGGTGTACCCTTTTTAAGCTGAGTGTGTTGCAAAGCCCTCCGAGAGATAAATCGGAGGCAACAGAGTACATGTTTGACGCTCCTCTATTGCATAGAATGTGCACTTTCATATACACTTCTGTTGCATGCGTGCCACGCATCATTTTGATTCATGCATAGAATATGCTTGCTTTTGATTCCGCATAGAATATGCTTTGCTTCCAATCATGCATAGAATATGCTTTCAATGCTGCATAGAATATGCCTATCTCATGCATAGAATATGCTTTCAATATTGCATAGAATATGCTTTCCATGTTGCATAGAAAATGCACTCTTCCATACTTGCATAAGAAAATGCATTCTTCCTCACTTGCATAGAACATGCATTTTATCGCACTTTCTTGTGCATTTTATCTCACTCGCACTGTCTCATGCACACTGTATTATTTGCACTGTCCTGTGCACCCTTTGGTCTAGGAGACCTTAAATCCTGCATCTCCCGTCGCACTGTTTTGTGCAATTTACATTCGCGCTGTTTTGCGCATCGCACTGTTTTGTGCAATTTACATTCGCGCTGTTTTGCGCATCGCACTGTTTTGTGCAATTCACTTTCGTGCTGTTTTACGCATCGCACTGTTTTGTGCAGGTTATCATTCGCGCTATATTGCGCATCGCACTGTTTTGTGCAGTTTATCATTCTCGCTGTTTTGCGCATCGCACTGTTTTGTGCAATTTATCATTCGCGCTGTTTTGCGCATTGCACTGTTTTGTGCAGTTTATCATTCACACTGTTTTGCGCATCGCACTATTTTGTGCAGTTTATCATTCGCGCTGTTTTGTGCATCGCACTGTTTTGTGCAATTTATCATTCACGCTGTTTTGCGCATCGCACTGTTTTGTGCAGTTTTCATTCGCGCTGTTTTGCACATCGCACTGTTTTGTGCAATTCACTCTCGCACTGTTTTGTGCAGTTTATCATTCGCGCTGTTTTGTGCATCGCACTGTTTTGTGCAATTTACATTCGCGCTGTTTTGCGCATCGCACTGTTTTGTGCAATTTACACTTGCGCTATTTTGCGCATCGCACTGTTTTGTGCAATTTACTTTCGCGTTGTTTTGCGCACCGCATTGTTTTGTGCGATTTTCATTCGCGCTCTTTCACGCATCACACTGTTTTGTGTACTACATTTCATTCGCGCTATTTCGCGCATCGCACTGTTTTGTGCATTGCATGATATCATTCGCGCTATCTTGCGCACCTCACTTACACTTGTTAGTGCATTGCTCGCGCTTTCTTCCGCACCCCACTTGCACTTGTTAGTGCATAGCTTCGCACTGTCTTGTGCACTCTCTGGTCTAGGAGACCTTAAATCCTCTAAAAGTGCAATTCCTTTGGTGTTTATCGTGCCCGAATGACTTCCGGTGGTCTGGTATAGCCACCTGCCTGTATTTGCGGTGAGTTCCTAAGAGACTAACTGAGACGGTGGAAACTAGAGTTCGAATGGCTCATGCCTAGAACACAAAGGTTCGGAATTTCTGAGACTAAAGTCTGGTTTAAATACCCAGGGGTATATCCTCGGCTTGAAATCTGTGTGGCAGCCCCATAGATTGAGATAGCATGTATATGCGCCTCAATTCTGGATACTGAACCAACCTAGTCTGTCACCCTGTTGGAGAATAGGGAAAGCTGTGACCATAGTCAGGGAGAAAAGTAGTACCTGTGGTTCAACCAAGAAAAAGCGAAAGATCTCCAGCAGCACACGGTAAATCATTGCCAACCTGTAAGGCACGATATTGTATGTACGGTTCATTTGAGGCTGGCGCAACGAGACGAACCGGACAGGTATTGTATTCTCCGTGTGAGACATAGCGAGAATTTCATAATTCTCTTACACATTCACTACATGAAATGTAGTTTGATTTGCATGGCATTCATGCTTAAAACTGTTGCATTTATTGTGTATATTTGCTTCATTACAGCTTGCTTTGCATGATCATGAGTTACATTCGGCTTTGTGCATATCATTTTGCATTTTGCCCCTACCTGCGGGCACATCTCTTGTTATCTCTCGTATTTGTCTAAGTCTTCGGCCTTGTCAAAAATGGGTCGTCTCTGGGCTTTGACATTCACTCCCGTCACCTATGACTTTCGAGTTCTGTCAAAGAGGGGCAACTGTAGACACCCCATTTTTGACCGGCCTTAAGACTCAGACATCATCGATTGAGCGCTCGGTGATGACGCATGTTGTGCTCGTTCTGAGGTTACAGAGTCTCGACTGAGAGCCTTGCCTCCGGACCTCGGGACTCTTTTGTGCTTTGCCTCGATTTGCGAACCAGGTTCTATTTTCTCTTCCCGAAGGGAGGGAGAGGTCTCGTAGACCATCTCTCAATGGCCGTAGGCTAATTTTCGTGGTCGTAGGCCACTGTTCCCGTTTGGAGACCAGTTTCCGGTTTTCGGAGCCGTCGGCCGTGTGCCCAGATTCGGGACCGCTTAACTTTCTCTGTTTGGCACGGTTTTTGGAACACACCTTGTTTCCTCTGTCTAGAGGGACACTGTGGCCCGGGAGACCACCTTTGTGGTCGCACGCCACTTTCGGTGCCTAACAGCCAGTTTTCGGGGCACCCAGCCGCGCGTTTTAGCCCCCGAACCCTCGTTTTGCATCGGTGTTGGTTAATTTTTGGCATGAACCTTGTTTTCATTGTTTGGGAGGTGGTACAAGGGTGGGAGACCACCTTCTCTCCTTGGAGACCACTTTTCTCCCCGCCAGCCGGTTTTCTTGTCAGGAAGCTGGATCTTTGAGCCACATTTACTAATCTCCCACCATACCACTAGCTTGCATTCAATGTGGAGACCATCAAATGGGCTGGCCAACCAGCTTTTTTGTGAGTGACCCTTTTGACCTGGTCGGCCGACCACCTGAACTGGTCGGCCTGCTCCCTCATTTTCTGTCTTTTTGAGTTATTGCCAGCTATGCCAGTTGGGAGGCACAGACTGCATCCTCTATACACGTGTATGGAGGATCTTTGCCCTTGTTTTTTAGCTTCTTTGAGAAGATTTGGTCCCTTTTGGTTATAAAGGAGGGCCTTCCCCTCCTTTGCCATGGTTTAGATTTTGTTTGAAGGCATACAATATATCTTCTTTGTATCTCTATATTTAGGCTTGAGAAGTGTAGTGTTCTTGGCCCTTTGCATACAACCTAATAGCCTAACACTTCCACCATCAACCTAAGGTTCTTGGAGGGTCTTGAGAGGTCTTAAGGAGCTGTGTTTTTGGTCCAGAAGTTGCTGGTCTTCTTGAGCTTCAAGGGTAACACACTTTCTTCCTTTTGAAGCCTTATTTTGATCCATCTCTTAACCTTATTTGCATGCATATTTGAGCTTTGTTGTCAACTGAGAAAAGCTTCGTTTTTAAGTCTTTAACATGTTTGTTTAAGGTCATTTTGTTGTTAGGGGTCATCTACCCCCTTGCATGCTCTATTTTGTCTTGTTTTGAGCCATGCCTTAAGGCCATTGTTTTGATCTTTGCTTGGCCTTTTAACCACTGAAATCTAGTAGATTTTCAGTGGTTGACATGCTATTTTGAGGGCCAAAATCAGAGAGGGGTGACCCTCTCTCTTTTGGCCTTGTTTGTTGGCATTTTTGGCCTTCCAAAGGAGCCTATATTTGCATGCTTCCTAGGCTTGGTTCAGGCCTTTTTCAGTGACTTTTAGGGCCTACCTAGGCTCTATCTAGAGTTGGTTTTGTCATCTTGGGTGTGCCTCTTGCATGTGTAGAATAATCTCATTCATAGCTTGTCAAAGGAGCATGTCATTCTTGCATGCATTGATCATGTTTCAGTGGGTTTTTGGACATTATTTGGCATTTCATACCTCTGTCTTTGACTGGTTTAGTGGCCTCTTGAATGCTTCACATGCTTGTAGTGTAAATCATGTTCACTAGCTTATATTGCATGTTGTTTTGGCCCTTGATTCTAGCATATTTTGGCCATGTTCCAAATGATTTTATTCATATTTTGGGCTGCCTTAGCTCTGTTTTGAGGCCTCTTGGTCGAATGATTCTTGCCATGCATGCTTGTAGTGTAATAGCCATGCTTAGCTTTGAGTTTTGAAGCCTCTTGCATGCTTAACTTGAGGTGTTTCTATGTTTTGGCATCATTGAGCATGATATTTCAGAGCTTATACTTGTGTCATGTTCCCATGTTTTCCACTCTTTAAGTGCATTTGAGAATTGTGATTGTATGCCTCATTTATGGACCATTGCATGAGCTTCATTGTTGTGCATTTCAAGCCATCATTTCTGTCCATTTTGCCACTGTTTTGGGCCTGCATGAGTTCTATTCGGAGTTGGTTAGGCCATTTGAGCATTGCTTCGCATACCTCTAGTGTAATGCATTTCACTAGTTTTGGTACTTGAGCCATTCAACATGCATACCATGAGTTGTTTGCATGATTCGGGACCATTTTGTATGCCATGTCAAAGCTGGAACATGTGTCATTGTATGCCATATTTCATCCTTGCCATGCTTTGGTAGAGTTGCATTTTGTGCCTTAGGTTTGGTCCCTTGCATTTGTGCATGTTTGCGTATATTTTGTTGCCTCATTTTCATCATATTGGCCACTGATTTGAGTGTGGCTGAGGCCCATTCATTTTAGTTTAAGTCCATCTTGCATTGTGTATGCCATATCCATGTTGTCGCATGATTGATCGTCGCATTGTGTATGCCTTGTTCATTTCTTTGTGTATGTCCATCTTCATATATGCGCATTGTGTATGCCATATAGCATCACGTGCATTGAATATGCCATCGTTAGTTCATAGCATTGCGTATGCTAGTCGCACCCTTGCATGTCATCCTTTGCATGTTTGCATCATTTAGTCGCATTGCATTTTGGTTGCATGCTAGAGTAGCATTCATGTCATGCATTGTTTGTTGCATTGTGTTTGGAATAGGGTTTAGTCCAAACACGGGAAACGAGGGACGTTTCGTACTCAAAGTGACGAAATGTGCTTCAATTCCCGGTCGCTGACACTCTTGACTATTCATGACGGAGTTATTAGCTTTAGTTGTCTATATGTGCATTCATTTCACATCGAGTCAAGCGGTTCGACTCCTCGGCCATCATGCATCGAGATATGCGATTGGTGGCCCGAGGGTCGAGGACTACACTCCCTAGAGCTTGTGCAATGATGGGGAGAGTGGTCATGCACACATATATTGAAAATACCTTGCCTTCTCTCTCTCTTGCCTTTGTTGCAGAAAAACCAGAAACCAGAGGCAGAAACTGGTCGGCCGACCAGGTTTTCTGGCAGGCCGACCACCTCTTTTGGTCTCCACCACAAAAGGTGGTCGGCAGGTGGTCTCCAAAGCCAATAGCTGGTCGGCAGCCTTCCCACAGCTTCCCAGGGTGGAGTTTCAACCTTCTAGAGCCTTGTGCAAGTTTCTGAAATCAAATGCAAACAAAGGCGAGTCGAGGCATCACGATGGAATTTCCCGACAAGGAGACTCGAGCATGCATGCATCCTTTATCATTCAAGGTAGAGCTGAGGCAGTCCTTTCCACATTGTTTGCATGCTAGTTTATTTTCTTCCTTAGTTAATTTGTTAATTAATTAATGTTGTGTAATAAATAGCTGTAATTCGTTAATCTATTTCGGTTGTGTAATAATTAGTTTAATTAGCTTAGATTAGCTAGTTGGTTGTATATTATTCATTCGGACCCTCCGAGAGAGGGCCAACTGTTGTAATAAGTGTGCGTGTGTGTGATGTATGTCTTCCAACCCCACGTCTTTCTCCCTTTTACTTACTTGCTTTCGATGGTTAGTCTTTGGGCACGTTTCAATTAGCATCCTTATGCTCGCATGTTTGCATCCATTCATTTGTCTTGCGTTCACCGGGCTCGGCGCATCATACTAACTGCATTGTATTTCGATTCTGAGTTGAATACATGTTATCTTTCGCATCTCATATGCCATCTTAGAATAGCGGAGCCTATCTTAGTTGCATTCTTGCATGTGTTGCATTAGGCATCTCATCATAGTTAGGATTCATGCATGATTTCAAATTAGCTTCTTTCTGTTTTGGCTTGGAGTACTCGGTGAGTGTTTATGCTTTAGCATCCTTACATGCGTGTGAGTGACTGCCATGATAGCATGCTTACCATGAGGCTATTTGCTTATGTGATATAACTGCCTGAATGCCTGTGGGTGAAGGTTGGGTTATTTGAATTGGAACAATTCATCGTTTGCGAGTTTTAAGCCCACTTGAGAGTGGCAAATCACCATGTTTTCTAAGCCCACTTGTATGCTGTGTGCATCACATAGTAAATCTAGGCTAATAAACCGGAATAAGAACACATGTGTTTTCAAAAACTTGAGATCATGCTTAGTAGTGGCCGATCTTTGATCGGGCGAGCGGGGGTGCTCACGAAGTGACCTTCGTCAATCATACCCAAGTTCCCGAGCTGAGGCAACTTTGGTGATGACAGACATGTGGCCTTAGGCAACGAGTCAGGGTTTCCTAAATTTTTCAAAAATAAAATATTTAGGTGGTGACTCTGTATCTGGCAAAGCAGTCCATGTTTGGCACTTCTTTCTAAAAATCAGTTTTTCAAAATGATTTACCGGATTTGGACTCTTTGATGATTCATCGGTCTTGCATTGCACTCTGCGAGATTAGATACAGGACTGTGACATTGAGTTCGAACTGTAGTAAGCCCAATGAACAAAATGGGATTTCCTCCCGGGACGTTTGGGGACGTCTACAGCGATGTGTGAAAGAGTGCGAATGTAAACCGCACAAAACAGTGCGATGCGCAAAACAGCGTGAAAGTAATTTGCACAAAATAGTGCAATGCACAAAATAGCGCAAGTGTAAATTGCACAAAACAGTGTGATGTGCAAAACAGCGCGAATGATAAACTGCACAAAACAGTGCGATGCGCAAAACAACGCAAATGATAAACTGCACAAAACAGTGCGATGCGCAAAACAGCGCGAATGTAAACTGCACAAAACAGTGTGATGCGCAAGAAAACGCGAGTGTAAACTGCACAAAACAGTGCGATGCGCAAGAAAGCACGAGTGTAAACTGCACAAAACAGTGCGATGCGCAAGAAAGCGCGAGTGATAAGAAATGCGAAAGTGCACAAGACAGTGCGAGAGAGATACAATGCTCAAGAGAGTGCGAGGAAGGTGCACAAAAGAGGTGCGATAAAATGCATCTCCTGTGCAAGTAAGGTGCACAAAAAAGTGCGATGAAATGCATGTTCCATGCAAGTGAGGAAGAATGCATTTTCTCTGCAAGAGAAATGAGCATTTTCTATGCAAGTATGGAAGAGTGCACTTTCTATGCAACATGGAAAGCATATTCTATGCAATATTGAAAGCATATTCTATGCATGAGACAGGCATATTCTATGCAGCATTGAAAGCATATTCTATGCATGATTGGAAGCAAAGCATATTCTATGCATGAATTAAAACGATGCGCAGCACGCATGCAACAGAAGTGTATATGAAAGTGCACATTCTATGCAATAGAGGAGCATCAAACATGTACTCTGTTGCCTCCGATTTACCTCTCGGAGGACTTGGCAACACGCTCAGCTCAAAAGGGGACACCCTGTCTACATTGGCGAGAGATGACATCTACATGTGAAAACCATAGGTGCTGCTTGGACTGCCATTCTGACTTGAAGCAGGCTTAAGTTTGGGGTCTAGATATACTCATACTCCAGAGAAACGGCGAGGCCTGAGAAAGTGCACCTGGAATACAGTCTTGGAATTGCCGAAGTTGAAACATGCTAAGATGCTTCAAATTTTCCCTCTTTTCTTTTGGTTTGCAGTCTGGGACCCATATAGTTTCAGATAGGTCCTGGTTCTACTGTTCCGACATGACCTGGGTTGAACCTTGCGTTTTTTGAGAGAACAAATTCTATTTTGTACAAATGTGGAGAATGGCACAGCACTTGGACACAAAACGATTTTATTTTTGAATTTGAAATTTAGAAACGAGCTCTTAACCGGGTATTGAGCCTACGACTGACCACAGCCAAAACGACTCAACAAAGGAAAACAAAAGGTAAACAACCTAAACACATCTATTGACACTCGAAGCGACTCAAAACAAGAATCAAGACAGACAAAACAAAACACAAGACTCAAATGTGCACAGGGAGCCTGTTTCTCCGGGTATTGTTTCCCACCCTTTCTTATTTGTGATTCTCACATCACTCGGCCCTCAGGCTCTGTTTTTTCTGAAAAAGCCCTTTTCTCACTTTTTCTCTTATCGCACATCTCTCTATTCTTCAATCTTTCATTTTTTATCTCTCCCCTGGGTGGTTGATGGATAAACATGAGGTTGTGGGCTCGTGTCCTTAGCATTCCACTAGATTCTTCTTCTTCTGCGCATAGCTAGTGAATTTCCCCACAGAGGTGTTGTGCTACAACTGGGTGTGTAACCAATCTGCAGCTGACATCGGTTGGCGATGTTCTGCTGGGGAGTTTGGACATGATCAGATTTGTCCAAATGAGGGAATGGAATATCCCGCTCCACTTCTAGTTCGTGCTTCGCACTTGACTTGATACCTCGCTGCTCAGAGGATGAGAGGGCTTTCGGCCCTTTGCTGTTAGCTTCAGTTGTGCCCTTTTCTGGCAGGTATAGTGCCCTTTCTGGCGAATGCATTGACAACGGGGAAAAGACAGGACACCTGACTCAACCGTGCCCCTAGTTCATTATTTTGACCATTTTTTGTTTTTGGCTTTTGCTAAAACAATTTTGACCAAAAAGAGAGTTTGATTAACATGCTTGTTTGATTTTCTGATTCAAAACCCTGCAAGTCAGGTTGTAAGCACTGAAAATTTTCCTTTTTTGGGTCCAAGAGATGGTCCAGTTTTTTGGAAAAAATAGAATAAATTTTAGAGAAAATTAGTCAACCTCAGTAAAAATTTTCAAAAACTATTTTTGCAAATGGCCACTGCTCAACGAGCACGGAACCTACTCTTGAGATGCACAACCTCAGATCCAAAACAATGGAAAATTGCCCCTTGTTTGAACGGCACTGCATGGCAATTGAAAGTTGCCCCTAGTCTGAATAGCATCGCAGCACTACACGGCAACGGAAAGTTGCCCCTAGTATGAATAGCGGCGCAGCATGTGGCAACTAGTCCTCACAGTGACAATTACAACCGAATTCTCGGATACAGAGAAGACAAAGATGACCAGAACCATCACATGGACACAATCGAATTTGAAGTGTTTTACGGCTGGACTTCATAATGAAGTTGCCTACGTATCCCAAAGATGGGAATCAAGCCTTACGTAGTTCGGGGTTAAGGTACACTCGTGTATTAACCCTCACCTTTTGCGCTCTAACTTTTGCCAAGGCCGCCCTTTGCGGGTTTTCAACCTTGTGAGCTATGTTCTTCAATTCTTTTTCATTTCTTTTCTTCTTTTCATCTTTTCTTTTCATTTTCTTCATTTTTCTTCTTTTCCTTTTTTTTTTTATTCTTTGCATTTTTCTTTTTTTTTTTTTTTTGCTTTAACTTTTGCCTGAGTCGCCCTTCCGGGTTTTCGACCCAGCGAGCCTCTCAAGGGTAAAAGTGTAGCTTTGTCCATGCCAAATGGTTTTGAGATCTCGAAGCCATCTGAATTCAGGAGAATGGCTGATGTTCACTGGTGATGTAGGAGTCCATCCAATGGGGGCTGAATTTGCCCTTAGTGTTGTGGATGGGAACTCGGTTGTCCTTCAGCAATGTCTTCTTCTTTCCTCCCTTTTGGGGTTTGGCATTCTTGCCGATCTTCATTAGCTTGAGCAACATCCTAATTTTTTACTCTTTGAGCACATCTGACATTTTTTTGCCCCTAGTTAAAGGGCTACTTCTGATCTAGCTTCGCAAGCTTTCTTTTGATTATTTCTGACCTCCTTGCCCCTAGTTCATGGGCTGCTTCAAATCTGGCCACACAGGCTTCACATTGTGTTTGACCGTTGATCATTTTGAATCTAAGTTCAAGGTTTGAAAGCAAAGGGGTTGAATCTTGAGGCTGAGAGCGATCCTAAGCTGCACAATCTCAAGAGCGATTCCACACAGGTCTTCGCAAGATGGCACAAAACATTTTTTGAAATCTTTTAAGGAAGCGACTAATCGCTCGCGCTGAAGACAGTGTAGAACCAATCTGGATCAAGCTAGGATCCTTCCCAGTACTCACATTAACCAACATGATCTCATTCATTAAGGGCTTAGCACGCCTCTCTTTCTCTCAATTGATCAAATTTTTGCAAATCCCGAGGAATTCCTTCCTCTTCATTTTCATTACAATGTTCAAAAAGTTTTGAAAAACTTAGGTCAATGCAATGATTTCAAGGCACAGAAAAGTAGGTGAAAAGCACCGCCACTTCATTCAAATCCTTTGGCACAACTGGCGCAAGGAAGAAGCAAACACAAGAGTGCGAAAATTACTGCTGTTTCATTCAGATCTGTCGGCACAACTGGCTCCACGGCAGAAACAGACTCAAAAGAAAGCGAAAAGACAAACACAAAACCAAAATAGTGATGTTCGAGGTAACACCCCCGGAATCACCTAACTCTAACATAACAGGACTGACTCGATACAACAAGACAGACCCAACTGACTCAGTATGAAAAGACTGACTCAAAACAACGAGACAGACTCTAAACAACATAACAAAACTGACTCAATACCTAAGTCAGAAAGCACAAAACCTAGCATTCGCAAATGCTCAAAACAGTGCGTGCCATACGCCACATCTGAAGTAAACCGAGCGCCGCCCGCAGGTGGTTCATCCCCTGATCACATCATATTATCCCCCAAGTTCACTGATCCAGTGACGATAGACTTTGCTGAGCGTGGTGCGACGATGACCTTGTTGTCAATCAAATCTTGCACTTCATGGCGAAGACGAAAACAATTGTCAGTGCCATGACCGGTTTGTTGATGGAAGGCATAGTACTGGGCAGCATCATGCGTAGCCGGAAGAGGATTCGGGAGAGGCCGAGGCTCAAGGGGTTTGAGATGGCCTTGTCCAACAAGGATTTGGAGAGCTTTGGACAAAGGCATATAGAGGGCATGGAAGACCCTCTGACCTCGGGGTTGGTACTTCAAGGTTTGTGGATTTTTGCTAGACGCACCAGCAAAGGGATTGGCAGGTGCTGGCCTGGTTTGCTGATCTCTTCCGAGTGGAGGATTAGAGCTAACAGGATCATTTCTGGTACGACGGTCCTTCTCCCGGTTTTCCCCTTGCTTTGAACTGCTCTCATTCTGAGGACGAAAGTATCCTCCATGGTTTTTTCAACAACTGCGAGCACTTGCTCTTTGTTTAGTCCCTCGGCTTTCAAAGCCTCAACAACCCACAGAAGGTGTTCATGAGGATCAATGTCTACCCCTACCTTGTTCTTTCCACTCGCCTCCACTTTGCAAAGGGATTGGCCTTCTTCAAATGCAGCCCGTCCCAAGATTGGGGAGCCTTTTGACATGAAATTCCCGGTATATGGTGTGGTTGATGACGGAGCCAATATCACAAAGGCTAAATCTGCCACAGTTCTCTGAAGATCTTCGATCATTCTCATCAGCTCAGAAGTAGTGGGCTCATGGGTTTGAGATGATTGGGGTTCGGGTGCATTCATCATGCATAAGTCCATGCTTTCTGGGATAAACACCTCAGGCTTGGGTAGATGGACTGGGGTGATGTATACGCTGGGGTCGTAAGGGATGGCCAGTGTGTGGATTAGATTGAGATGTGGATGAGGTACTTGGTCATTGGGGTCTGAAAGTGGAGCTATCGTCCGATTGTCGATGAGATTTTGGACCTCATGACGAAGGCGGTAGCAACGGTCGGTGCCATGACCACGCTGCTGATGGTACACACAGTACTTGGAGGGGTTATGTCTGGCTGGGAGTGGGTCAGGTAGAGGTTGAGGATCGAGGGGTTTGAGATACCCTCTTTCCATCAGGACTTTTAGTGCGCTAGTCAGGCTCATATAGAGGGGGGTGAAAGTTCTGCCCTGAGCTCGGGCTGGGCCGGCTGCTTGTAGGCTTGGTTTGGCAAAAAGGTTGGTTGTGGTGACTGTATTGATTTCGGTGGGTTCGGGAATAGTGCTACTACTAGCATTGGTGCTTCTTGCAATCGCCCTCCTTATCGGTTCACTTGTTCTGGGAATGATCCCACTGTTGAACGCCTTCTCGACCTGAACCCTCAGTTCATGCAAACTTTTGAAAGTGAATAGTGGAGCGACTATCAACTTTTGCAACATATCATGCTCGAGGTTTCGCACCACTATCCGCACTTGATCTTTCTTAAAAAGGCGATTTGTCATCTGTGCTGCCTTTGCTCTCCACCTTGCAACAAATTCCACAAACGGCTCTGTAGGATTCTGATGGGTTGCTTCAAGCTCTTACATGGTCATTTCAACTTGGGTATTGTAAGAATACTGATCGACAAAGGCCTCAGGCAACTCTTCCCAGTTCTGCTTCACTGTATTCTCCAACTTGGCATACCAAGCGGCTGCTACACCCGATAGGGTTCTTCCATACAGAGAGAGGTTCTGTGGCTTAGTCAGACCCATTGGCTTCAGGACATCTAAGAAAAGCCGGATATGTACCATAGGATCTCCAGACCTGTCGAAACGGTCAATATGTGGCATTTTGAATCTGTCTGGGAGCCGTACGGCAGCCTCAGTGTACCCATCCTCAATGTCGGGAATGGAGTTAAGGCCCTGTGCCTTCTTGAATTGCTTCTCAAGGTTCGCAATTTTCACCGCGGTCGGATTGAGGTCATTAGCATCAAGGGGATAACGCCTCTCATTAGGCTACACCAGGGGTCTGAAAACTCGGGCTTGAGCCAACCCTTCTGAAGGATCTAGACCCTACAAATCTTCAGATGGCGGAAGTGGGTTAAAGTTCGGCTGGGGTCCCGAAGCTGGATGTGAGACAGATGCCCCAAATAGGCATTGTGTTTCAGCACTGGTCTCATCCCGCATGGTAGTTCCCTGATTTAACGCTGCTATCACGGCGACAAATTCTTCCGAACCCTGTGCCATCACGGGTCTGCTGATGATATGACTGGTGACTATCGGATCAGATGAACAAATGAGCCCTGTCTGGCCCTTCTTTGCCTTACCACTGGCGAAGGAAAACTGGTTACCCTTGAACTGAATCTCTGACCTGACAAAGTCTATCAACACAAGTCCAATGAATCTGGGGGATATCGGAGCCTTCTGAAGCTATGGTTCCAAGACTACCTAGCAAAAGAGAAAACAGACAGCATCTCAGCCTGATTTCACTAGAACAAATATGAGCAAAGCTGAATGACTGTGCTCTCTACTGAATTCTGTCCAAAATTTTGCCTGTGAACTGATACCCTCAGGTAAAACTGATTCCCCCAAAATACTGATACCCGCAGGCCTGATACCCAGACTTGCAAACTGATACAAACAGCCCTGTAGAGACACACTCTGACAGCACATAGTAGGCAAATGAGAGCCAAAACACCCCTATGTTGGGGTAGGGTTTCCTTGTCCTATTTTGTCAGGAGCTAGGGTTTCACTACGCATGCAGTGGTTTCAAACAACCTATAATTGGGTGAGCAACCTGTCCTAGTTTGGGATAATCACTATGGATTCTGAATATGCACTAGGTCGAATGGTCAAAAAGGGTGCCCCGATAACAACCGGGGTTTGTGTTCCCATCGTGGCAGAGCCCGTAACCGGTCAACCTTATGGCACGCTTCTCAAAGTGAGCCTCCGACAAACCGTTCAGGAATAGCAGATGGCAAACACGGTGTCCTAGGCGTACCAATGCATATGCAATGCAAAGAAACACATAAGTGTAGTCAAAACAAGATATCATGAGTTCAAGTCAAGTTCTTTAAATCCCCAGCAGAGTCGCCAGAAACTGTAGACGTCCCCGAACGTCCCGGGAGAAATCCCGTTTTGTTCATTGGGCTTACTACAGTTCGGACTCAATGTCACGGTCCTGTATCTAATCTCGCAGAGTGCAATGCAAGACCGATGAATTATCAAAGAGTTCAAATCTGGCAAATCGTTTTGAAAAACTAATTTTTAGAAAGAAGTGCCAAACATGGACTACTTTGCCGGATACTGAGTCGCCACCTAAATATTTTATTTTGGGGGAATTTAGGAAACCCTGACTCGTTGCCTAAGGTCATGTGTCCATCATCACCAAAGTTGCCTTGGCTCGGGAACTTGGGTACGATTGGGGAAGGTCATTTCATGAGCACCCCCGCTCGCCCAATCAAAGATCGGCCACTACTAAGCATGATATCTTGTTTTTGAAAACACATGTGCTCTTATTCCCCTTTTTTTAGCCTAGAATTGCTACGTGATGTGCACAGCATACAAGTATAGACTGGATCGTCTAAGTTGGAACAAAACATCTCATGTTTGTTTTTGAAAGCGGTTTGCTACTAGCAAGTATGCTAAAATACGGATTTGCCACCCTCGGGTGGGCTTAGAAAACATGGTGATTTGCCACTCTCAAGTGGGCTTAAAACTCGCAATCAATGAATTGTTCCAATTCAGATAATCCAACCTCCACCCACAGGCATTCAAGCAATGATATCACATAAGCAAATAGCCTCATGGTAAGCATGCTATCATGGCAGTCACTCACACACATGCAAGGATGCTAAAGCATAAACACTTACTGAGTACTCCAAGCCAAAGAAAAAAGCTAATTAGAAATCATGCATGAATCCTAAATATGCTGAGATGCCTAATGCAACACATGCAAGAATGTAACTAAGATAGGCTCGGCTATTCTAAGATGGCATACGAGATGCTACAGATAACATGTATTCAACTTGGAATTGAAATACAATGCAGTTAGCATGATGCGCCAAGCCCGGTGCATGCAAGACAAATGAATGGATGCAAACATTCAAGCATAAGGAGGCTAATTGAAACGTGCCCTAAAACTAACCATCAAAGCAAGTAAGTAAAAGGGAGAAAGACGTGGGGTTGGAAGACATACATCACACACACGTACACTTATTACAACATTGCCCTCTCGCAGAGGGTCTAAATGAATAATACACAACCAACTAGTTAATCTAAGCTAATTAAACTAATTATTACACAACAAAATGAATAACAAATTACAGCTAATTATTACAAAACACTAGCTAATTAACAAATTAACTAAGTAAGCAAGTAAACTAGCATGCAACCTATATGGAAAGGACTGCCTCAGCTCTGCCTTGAATAACAAAGAATACATGCATGCTCGAGTCACCTTGTCAGGAAATCCATCGCGATACCTCGACTCGCCTTTGTTTGCAATTGATCTCAGAAACTTGCACAAAGCTCCAGAGAGATGAAACTCCACCTTGGGAGACTGTGGGAAGGCTACCGACCAGCTATAGGCATGGGAGACCACCTGCCGACCACCCTTGGTGGTGAAGACCAGAAAAGGTGGTCGGCCTGCCAGAAAACCTGGTCAGCCGACCAGTTTCTTCTCCTGGTTCCTGCTTTTTCTGCAACAAAGGCAAGAGAGAGAGAAGGCAAGGTATTTTCAACATAAGTATGCCCGACCACTCTCCCCATCATTGCATAAGCTCTAGGGAGTGTAGTCCTCGATCCTCGGGCCACCAATCATGCATCTCGATGCATGATGGCCGAGGAATCGAATTGCACGACTCGATGTGAAATGAATGCACATATGAACACGTAAAGCCTACAATTCTATCATGGATAGTCAAGAGTGTCAACGACCGGGAATTGAGGCACATTTCGTCACTTTGAGTACGAAATATCCCTCGTTTCCCGTGTTTGGACTAAACCCTACTCCAAACACAATGCAACAAGATGGCATACACAATACGACTAGCATGCAATCCTAAATGCAATGCAACCTAATCATGCTAGCATGCGAGGGATGATATGCAAACATGCAACTACCATACGCAATGCTATGAATCAACGATGGCATACTCAATGCACATGATGCTATATGGCATACACAATGCGCATATATGAAGATGGACATTGTAGACGTCCCCGAACGCCCCGGGAGGATGAGTCCCGTTCTGTTCATTTTGGGCTCACTACAGTTCAGACTCAAATTGTCACGGTTCTTAATCTGAACCAAAGAGTCCAAATCCGGCAAATCGTTTTGAGAAAACAGATTTTTGAAAGAAATGCCAAACATGGACTGCTTTGCCAAATACAGAGTCGCCACCTAAATATTTTATTTTTGGGAAATTTAGGAAACCCTGACTCGTTGCCTAAGGCCACGTGTCCGTCATCACCAAAGTTGCCTCGGCTCGAGAACTTGGGTACGATTGGGGAAGGTCACTTCTTGAGCACCCCCGCTTGCCCGATCAAATATCGGCCTCTACTAACCATGATATCGAGTTTTGAAAACATTATGCATTCTTATTCCGGTTATTAGCCTAGATTTACTATGTGATGCGCACAGCATACAAGTATAGACCAGGTCGCCTGAATTGGAACAAAACATTTCATGTTTGTTTTTTTTGAAAGATAGTTTGCTACTCGCAAGTAGGCTCAAAATGCAAATTTTGCCACCCTCGGGTGGGCTTAGAAAAGATGGTTTTGCCACTATCTAGTGGGCTTAAAACTCACAGTTGATGATTTGTCCCAATCCAAGTAACCCAACCTTCACCCACAGGCATTCAGGCAGTTGTATCACATAAGCAAATAGCCTCATGGCAAGCATGCTATCATGGCAGTCACTCACACACATGCAAGGATACTAAAGCATAAAAACTTACCGAGTACTCCAAGTCAAAACAGAAGCTAATTAGAAATCATGCATGATCCTAACAATACAAAAATGCCTAATGCAACACATGCAAAAATGCAACTATAATAGGCTCGGCTATTCTAAACATGGCATATGGAATGCTACAGCTAACATGTATTCAACTTGGAATTGAAATATAATGCAGTGAGTTATGATGCGCCGAGCCCGGTGCATGCGAAATAGATGAATGAATGCAAACATGCTATCATACTGTATGCTAATTGAAACATGCCCTATAATCTAACCATCATAAGCTGGTAAATAAAAGGGAGAAAGACGTGGGGTTGGAAGACATACATCACACGCACGCATACTTATTACAATTGTGCCCTCACTCGGAGGGTCCGAATAAATAATATACAGTCCCAAATAAATAATACAGTCCCAATAAGTACAAAATCCTAATTAAATAACAAATTAATCTAGGAAAGCAGTAAATGGCACGCAAATCCATGGACCGCCTCGGCTCTGCTCCATATGATGAATGATGCATGTTCAGGTTGCTTGGCGCAGAAATCCATTGCGACGCCCCAATTAGCCTCTGTTTACAATTAAACCCAGAATATTGCGCGAAGCCCCAAAAGATTGCCGGTTTCTGATTTGCTACAACAGAGAGCAGAAAAGGGGCATAGCAATGTATTTTCACATATGTATGCTTGACTACTCTTCAGGGAGTGCAGTCCTCGATCCTCGTGCCACCAATCACGCATCTCGATGCATGATAGCCGAGGAGTCGATTTGCATGACTCAATATGAAATGAATGCACACATAAACACAACAAGACCGAGACTCCATCATGGATAATCCGGAGTGTCAGTGACCGGGAATTGAGACACGTTCCGTCACTCAAAGTACGAAACGTCCCTCGTTTCCCGTGCTCGGGCTAGCTTCTATCCCAAACACAATGCAATATGCATGACATGCATAAATGCAACTAATATACAACCTAGCATACACAATGCTCGATGTAACATGACATACACAATGTTCTAACATACAACCTAGCATACGCAATGCTATGAAATGAAATGGCATACGCAATGCGTGATGGACTTACACCAACATGAGTGGACCTCAGCCACACTCACATTAGTGGCCATTAGATGAAAATGAGACACTCGAAATGCGTACACGCATGCACGCAAACCGAGGACCGACCCTAAGGCACAAATGCCACTCTAACAAGGCATGGCAAGGCACGAAATATGGCATATAGAACATGCAAATTCCGGCACTGAAATGTGATGCAAAATGGCCCCGAAACATGGAAACATGGCACCCAATGCATGGAATGGTCCCGAAACACAAGACTAGGCACATGCATTGACCTATAGCTACACAAAGCATGCATTATTTGATCATGAAGCATAAAGACAGAACCAAGGCAATCCCAAAACATGAATATTTCTAGTTCAAAGCACGGCCAAAAGATGCTAACAAGATGGCCTAACATAGCATGCAATTTTGACTATCAAACATGGGTTACATGGCAAGTACATGAAGCAAGTAAGAACTCATCAAACCAACAAAAATCAGTGAACTAAAAATGTGAAAATAAGCCCAAATAATCACTGAAATGCAGCCAACATGTGCACAAATAATGGGTTCCTTTGAAGGGCCATACAAGGGGTTATTAAGCACATACAAGATAGACATGAAGCATGGAAAAATTAACTCTGAAAATCAAATATGATAGCCCTAAAACTCACCAAATTGGCCTTGAAATCAGTCAACTAAGCATGCAAGATAGGGCCTCTTTGGAAGGCCAAAAAGACCGTCAAACAAAACAAGGTGAGAGGGGGGTCACCCCCCTCTGCTTTTGAGGCTCAAAACAGTGTATTAGCCACTGAAAATCCACTGGATTTTAGTAGCTAGAAGGCCAAACAAAGCATGCAACAAGGGCTTAGTTGTAAGGCTCAAAGTAAGAGACAATCAAGCATACAAGGAAGCATATGACTTCAAACAAAAGAATGCCCTTAATCAAACATCAAGAGGGCTTTAAAACAAGACTTTTTCCAGTTTGCAAAAAATCCCAAAAATGTTTACAAGTGAGGCTAAAACATGGTGCAAAAATAGCCCTAAAAGAGAGATAGGGGACAAGGGGCAGTAGCCGGCCTCAAAAAGTGAAGATCCCTTCAACAAAGTTGAAGAGGGGCTCAAAACAAGATACTTTACAGTTTATGGAAAACCTCGAATATGCTCACAAGCAAGGCTATAATATGATGTAAAAATGGCCCTAAAAGAGAGATAAAAGGCAAGAGGCAGTAGATGGCCTCAAACAGAGGAGAGTCCTTCAATAAAGTTGAAGAGGGGCTCAAAAAAAGATATTTTACAGTTTGGCTCGGAGCCCAGAAATGCTCAAAAATAAGGCTAATATATCATGCAAAAATAGGCCTAAAAGAGGGATAGAGAGACGAGATAGTAGATGGCCTCAAAAAGAGAAAAACCCTTGATCAAACATGAATATAAGCTCAAAATAAGACCATTTCCAATTTGGGTCGGAGCCCAAAAATGTAAGCAAGTATGGCTTATAGATGAAGCAAGAAAAGACTAGAAAAGGGAAAAAAGAGACTCACCCTTGTAGAACCAGACTTCAGCAGCTTTTGGACCAAGAAGAGGAGCTCCTAGCCTCTGAAAATCAGCCTCAAAGTGTTGGAATGGAGGGTGGAGGTGTGGTGCTATGGGGTGTAGGGTAAATGGTGCAAGAAACCAAGGTTTAGGAGCTTGAATGAGAGAGAGGGGGTTTGTAAGCAAAGGCTCTCAACAATTTTTTGTAACCCTTCAAAATGGGTGTGGGGGTGCTGGTTATATAGGGAGAGGAGTGGAGGAAAGGGGGGGAAAATCAAATTCAAATTTCCCCCTCAAAAGGGCAGATCCCTGGGCAGGGGTCTGGGTCAAAACAGAGGGTACAACTATAAGGAACCAGAAGAGAGGATTCTGGCAGGCCAGGTTCAGAGGGTTCAGGTGGTCGGCCGGCCACCTCCCCTGGTCGGCCGGCCAGGGTCAAAAGGGTCAAGGAGATTTGTTGGCCGGCCACCCCCAAAAGGTGGCCTCCCATGTGTGTACAATACAGCTATGTGGAGAAAAACCAGGAAATGTGACCCAGGAGAGAGAAAAACCAACTTTTTAGAAGGGTTCAAAAGGGTCAGGAAGAGTTGATGGCCGGCCAACCCATATTGGTGGCCTCCCAAGTGTGTACAACACAATGGTGTGGTGAAAAGTCAGAAAAAGTGGCCCGGGGATAGAAACACTACAACAAAAAAGGGTTTTTACGACGCGCAATGCACGCCGTAAAAACCCTTTTACGACGTGCAGACGCACGTCATGTTATGACCAGTCATGGAAAGTCATTCACTTTCAACGACATGCTTTGTACGCCGTTAAAAACTATTTAACGATAGATTTTGTGCGTCGTTATTATTTTTTCTATGACATGCTATAGTACGTCGTTAAAAACTATTTAACGGCAGATTTTATGCATCGTTGATACTTTTTCTATGACTACTTTTGCACGCCGTTAATTGGTGAGACAAATAACGACGCTGATTGCGCGCCGTAAAATATGTAATATAACGACTTATTATGCCTGCCGTAGAATATGCAATTTTTTTTTTTTAAATTCAGCAGATTCCATTTGACCAATTTTATACAATCTAACAAATATTACAAATAGCATCACAAAATATCAATCAACCACCAAAATATTATTTAAAACATCAAAAAGAAACTATATTAATAAATTATAAACATTCAACAATTGTCTATACATTCTAAACATTTAAAAATTATATCCTTAAGTTTTAAACTGTACAAAAAGTTTAAACTATCCAAAACTATGCATATTTAACTTACTAAACATATCGACAACTATTAAGAAATTATCTAAAACTACCGACAACAGTTCCCATAGCAATTGCAGCTGAAGTTGTAGCAAATGCACTTGCTCCTATCACAGTGACGAGGGTGCCCAATGTATGTGTTAAGGCATATAAACCCGCGACAATAGCTGGAGCAACTAACCCTGCTGCATTTCTTGTCTGCATGACAAAGAAAACTTCACACACTATTACAAAATCATAAATAGATAACACTTTTTGTGTGATGTATCATAAATAGATAACACTATTATAAAATGAATACATTTATACCAAGGGTCTTGCTAACAACGTTCATTAAAAATTAAATTATACAAAAAAAGTTAGGATTTATGTACACATTTTACATATTCTCGTACATTTTGATATATTTTTATACAGTTTTCATTTATTTTACACATCCCAACATTGGCATTTCCATTATATGAATCACAAGTATATCATATTACAACACTAAAATAACACAAGTACATCATGGGTCAAAAGAGATTACCCAATGTGTCAAAAGGTCTTCATATATATATATATACAAGATCCACAAGTATGCTAGGCCTTCAAGCCCTACTACCTGAAAATAGTAAAATGGAAGGAGTGAGTTAACTCTCTCAGGGAGCTAAATTTATTATCAAAAGGTCTTCACAAATACTTATCTCTTTCAGGGAGCTAAATTTATTATCCAAAAAAAAAAAAAAATCAAATCAAATCAAATCTTGTGCTAAATTTAACTCAAAATATTTTTAATTAATTTCTAAATTAGTGACCCAATTCTGCCCATAAACCAACTTATGATCTCACTTTCTAAACAATCAGAGCTCTAATATCATTTCTCACTACTTACCTTATTGGCCCAACAATTTGTTTACCAACATGACTCAACAAGCGTAAATCAATAATAATAGCCTACTTCATTCATGATATATCATTCTAATATTTCATATTCGATCAATGTATGATGAATGATTTAATGAAGATGTCAAAGGTGATAAATAATGTGTAATTCAATTAAACAAGTTAACGGTAATTTGATAATTATAAATAAATAAAAATTCCTAAATTCTCATCTTACCCAAAGGCATATGGTAAATTAATTTTTTTTTTTATTTCACTTCACTTTCTATACTTTTCATTTTTATCATATTTAATCACTTGAGTTGAATGCATGATTAATTAAAAATAAGTTCACATCAACTCAAACATTGTTACTTACCTTAACACACATTATTTTAAGATTCTTCTTCTTCTTCTTCTTCTTCTTCTTCTTCTTCTTTTTAAATTTAAAATAAAAAAAATTAAAAAATTAAAAAAAAAAAAAAAAACTCAATTAAGTAGGAAATCAGATAATGCTCCTGGAGGTCAACTGATCTAAAGAACTAGAATATCTTTCACATCAACTCAAACATTGTTACTTACCTTAACACACATTATTTTAAGACTTTTTTTTTTCTTCTTCTTTTTTTTTAAAAAAAAAATTAAAAAAAAAAACTAATTAATTGAATTTCCTGATGCATGTTTCAGTTTGTCTTTGCACATGCCCAACAACATATGTTTTTAAATTCAAGAAGCATTTTGATGCATTACCTAAATTTCAGGTTTAGCTACAACAAATGGCTGAAGTAGTTTATCTCCAAATGCACGAGAAACCGCAAGAACACCACTAACCCACCATGTTCCTAAGGAAGTTCAGCAACAATATGAGTAATTCATATCTGGAAGACACTAAGCTATGCTAGCACCAATTAACCAAGGAATAATCAGTGACATACAATGCATCTATAATTTTTATGCAATCTAATAATAGAGAATTTATATTTTCAGCAATGTATCAAACTCTAGAAGTCATCCCCTCATCAAGACAACAATACCATGAAAGTCTAATGTAGCAGAAATCTCAAAGCCACCACTACAGCAAAGAATGTGCATACCAAAAATCCACAATCATTAAGTTCCAAACTGTACAATTTGATTTACCTCTTTTGTTGCAATGTTTCTAAAGGAAAATGAGTAGGAATCTTCAAACAAACCATTACAGCGTAAAGCCTATTCGAATTCAACATTTCTGAAACATAAACCAGCAGAGCCATAACAACTAAAATTATGGTAAACCTCATAGCCAAACATCTCCTAGAATCAGACATTATATATACCCTCTCTAGTGTATCAAATTAATAGCAAAACAAAGCAAGTTGAATTGGTTGGATGCATAGATGCAAATCTATATTAGGAACAGGCTGCATTTTAATTATTTTAATAACAAATGAAAATCTTGGGACTAAACCATCACCCATAGATGATTGGGACCAAACCAGTTCAACTTTCAACAATCAAGGTGAAGCAAGGCAGCAAACTGCAAGGTCAAACCCAAGAAGAAGACTCAACACAAGCAATAGCCAACTCAGGAGCAACACAGCAGCAACAGTTTGTTTCAACAAATATATTAAGTGCTTTTAGTGATTTGAAAATTAAATTATGAAAAACATAATTACAGAGCAAGCTGTAGTGATTATCTGCTTTATCGTGTCTTACTTGTAGGACATTCATGCTGCCTTCAATTACTGCTTTTTTGTTGGTATCAAGGGCAGACTGCAAAGTGTATTCTTCTGCTCCCTCCTTCGGTCTATATTGGACTTTAGTGAGGGTATCTGCCAGTTCACGCAAATCAGACATTCAACAACTGAAACTTATGCAGTCAAAACGGGTTGTTAACATCATATATTTCTTTATGTAGTATCTTTGAGCAGATACATAATATATTTTAAAAAACAACATATGGTTCGATTTCTAAGAGTCTATATGTTACCCTGCCAGTTATTTTTGAGTTGCTGTACCTAGTGCATCTGTGTCAACAAAAGCAAGCTGAGATATCGAGTAGCAGATGAAACTACAACGGTGAGACTAACCTGAGATATCAAGTAGCATACAAGAAAATGTGGTATCAATATACTGTTTGACAGCAACACAAGCAGCATGTACCCATATAAGAGTAATCTATATACTAACTTCGTCCAAAAATATAAGCATCACAGGGTTTATTTTCAATTAAAATCAGAAAGTAGAGAGACATATGTAGTGAGAGGTAACCATCAATTATAAAATTGAAGAAAATGACAAAGAAAAACCTTTAAAGAAAAATCAGAGAGAGCAGCGTCAGGCAACACTTCATCCATCAAGAGCGCATCAGAACATATTACCCCTGCATGAAGATAGCCATTTGATTATAAATCATTTTCAGAGTGCAATATGCTAATGTATAAGAGCGAGAGTGAAATATTTTAACTTCAAATCAAAGATCTTCGTGTCAAAATTTGAAGAGAACATTCATGATTATATTAACAGAAGTGTAATGGCGTTAAGTATTAATTCTTCATGGGCCATGATAACAATCAAATTTTTGTTGAGACTTATTTTTAATATTTAGGATAACAGGCAATATTTAGTAACTTTGGCGGTATTCTAAAAATGAATTCTCCAATTGGCATCCAGAGACTTCCTCGAACAATAACAAATTCTTAAACACAAAATTAACTCAGCAAGCAGACTGCTTGTTCACTCAGAGGACCCAAAGGCTCTACTGTTTTAAACGGCAATAATTGGGAAATGATTAAGGAAGTCCACAGTGCAAAACCCCTAAATTAGGAACAAAAGAATTTCTTATTTACAGGATTTCTTCTAAAAGATCATTAAGAAGGTTGGTTTTGCTCTTATAAGGAAGTCCACAGTGCAAAACCCCAAACACCACAAATCTCAATCCTCACACACACACACACACACACACACACACACATATATATGCATATATAGAGCGAGAAATCGATCTTACCTCGACCTCAAGCAGAGCTTTCAAGTTCTCAACCTGTCAATGAGATCAAAATTCACATTCAAACAACTAATAATCTCAACAAAAAAAAAAAAAAAATGAAGTTGAACTAGTGTTTTCGAGATTACAGATTTGTTAGATTCCTTAATTTCACACAAGAGATTCAAAGCTTTTTAAAATCAAGACAGAGATCATGAAGAAATGGATACAATAAGTAAACAATCGCTTAGTGTAGAGAATGTAAGTCCAAATTCCATCCATAGAAGTGTAAATCAAGAAGAAGAAGAAGTAAATCAAAGGGAGATTAGTTTTACTAGCAGACAAGTAGTCGCGACGATTGGATTTGGAGTCGATGTTGTGCATTTCAGATTGAACATTCATGGAGTTTTTGAGATCGGAGACGTAATTGCCGAAGAGGAGAGTTAATAGATTGGGATTGGTGAGACTGATTTTGGAGAAGTAAAAATTGGAGATTTGGAGTTTGTCAAAGGTGAAGACGAGTTTGATGAAATCAGATTTGAGAGGGTATTTGAGATCGCCCTTGACGATCTGTTCGAAACGTAAAGCCAGGAATCGCGATAGGAGAGGAAGAAGCCGATTTGGGAGAGATCGGGCTTGGGAAACAGTCTCGACGACGAGGATGATGATGATGAAGAAAATGGAGATCCGTGGTAGGTTTTGAAGGTTGTAAACCAGTCTCAGGGTTGATTTTTGTGTGTTAGGGCTGAGAGTTGGGGCTTTTGATTATTATTTTTTTTTTCTTTTTTTTTTTTCTTTTTGTGAATTGGCGCCGAAAATTTTTATTTTGGCGCTATTTTTTTTTTGTCATACCTTTCACGACATGCATTGTGTGTCGTAAAGAGACAGTACTTTTAACGGCAGACAATGTGTGCATCGTCAAAAGTGCAATACTTTTAACGGCGGGCGTTATGTGCGCCGTGAAAAATGCAATACATTTCACGGCTGGCATATGTGTGTCGTGTATAATTGATATATTAACGGCATGCTATATACATGTCATAAAATTTTTTATTATTTACGACAAACATTGCAAGTCGTAAAAAAAATCATTGTTATTACCATTCACGACCTACGCAATAGACACGTCGTGATTGGAAAGTTATTTACGACGTGCAAAAAAAGCAAGTCGTAAAAGTGAGAAACCACGGCGTGCATTTATTGTATGCCGTTGATGTGGTGCCGTGAAAACCCAGTTTTGTTGTAGTGAAAAAGTCAGCTTTCTAGTGAAGAAAACGGGCGATGAAGAGCGATGAAGGAATAAACCTGGTGTTCAGAACAATTGCTGGCCTCCCACCCTTCTACAACCTTCCTAACAATGAAAATAAGGTCCCTGCCAAAAATGGACCCAAACCGATGTAAAACGAAGGTTCGGGGGCCAAAACGCGCGCCCCGGGGCCCCGAAAACTGACTGTTAAGCACTGGAGGTGGCGTTTGACCACGAAGTTGGTCTCTCGAGCCACAGTGTCCCTCAAAAGGGAGTAAACAAGATGTATGCCAAAAACCGGAGCAAACGGAGATGGTTAAGCGGTCCCGAACCGAGGCACACGGCCGACGGCTCCGAAAACCGGAAACCGGGCTCCAAACGGGAAAAATGGCCTACGACCACGAAACGTAGCCTGCGGCCACTGAGAGATGATCTACGAGACCTCTCCATCCCTTCGGGAAGAGAAAACGGAGAAAACGGGACCTGGTTCGCAAACCGAGACAAGGTACAAAAGAGTCCAGAAGTCCGGAGGCAAGGCTCGCAGCCGAGACTCCGCAACCTCAGAACGAGCACAATATGCAACATCACCAAGCGCTCAATCGGTGACGTCTGAGTCTTATGGTCGGTCAAAAATGGGGTATCTACAGACATACACAAAGAAATGAACAAGGCATACACAATGCGACGATCAATCATGCGACAACATGGATATGGCATACACAATGCAAGATGGACTTAAACTAAAATGAATGGGCCTCAGCCACACTCAAATCAGTGGCCATACATGATGAAATCAAGGCAATGACACACATGCAAACATGCAAGATGCAAGGGCCTAAACTCAAAGGCACAAAATGCAACTCTACAAAAGCATTGAAAGGATGAAATGTGGCATACAATAGCACAAGTTCCAGCTCTGAAATGGCATACAAAATGGTCCTGAATCATGCAAACAACTCATGTTATGCATGTTGAATGGCTCAAGTACCGAAACTAGTGAAGTGCATTACACTAGAGGTATGCAAAACAATGCTCAAATGACCAAACCAACCCCAAAAAGTCCCTATGCAGGCCCAAAACATTGGCAAAATGGACTAAAATGATGGCTCAAAAGGCATAGAAATGAAGCTCATGCAATGGTCCATAAATGAGGCATACAAGCACAACTCTCAAATGCACTTAAAAAGTGGAAAACATGAGAACTTGGCACAAGTATAAGCTCTGAAATATCATGCACAATGATGCTAAAACATGCAAACACCTCAACTTAGGCATGCAAAAGGCTTCAAAACTCAAGACTAGGCATGGATATTATACTACAAGCATGCATGGCAAGCATCATTCGACCATGTGACCTCAAAATAGAGCTAAGGCAGTCTAAAACATGCACAAAATCAGTTTAGAGCATGGCCAAAATATGTTAGAATCAAGAGCCAAAACAACATGCAATGTAAGCTAGTGAGCATGGTTTATACTACAAGCATATGAAGCATTCAAGGGGCCACTAAACCAGCTAAAGACAGAGCTATGACATGCCAAATAAAGCCCAAAAACCCACTGAAACATAATCAATACATGCAAAAATGACAAGCTCCTTTGATAAGCTATGAAGAGGATTATTCTACACATGCAAGAGGCAAATGCAAGATGACCAAACCAGCCCTAGATAGAGTCTAGGTAGGTCCTAAAAGTCACTAAAAATGGCCTGAACCAAGCTTAGGAAGTATGCAAATATAGGCTCTCTTGTAAGGCCAAAAATGCCAACAAACAAGACAAGGAGAGAGAGGGTCACCCCTCTCTCATTTTGGCTCTCAAAAATACATATTAACCACTAAAAATCTCCTGGATTTCAGTGGCTAAAGGGCCAAGGAAAGGTCAACACAAAGGCCCTAAGGCATGGCTCAAAACAAGGCAAAATGAAGCATGCAAGGGGGTAGATGACCCCCAACAACAAAATGGCCTTAAACAAACATCAAAAGGACCTCAAAACAAGACTTTTTTCAGTTGACAACAAAGCTCAAATATGCATGAAAATAAGGCTAAGAGATGGATCAAAATAAAGCTTAAAAAGGGAGAAAGTGTGTTATCCTTGGAGCTCAACAAGACCAGCAACTTCTGGACCCAAAACACAGCTCCTTAACCTCTGAAAATGGCCTCCAAGAACCTTAGGTTGATGGTGGAAGTGTTAGGCTATGAGGTGGTGTGCAAAGGGGCAAGAACAATACACTTCTAAGCCTAACATATAAAGACAAAGAGAGATATATGTCTATATGCCTTAACCAAAATTTGAACCCTCACAAAGGAAGGGGAAGCCTTCCTTTATAGACAAAACAAACCAAAGCTTCCTCTAGAAGCTAAAAACCAAGGCCAAGATCCTCCATACACGTGTATGGAGGATACAGTCTGTGCCTTCCAGCTGGCATAGCTGGCAAGCACTCACAGAGACAAAATTGGAAAGAGCAGGCCGACTAGTTCAGGTGGTCGACCGACCAGGTCAAAGGGTTCAACACAATAAAAGGTGGTCGACAAGCCCATTTGGTGGTCTCCCAACTGAATGCAAGCTAGTGGTATGGGGGAAGAACAGTAAATGTGGCTCAAAGACCAAGGAGACTAGCTTCCTGACAAGAAAACCGGCTGGCGGGGAGAAAAGTGGTCTCCAAGGAGAAAAGGTGGTCTCCCACCCTTGTACCACCTCTCAAACAATGAAAACAAGGTTCATCCCAAAAATGAACCAACACCGATGCAAAACGAGGTTTCGGGGGGCAAAACGCGTGGCTAGGTGCCCCGAAAACTGGCTGTTAGGCACCGAAAGTGGCGTACGACCACAAAGGTGGTCTCCCGGGCCACAGTCTCCCTCTAGGAAGAGGAAACGAGGTGTGTTCCAAAAATCGTGCCAAACGGAGAAAGTTAAGCGGTCCCGAACCGAGGCGCACGACCGACGACTTCGAAAATCGAAAACTGGTCTCCAAACGGGAACAATGGCCGACGACCACGAAAAGTAGCCTACGACCACTAAGGGATGGTCTACGAGACCTCTCCCTCCCTTCGGAAAGAGAAAATAGAACCTGGTTTGCAAACCGAGGCAAAGCACAAAAGGGTCCCGAGGTTCGAGGGTAAGGCTCTGAGCCGAAACTCCGAAACCTCAGAACAAGCATAACATGCACCATCACCGAGCGCTCAATCGATGACGTCTGAGTCTTAAGGTTGGTCAAAATGGGGTGTCTACACCAGCCATAACCTGCCATAAGTGGCTCACGTGCATGTATGGATTGGTTTTTCCATCATAGAGCGTAAACTTGGGTTGGTGGAAGCCCGCAAGGAGCGGTGTGGTCTTTATCTCAAGGGAGAAGGGGGTGGCGCTCAACCTTGCCAAGTCTATGTCCAAAGGGACATGTACAGCTGGACGTGGTGGTGGTATTATAACACTAGCACAACTTTCACAGGATAACCGTTGCAGCGCCGACACCCTTTGAGCCTTTCGCCGGTGCGCTCCTCCAAACGGGTGAAGTAGGAATATCTCGACGTTGTCGATGGACGTGAGGGACGATAACTGTTGTTTTGCGCACAAAACTTCTCTGCTGGTAGGTCAGAGTCACCAACCCCATAACTTCTGGTGATAGAGAGGGGGGACGTTCGCCACTAGTTCTGGTTGCCTAAGAGACAAGGTTGGGTGCACTCACTGTGGTTACCCACTCCATCAACACCCTTCCCTTTGACCTGCCTCTTCAGCGCCTTCATCTCTGCCGCCATCCTTCGAATGATGGCGTCTTGGTCTCTTAGCTTATGCTCCATATGCTGAGTGTGCGATTCTCTTCGCCGCCGTGCTCGTCAGGACTCTATGAGTGGTCAGTGCTCCTTGCGCGCTTGTCTCGCGCATCTTTGGGGAGCCCTTTAGGAGAGGTCTCCAGACCAAGCATGAGAGAGATGACGGGATGACCATATATTCTCTGAACGAATTTCGGAGTGATGCCGTTGACGGCAGACAGTGGGACGTTGTCGTTGTTCGCCACGGAAGATGATCTGAAGAGCTTGGAGGATAAGGTTTTGTCTGTCGGGGTTATTCCCACAGACGGTGCCAATTGTACAGGGGCCAAATATCCGACGTTATCCGTACTCCTCGTGTCCAAGTTGCGCTTCACTCCGATCGACCTAAGAACACAATGAAGGTGAGCTACCCGGTGGTGTGTTGTCGAAAAACCCCTCCGACGATCAAGTTAACACACTGAAAGAGAGAGAGAGAGAGAGAGAGAGAGAGAGAGGAGCCAAAGTAGTAGATGAGTCGTGATTAGAGGATGTTCCAGACCTGAGTATTGAGACACCACTCTGTTTATATAGTTTCTGCGTGCGCTTTTGCGCCCATTCCCCTCGAGATGCGTAGATCTGCTCTCCTCTCACGTTTCCCTACGTGTCAGCACTAATATAGCTAACACCACCTAACGAAATCGGCAAACGGAATTGACGCGTACAGACCGCGGAACCTCCTTTCTTCCATCTTGTGGTGCTGCATAATACTTCCAACTGAGCTACGTTTAGCGCAGCGCCACGTCTTCACATTACGACCATTCTATTTGCCCGGTTTCCTTGATAATTCCACACCGTGGTTAGACCGAACTCTTTAGTCGTAACCGGGCTGCTGCTCGGTCGATCTTGACGTTGAGACGACTAATCCCGTCTAACTCTGTAGAGCGCACATCTCTTCCGGACTGGCGATCCGAAGTTGCTGCAACTTGACCAGACTAAGTCCTCAGTCCAGTGAGCATCCAACGTCTGACCGAGCAAGGACTTTGCCTTTGGCCCAAACCAGCTTGGCCCAATATTAGGTCGCAAAACCTCCCTCTCACACACAATTTCAAATACAAAATTTTCATATTTAGTGAGAGACTATTAAATGTGTGGGTTTCATTTTCTAGAGACTTATATTTTGCATCTATAAATGCATCTACAAAAATAGATGGCTACTCTTAAAATTATAATTGTCATTTATTTATTTATTTATTTATTAAATAAATGTGATCCAAACATATAGTCACCAATGTCCAATTATCAAGCCTAACAACAGGGCCAATAATTTCATCACATTGTACTCCTCTCCAACTACAACAATCTTGGCTATGCCAAGAATGGACCTAGGGGGGAGACAAGGGCGATCGCCTCCCCCTACGATTTTAAAACACTCCCTTATTATATACTACTATTTCTATTATTTATTCTAAAATTTTACAAATTCGTTTCCTTGGGTTTTTTTAAAAATAAGTGGCCATTCTTTGTATATGTGAAACACGGGGGTCAAAACAAAAAGCTTGATACTTTTCAACATAATTGGGTTTCAAAATTTGTCAACAATTTTATGAGTTGTATTTAACATTGCTTAAGGTTTTAGTGTTGACTTTATAATAAATGCATAATGAAATAAAGGAGTGTTGAGGACAATTTAGAATGTCTTATATTATTTTACAATTATTATTTTGTAGCTCAATATGGATACAAGAAAATATGATTATTTATATATTTTTTTCATTTTATTTTTTACTTTTTATGTTGATAGAAATTAATATTATATTCTATACTTTTATTTTAAAATTTTTGTTAGCATAGATGTTTGCCCCTTAGAATAATAGTCGACCTATAGAGTTTGTGAAACTATCTTTGAACTTTAGAGGAGCTTGCCTCTCTTATTCTATGTAACCAATGGTTGAAGCATTGCACAAACAGGACAATATTGTTGTTTCATTGAAAAAGCAAAACAACTGGGAGTCGTCCAATAGTGGATAATTTCCTCATATTGAACTTCATCTAGTTCTCAAAAGCACACAAGACAATGTAACAGAAAATAGGATTAAACAGGATGGTGAATTTTATAGTAATATCATCTACTCCATTGAAGATATGCATGTTCAACTTGCACCATAAAAGGGGCAAAATTAAGACTATAGTCTTGTTCTTTGGTCTTTGTGTCATTTTAATGTCTTTAATTTTAATTGGTTCAATTTTGATTATAAATTTATGACTTTATCTGAATTGGATCCAATTGATTATAACTCATAACAATTTTTTTTTTTTTAAATACACATGTAAGTGACATGTGTCATATTTTTTAAGATAAAAATTATAAACTTATTCAATTTAGTGAATTAATTTTAACCAATCAGTGATCATTTTCTGTCAAAAATGCTAACAATATTATCAATTAGTCCAAATTTACATAAAATTTAAAATTAAGGGTCAAAATTAAGTCAATTAAAAATATAAAAGCCAAAATGATATAAAATAGTGAAATGTAGGGACCACTAGTGTAATTTATCTTATAAAAAGGCATGGCAAATTGGTTGAATAATTTTAAGCTCGGTTTGGGAAGTTGGTTTGTGGGCTTTTTTGACTAAGATAGTCACAAAAAACAAAATAGGCTTTTTAGCTCAATAAGACAAAACATCACATCCAACTCATAATCATTACATTCTTTCTTTCACAAAAAAGTCAAAAAAGTCAAAAGCCCTTTCCAAACCAGACTTTTTAGTCTCAGGCTAAAATAACCAAAAAAGTCAAAAACCCAAAAAGCCAACTCGCTTCCTAAATGAAGCTTATCCAGAGAATTTAATCAAAATTTATTCTAGATGTAGAGTGTGGAGAGTAAATTTAAAATTGGTATTTAATCAGTCATAATGAAAATGAATCCTGGCCATGTTGAAAATGAATCTTGTCCATATATTTTAATTTCAGATAAATTTTTAAATATTTTTTTTTAATATATGTCAAAGTTAAAGATATTTTTAGAATAACTATCAACAGTTCTTAATAATTGAATTTAATTCTCATGAAGTCTTATTGAAAATAAATATTAGTAAAATCATCATTAAAAATAATTTTTCGTGACGATTTTTTACATATGTGATTAAAAATTTGTCACTAAAACTTATAATTAGTAACATTTTTCTATGACGAATCTTTTAAATTGTCATTGCAAATTGAGAATTAGTGATTTTTTTTGACTAATTTTTTAAACTGTCGTTAAAACTTATAATTATTGATATTTTTTACGATAATTTTTATACTATTATTAAAAATTTAAAAATAATAATATTTTTTAATAATATTTAATAAAAATATTTTTAATTATTATAAAATCTGTTAATAATAAATTCATTCCTTAGGACTTAGACGCAAGTCAAAAATGACAATTTTTTCTACAAATGCAGCCACCACTGACTTGAAAGGTGCATGGAAATAATTATCATGATTTTAAGCGACAAGTGAAGTCAACTAATGAATCCATAAGGTCTGGTTTGGAGTGTTGTAAAAAAGTTAAAAAGTTAAAAAATTATTAAAAATAAAAAAATTATTATTATTTATAAATTAAAAATATTAAAAAATTAATATATATGATATTCTAATCAAACAAAATTTACACAATTTTCGAGACTGAATTGACCCTTTAATGTCGTGAGAGGGAAAAAAAAAGAATTACATATATAAAATCACTAAGTTGGACGGAAATGTTAGGCCCGTGGGAGCCCACAACAGGTCCCGTTTTGATAATCCGAACCGTTCAATATGTAGAACTCGTTTATAACTATATGCCTCTAAAAAATCACGTTGATCGGAAATCGGTAACTATATGATCCAATCAATTTTGTATAAAAAATGGATGGTATCCTGGTTAACAATTGACAAGAAAAACTAACACGATCAGATAGTTATTGATATCCAATCAACGTGATTTTTTAAAAGCATATAGTACTCGATAAGTTCTACACATTGAACGGTTTCGATTAGCAAAACGGGACCGTGATGGGCCCCCATGGACTGAACAGCACCGTCCAATTTATGTCCCAAAATGAGAGAATCAATCTCCTACCCCTACCCTCTACCGCGCTGCCCCTTACGCTTAGACCGTACGGCCTATTCCATCACTAACTTCTACGATACACTTATTTATATAATTTTTTAATACACATTTTTTTTCATAAAAAATCAAAAAATTAACCAAAATATCCATATTTTTTTCTTAACTTTTTAGTCTAAAAAAATAAAAAATACATTTATTTATGACACCCTAAACAACCAACCTCTTCAATTTGTAGACTTTTATAGTGAGGACCTACTAAAGCCACATAGAATCTGGAAAAAAAAAAAAAAAAACCCCTCCAAAACGATTGTTTTGGAGGGCGACAGGGACACGCTGCAGGAAAGGGCGACGGAGGATTTGGATTCCATTGTTAGTAGGTAGGTCTGTAAATTAGACAAAACAGTCAGAAAATTAATCACAATTTTCCATCAAAGGTCAAGATTTATTCAAATTATAGATCCATAAAAATTTCTTTAATTATACATTATTAATCTAATATCTTGAATGATAACAAAACTAAAGATAAGTTTTAGCAAAACGATGATAATTTTCTTCAAGAGTACAAGCATCAAATCAGAAGGTGCATGATAATTAATTATGGTGTATTTTGATAAACAAGTTAAAAGTTAGGTTTTTGATTTTTTTTTTTAATTTTTTAAAAAATATATGTTAAAAAGTAAAAAAATAATATGACAAAAAAAACTAAAAATTTAATTTTTAACCCAATTTTCAAAATAGGCATTTTCCATTTGAACCACTCTTAAATTATCATTATAAAATAATGTTAGTCAAGAGGATAACAATTTTTTCCAAGATTACGACGATCAACTCGGAAAGTGGACGGTAAAATGTGTTTTGTGGTTTAAACTAACCGTTGTAAAAGTATTGGATTAATTACACTTTTAAACCTTATATTTTGATCTAAATTTCACTTTTATTATTGTAGTTTCAAATTAAATAATTTGATGTATTTTAGATTATGTTTCTTAATTTAATTTTTCCATCTAAATTTTTATTAATTTTTTCTACGTATACATTTTAGGGATTGGTAAGTGTCTCAAAATCATTAACTTTAACCTCTAACTAGGGGGTCATCAATGGGACATGACAGGCTCATCCATCCTACAACCATTATGTTCAAATCTCATATTTTAACGGATTTTTCTAATTTTGACCAATCAATAGATTGGTACGGGTCGGGTCTATTTAAAAAATTAAAATAACATCCCACCCATAAGCCCGAATTTTACAAACCAAAATCAAATCGAACCGAGCTACACTTTTTCATTACACTTATATTATTAATTTCTACACATTTTTTATTAATATATTTTTAATATTTTTATTAGTTATTTTTCTTATTTTCTTTCCAACATAATTAAAGTATTTTAATTTGTTTTACCTTTTTATATCGAATGTAATATAATAAAAAAATAATCAAGTAACACATGATACCTACAAATGGAGGGAAAAAAACAAAATAATAAATAAAAACTTTAAACATGAGAACAAACAAAATCAAACTAAACATTAGATAATAAAAAAAACCAACTTAGATTTATCCATGCTAGCTCTTATGGGTTGGGTTTATAGGCAAGCTCGGGTTATAAACTTTTGTTCAAAGTCTTAAATCATTTTTTATGGGATGGGATGGACATACAAGCTGGTTGGGGCAAGTTGGGTAATATGGGATTTTTTTTTTGTCTATGGCGATTTTGGTAGCCCTACCTATAACTTGAACGGAAACACCAAATTGAACAGATTTAAAGTGTAAGGACAATATTTTTCAATTTAAAATTATAAAGACCAAAAATAAAATTTCGTTAAACTAAAAAAATAAAAAATATACATATAACTAATCGAAAATTATAAGAGAGAATCTAGTCTTCTTCGATGAGAACCATCTATTAAAAGATGGATTAATTACACCAAAACCCTCAATTATTAGTAAATATTATTTTAGCCCCTTCATTTATGAAATTACACCAATCCACTTTCTATTTGTTTCCTCCTTTCCCCTCTATCGGGATAAATTCTTACCACAAGGTAGTTTTATATATATATATATATATTATTTTAAGCAATAATATATAAATTTTAAGTGAACAACATTTTATCAAATATAAAATTTTTACATTAGGTATTTAATAACTTGATTCAATAGTTAAAACTGAATGTATTAAGTAATAATCAATTAAATCCTGTTTAATAATCACAATTGATATCACTTAAAAATTTAAGTATTTCTTAAAATATAAACTAAAATAAGAAAAAAAAAAAAAGAAGTCATATTAAAGTAAATTAGAATAGGACCAACTCACCTTATATTTGCTTCCTCCTTTTCCCTTCTATCCGGGTAAATTTATTTATTTATTTATTTATTTTTCTGAGAACTTGGGAAACATTATATTAATAAATAGCAACATTACATAAATAAGATCTCAAAGGGCCATCCTAACCAAACAACAAAACAAAAGCAAAAACAAATTTGCAAAAAAAGCAGTTATGAGTTAGGAAAAACCACCAATCTTTTCAAAGATGTGGTTTGCAAAGCAAGATCTGCTTGAAAGCCCACCGTCCCCGTCAACGTCGTCTCCACTGTTGCCCAACTCCATCGCTGCTGCCGGATATCAAACATCACTAGAAGTTAGAGTTGAGAAGGAAGTGCACCCACAATGGTATGAGAGAAGGCTTGAGAGAGGAGGAAACCATTATGGGTGTCGAAAATCTAAAAATCTATACCAAAATCGAAAGAGAAAACTCTCAAAACTCCTATTTCGAACATAAAAAGCCTAGATCTATACTCAAAACTAGGGCTGCTCACGGGTCGGTTTTGGCGGGTTGCGGGTCAAAACCGACCCGACCCGCACTTATGCGGTTGGGGAAAAATGGACCCGCAACCGCCCGCGATGCGGTTCGCGGTTTGTGCGGGCGGGTGCGGTTCGGTTTGCGGTTTTTTTTTTTTTTTTTTTTTTTTTTAAACTTAAGCAAATTTGACATTTTTTGTTACTTTCTAAACACTTTTTTTTTTTTTAGAAGAGTTATAAATTAAATTACAAGATATACAATTCATGATCATAATAAATAGTCCACATGTTAGATAAGATGATATGGAACCATGCTTGAAGATATGGATTAATCTTCCTCCTTAGCTTGCAAAAACAAATCCTTAAAAGTCAAACTAGTAACACTAATTTAAATATGCAAAAATAAACCCTTAAAAGTCAAACTAGTAACACTAATTTTAATAGTGGATTAATCTTCACTGTTTAGTTTTTAATATGCAATAATGTGATAATAGAATGACAATTCAAAATATCATATTTAACTGTGTCTATTAGACTAATGGAATATAATGATTTTATATATATATATATATATATATATAAAAAAGTCAAACTAGTAACACTAATTTAAATATCATTAGATCATGATAATGTATATAAGTACGCATATAATAAATTTTACTTTCATCCAAAATGTAAAAATAAAAATAATAACTAGTTATCTCCATGTATCCAAAATGCAAAAAAAAAAAATAATAACTAGTTATTTTTTCTTAAAAAAAAAAAAAAAAAAAAAAAAAAAACTGCGGGTTGCGGGCGGGTCGGGTTCGACCCGAACCCGATCTTTTGTGAATTTCTTGACCCGCACCCACCCGCATACCTACATCGAAACCGCCCAAAGCACTGCGGGTAGGGTAGGGTCGGGCGGTTTGCGCGGGCGGGTGGGTTGGTTGCCCAGCCCTACTCAAAACTATAGATCTATACTCTAGGAGTGTAGATCTACACTTTAAAAGTGTAAAGTGGGTCGCCAAAGTATATCGGGTTAAATTCTTACCCCAAGGAACTTTTTTTAATTTTTTTTAAAGCAATAATAGATATAAAATTTTAAGTGAACAACATTTTATCACAATTTTAAATATAAAATTTTCACATTGGGTGTTTGATAACCTAATTCGGTACTTAAAACTGAATGTATTAAGTAATAATCAATTAAGCTCCCGTTTGACAACCACAATTGATTTTAAGTATTTCTTAAAATATAAACTAAAATTTTAAAAAAATTTAAGTCATATGAAACTTATTTAATTATAACTGAATTTATAAATAGTAAATATAAGTGTACATGTGCACTATTATAAACTCACTCCCACCACCACCACAACCACTACCATCATGCCACCGTTGCTACCACCGCGGCCACTGCCACCACTGCCACTGCCACTACCATGCCACCGCTGCCACCACTATCATGCCATCACATCTTCATTACCATTGTCATTGCCATCATAAATACCACCATCATTTTACTATTACTGCCATTGCTATCGTCATGCCACCACCATCGCCACCAGCACCAGCATCACCACTGCCACTACCATGTCACCACCACCACCACAACCTCCACCATCGCCACTACTATCAATGCTATTGCTACCGCTAACTACCACTATTTTACCTCCACCACCACCACCACCACCACCACCATCAACATCATACCATCACAACCATCATAATATAAAAATTAAAACATACAATTTTAAATTTGATTTTATACATATCAAATAATTTGTTTTAATTTAGCAGTTAGATTTTATCAAACAATTTCAGCTTAAAAAATTCAATATTAGGTTTTTAATACTTAATTTTCAATTTTCAGCTTTATCAAATACCAAAGACTCATTAAATGTGTGAGTTTCATTTTATGTGGAGTTGAACATTTTATTTCAGTATTTACCTATCATTTACATTAATTTTATTATTTTAATCTTATTTAAAGTGTGATTAATATAATTATATTAAATTTATGGGATTTATTAAATTTTCTTCAAATCTTAAAAAAATGCAAATGTAATTTATCCTTGCATTTAAATAGTGGAATTTACTATCTTATGTATATCGGTCAGTGATAATAAACGACTGGATACAACGCTGCCCCTAGCACCGTAAAAGAAAGAGTATTGTTACCGTACAAAATTATTAAACAAAAATGTGTAGAGGAGAAAAATAAAAGTAGTTTGGCTCCTCTCAAGTTCAAAATTTGAACTTGACCGTTATGTTGGAGTTTGTAAATTTCACTATATATAGGTCTTGTTTTAATGATTTGAATTATTTATTTTGTAGATTCTTTTATATATATTATTTGTGAAAAAAAATTATATCTATCCACTAATTGTGGCCTTTTTTTATTTTTTTATTGCATTTGTCTCTGAAAAAATAAATATGTTTTAAAAATAGACGATTCATTTTTTGGAAGACAAACGCAATAAATTGAAAATATTATGATTATTGAATCGACCTAATTTTTTTTAATGATGATATACACAGAAAATCTTTAAAAATTAGTGATTCAAAGCATCAAAATAAGACACGGGGTGGGTCTCACACACCTTAACTGTCACGACTCGCTCCCCGTATCCAAGGGTTAAGTATCGTGATGGCCAGTAACTGAGGTTATCTCCGGCCAATTCATAAACAAATTAATAAATGCGAGCGGAAATAATATTCAAGTGATGGTACCAAAATAATCATTAGAGCTTCTATTTTTATTACAAAATTTATTGACCAAAATGCCGATATTTACATATAAAAATATCATAAAAGTGTTGTGTGTGTCCATTCCGCAACCCCATGTCTGAAACTTTTCAAAAACTATTTCTGAATTGTACTGTTTTTTGAAAATTGATAAACAACTATAAGCACATGGCAGAGTGAGAAATATTATACCAAGAGTATAATGGACACAAAATAACCATGGATAGTTATTTAATTAAAATATTTAAGATAACTTAGTCTGAACAAATAATCATTTAAGTAGCAAAACTAAGATTATGTAAATATATAATCATAACCACGATACCGAACAGAGCAGAACAGAAGTCACATGAGTGACAGGCAGAACAGATGTACTGATTCAAAAAGTGGCTTGTACGGATTATAGAGGTGGTTTCCATAATAGTGTAACACTTATCTCCGCACAGCATTTTGCTCCGTACAAAATAGAGGTCAATGGATCCATAAAAATAGATGGCCACAAAGTGACCAAACAGAAACCAATGGTTATTTAAAGTTATAGTCAAATATTCTTTAAAATATAAACAAATATATCTATGGGTTTCATTTTAACAAATAGAGGTCAGGAAATAATCCACGTAATTGAAATATTAATATAATTTATAACAATTTATAAAACATAACTTGTATAAAATAAATTAAGGTAAATCAAAATATACGTAAAATATATTATAATAATTCAAGATATAACATAACTCACCTTAAAAATAATACCTTACTCTTTCTTTCTACTACCAAAGATGCTCTCGACTTTCATTATTTTTTTCAAATTTTCTTATATTCTTTCCGTCATTCCTTCATTTCTCTCTCTTTTATTTTTCTTTTCCCAGTTGTGAGCTCAATTCACTATTTATACCAAGCTTCTTACCGTAACTACTATAATTATCCTATTGATAGACCTCCACGTTGCTTACCTAAGGTAATGCCACCTTTCTTCCCTATATAGATTCATTGATTAGTGGATAACCCAGAAGGACAGCTCATGCAACCTTTTAGGTCTTATTACCTTATGGCCCATGAGTTGACATAATTACATAGCTCATCTTTTTTTTTTTTTTTTTGATTACACACTATGATCCCTAATTAAATTACATTTGGATACATACAATTATAAAATTAAATATTCTTTTCTAAGTATTAATTTAACTATTTTATATTAATTCAGATTAAAGTATTCAAAAATAAGAATGTTACACTAACATGACTATTAAATTCATATTTGAACTTAAGAGAATCTCTATAAAATATAGGATTAAATTCGTTTTACCCCATTGTGGTTTGAGGCTGGAGCACTTTAGCTCCAAATCAGTCAAATATTTTGGACAAAATTGCTACCGTTAGTTTTTCCATCCAAATTAACGGAATGTGTATTACACACACTATTTTTGTGACTGGGTTTTGTTTTTTGAAAAATTAGAATAAAATTAATACAACAAAAAGATAATTTTATCCCCATTTTCTCCAAATCAAAAATTAGATAAATATGTTAATTAAAATAAAATAAAATTAAGAATTGATCTAAAATATAAAATATAATTAAAAATGGATTTAAAATATAATTAAATAAAATATAAAATAAAATAAACAATAATTAAGAATTGAACTGAAAGGTAATTAAAGTAAAATTAGATTAACATGTTAAAATTATAATAAATAATTAAGAATTTAGGATTACTTATAATCTAAAATATAATTAAATTAAAATTAGATTAAAAAGATAGTAATTACATCAAATAGTTAAATATTTAGGGTTAATTGTGATTTAAAATATAATTAAATTAAAATTAAAATAGAAATTTAAATAATTAAGAATTTATAATTAATTGTGATTTAATTGAATTAATACTAGATATTATAAATTATGCGTATGAGAGATGAGATAGAAAGAAAATAACAAAAAATATAGAGTTTGAGGATCTAATAGTCATTTCACATTTATAGTTAATAGTATTAATGGTTACATTTTAGTCCAAAATTACATGGGGGTATATGGCTATTTTTAAAAGAAAGAGGGTAAAATGTTATCATGTCATTTATGTATTATATAAGGAAAATGGATTTCTAACCCACAAGTTTTGTGGGAGCTCAAATATCTCAATCTTAATTTTTTAATTTTTTGATTTTAAAAAAAATAATAAATAAAAAAGCCTCAATTTCTCCTAAGCCTTTTTGAATTTTTCCATACACAGTCTTTTCAAATCCTCTCATACACAGCCTTTTCGACTCCTCTCATACCTATTGCAGCCTTTTCCACTTCTATCACGTAATTCTTCACTTTCAACTTCTCCCATACTTATTGCAACCTTTTGCTCTTCTACAGTCAGCACATCTATCTATTTATAGCAAATAATTCTTCACTTATTTTTTATACTAGAAGGACATACCAAGATAAAGAGAAAGCTCAAAGCCTGTAAGTAATCTTTTCATTTATTATTCAATAGTTCTTTTTTTTCATTTGTTTTCTTTTATTATTAGAAAATGTGACTGTAATTAGACAAACATGAACAGTCACAAAAATAAAGTTTCAAAGCCTATAAGTAATCTTTTTATTTATTTTTCAATGGTACCTTTTTTTTCATTTATGTTTTTTATTATGAGAAAAATGTGATTGTAATTAGATTGTCATGACCCAAATCCGCCCCTATAGGTTCAGCATCGTAACCGGCCAGTAATCCTTGGATTACCAAAGGCCTCTTGGCATAATGACATGTAGCAGGGGCTGTGGAAGCAATTAATCAAGACATACATAGTTCATAGAGCCGTGCAGACATACATGGAACTGATAACTTAAAACTTTTATAACAGTAATACAAACTTTACACATTACCAGACGTCTTGTCCAAACACGACATGGTATAAACATAGCCTAACATGATTACAAAAATAGCCATGAAATTTGATTTCAATCGGAACCTCCTCGGAATGCACAATGGTTGGCTGACAAAACTACAGTGGAGGCCATCACCTCTGGGCCTGATCACGCGCTGGCTCACCTACATACATAACATAAATAATGAGCTAAAGCCCAGTGAATAATAACAGAGTAAAGGTTTTACTGAATGATGTCCATACAGAAACAAAGCCTTGAACATAATCGGTTATCATAACAGAGAAGATTCATAGGCATAGTTACGTTCGTATTCAAGCTTGTACATGCATCATTATAACATGTGACACATCCATTAGCATTGCAAATCTGATGACCCACAAGGGACTGCCATGAAGGCTTTCTGATGACTCATGTGCACAGAGACGTTTCTGATGACCCATAAGGGACCTGATGACCCACAAAGGGACCTGATGACCCTTGAAGGGACGGATATCATATGGTGCTAAGCATGCCACGAACAACTTTCAGAATTTTGGACAATCATTCATTCGTTTCAAACACAGCATAGCATTTCAGAAAACTAATTACTTCATATCATAATATTCAGAAAATACTTAACATTGAACATATCTTTACAAAGTTATTACTCACAAATAATTGGTCGCCCTAACTAGATGGCAAGATGACACTTCACTTATCCTGAGACGCGTGACCTACACGAACACACATAAAAACACATGCTTGAAACACATGCTCGAATTATACATAACTTACTTCGTTTGTTCTTAGTGTAGTTTTAGTCTTTAACCTCACTATGGAGTCTTAATCATGGCCTAGGAATGCCTAGAATGGAATGAGGATGGAACAATGTACATCGAAACACTTAGCAAAAATTTGCTAAAACAGGGGTCTTGCTTGAGCGTGGCTTTCTTCGCTCGAGCGGACATGTCAAGTGTAAGTAGTTGCTTGAGCGTAGATTCCTTCGCTCGAGCGATCTGCAAAAATGTGGAAAGTATTGGTTGCTGAAAATCTCCGCGCGATGCTCGCTCGAGCGTGTGACACAGTTCCTCGCTCAAGTGCAGGTCTTGTCGCTCGAGCGTGCTTCTACACACGCAGAAATTCTGAGAGCTTGCAATTTTTGCTCGAGCCGGCCTTCTGTCGCTCGAGCGGAAGCATGAAAACAAACATGGTCGCTCAAGCGTAGGATCCCTCGCTCGAGCGTGGAAGCCAAATTCTGGGTTTTCCAGATTTGCTCCCAAGCTTCAAAACATGCTTCCAACTCTTCAAAACACACCTCTTGGGCCCCAAAACTTGAGACAACAAAGCAAACTTGTAAAACATGAAGAATTGAGGATCATTTCATAAAATTATGGCCCAAGAGTTTGCCAATTATACAAAAGTTCAACATGACCTTATGAATACTTGAAGAACACAACATGCATGAATTGTCTTAAATACAACCTCTTTAAAACATGATCAAACTTGGCAATTTAATAGAAAACATGATGAATTCTCAAAATGTAAGTGAGGTGAACACAAGCATGAATGAAATCTTTGAAATCGTGCTCAATTTGAGAGAAAATGTACATGCATGCATGGATTGATCTCCCTCTCTACTCCTCAAGCTTAATCCTTACATCTTATCATTCAATTTACTTGAATTCATGTATAAATTAACTCAATTTCAAGACTAAAAGCTTGATTTCTTACCTTAGATGTTTAATTGGGCTTTGGGTGCTAAAATCTTGAACTAGATGGACAAATCTTCAAGTTTTCTTCCTCTTTCCTAGCAATTCCCCCTTGTTGAATTCAATTCTTGAACCTAGGACCCAAATCCCTCAATCTCTCTCTCTCTCTCTCTCTCTCTCTCTCTCTCTCTCTCTCACGTTGAGCATCAAATTGAGGAAGAATCAAATGAAAAGGTAAGCTTAGTGGGGTCAAAATGGCCCTAAAGGTAGTAATTAATCAAAATTAATCAAAAGGCATTAATTTAATCTAATTTAATCGTTCCGAACTGAAGTTCAATTAAACCTACCATAAAATTCTATAAATCCTAATTAGCATATAAATCAAGTAAATTTCTGATTTGAATGCCGATAAGGCCTTCAATTCGCAAATCGAAAGAAAAACATAAACAGATTTTCCTACGTTAAACATATAGAGACATACTTTATGCAACACACATATGCAGTTTAATTCATAATTTCATCCTAATTACCAATTAAGCATAATTAACCATGGATTAACGTTAATCAGGGTTCGGGGTTGTTATAGTCTTCCCCCCTTAAAAGAGTTTGGTCCTCTAAACTCGAGTTGCCTTCATTTTGGAAGAATTCCGGATTCAGAGGGAACAACTCAGGGTATCTCTTCATCATGTCTTCTTTAGTTTCCCAGGTAGCATAAGTTCCTCCATGGTTCTGCCAATCAACTTTTACTAGTGGTATTTCCTTGTTCCTTAATCTTTTGATCCGGCGGTTCACAATCTGAATAGGTCTTTCTTCATAAGTGTAGTCGTCCTTTAGGAGCACATGTGTTGGTTTAATGACATGGAGTGGATCTCTCAGATATTCCCGAAGTATTGACACATGAAATACATTGTGCATATGTTCCATAACCGGAGGTAGGGCCACCCGATAGGTTACTGAATTGATCTTTTCAAGGATTTCATATGGCCCAATATACCTTGCCGCCAACTTGCCTTTTACACCAAACCGAGTTTGACCCTTCATAGGGTTCACTTTTATTAATACGTGATCCCCAACTTCATATTCTCTGTCCCTTCTACAAACATCATCATAACTCTTTTGCCTGCTTTGAGCAATTTTCAGCCTTTGCTGAATCAACTTCACATTTTCGGTGGTTTCTTGCACAAGTTCCGGTCCCAACAACGGTCTGTCGCCTACTTCGGCCCAACATATTGGAGATCGACATTTCTTTCCATACAAAGCTTCATAAGGAGCCATTCCAATGCTCGAGTGGTAACTGTTGTTATAGACAAACTCAGCCAATGGCAAATAAATTTCCTAATTTCCTTGGAAATCTAACACATACATTCTAAGCATATCTTCCAAGGTTTGGTTTGTTTGCTCTGTCTGACCATCTGTCTGTGGGTAATAGGCGCTGTTCAACCTCAATTCTGTTCCCAAGGCCTGTTGTAAACTTTGCCAGAACCTCGATGTAAACTTCGAATCTCTGTCAGATACAATAGATACCGATACGCCATGCAATCTCACAATTTCATTCACGTACATGTTAGCCAATTTATCCGCATTATAAATAGTCTTAACAGGCAGAAAATGAGTAGACTTAGTCAAACGATCAACTATAACCCAGATAGAATCTATACCTTGAGAAGAGCGAGGCAGTCCTACAATGAAATCCATGGTGATGTGCTCCCATTTCCATTCCGGTATTGGGAGCGACTGTAACAAACCAGCGGGTCGTTGATGTTCAGCTTTGACTTGTTGACAATGTAAGCATCTAGCCACAAAATCTGCAATACACTTTTTCATTTTGGGCCACCAAAAATTTTTTTTCAAGTCGTGATACATCTTTGTATTTCCTGGATGCATAGCAAATTTTGTATTGTGGGCTTCAGACATAACACGCTTTCTCAAGTCACAGCAATCAGGTATACAAAGACGATTTTGAAATTTCAGCACATTATTCTCAAACACAAACCCTGGCCTCGGCTTTGAATCAAGTTCTTTTACAACCTTTTTCAAGTACTCATCTTCAAGTTGCTTCTCTTTAATTTCTTCAATGATTGCAGGCTGAGCGGACATAGCGGCTAGTATTCCACCATGTTCACGTATCACAATCTCAATCTCATTTTTCTCCAAGTCATATAGCAGTTTTTCCTGGCTGGTAAACAAACATGACAAATTTCCCATTGACTTTTGGCTCAAGGCATCTGCTACGGTATTAGCTTTTCCTGGGTGCTACAAAATCTGTAAATCATAATCTTTGATTAGCTCTAACCATCACTTCTGTCTCATGTTCAATTCCTTTTGGGTGAAGAAATATTTCAAGCTTTTATGATCGGTATACACCTCACAAGTTACCACATACAAGTAGTGACGCCAGATTTTCAAGGCAAACACCACAGCTGCCAATTCCAGATCATGGGTCGGGTAATTCTTTTCATGAGGACGAAGCTGTCGAGAGGCATAGGCAATCAACTTCCCATTTTGCATCAATACGCAGCCCAACCCTTTATACGAAGCATCACTATAAATCTTAAACCCATTAGTACCATTAGGTAAGGTTAGGATTGGTGCAGTCACCAGCCTGGTTTTCAGTTCCTGAAAAGCCGATTCACGTTGATCATTCCAATCAAATTGTACATCCTTCTGTGTCAATTGTGTTAATGGCATTGCAAGCTTTGAGAAATCTTTCACAAATCTTCTGTAATAGCCAGCCAGTCCCAAAAAACTTCTAACTTCTGTTATATTTGTCGATCTAGGCCAATCCACAATAGCTTCAATCTTCTGAGGGTCAATAGAGACACCATCCTTATTGATTACATGCCCCAAAAATGTTACACTGTCAAGCCAGAATTCATATTTGGACAATTTAGTATACAATTTCTTTTCCCTCAAGATCTGTAAGGTAGTTCTTAGGTGGTTCCCATGCTTTTCCATGTCTTTAGAATAAATCAAAACGTCATCAATAAACACAACAATGAATTCATCAAGATAGTTTTTGAAAACCCTATTCATTAGTTCCATAAAAGCTGCAGGTGCATTTGTTACCCCAAAAGGCATTACCAAAAATTCATAATGTCCATATCTAGTCCTGAATGCAGTTTTCTCTATGTCTTCTGCTTTTACCTTTAACTGATGATAACCAGACCTAAGATCAATTTTAGAGAACACTTTGGCTCCTTAGAGTTGATCAAACAAATCATATATTCGGGGTAATGGATATTTATTCTTAATGGCCACCTTGTTCAATTCCCAATAGTCAATACATAGTCTCAAGGACCCGTCTTTCTTTTTGACAAATAACATGAGAGCAGCCCAAGATGAGGTACTCGGACGAATGAATTTCTTGTCTAAGAGTTCTTGAAGTTGGACCTTCAATTCTTTCAGTTCGGAAGTCAACATCCTATACGGAGTCTTGGAGATGGGCTGTGTTCCAGGTATTACATCAATGGTAAATTCAATTTCCCTATCAACTAAATCCCCAGGTAGATCATCAGGAAACACATCAGGTAAATCACAAACCATAGGAATAGTTTCCACACTGGCACTTTCCGAAGACACAGTCAATACACTACACAAATAGCCCTAACACCCCTTTCTTAACAGTCTTTTGGCTATCATAAATGAAATCAAGTATGGCGGGGGGACTACCCCCTTTCCAGTGAAAGTAAACTCGGGCATACCAGGTGGATGAAACATAACAGATTTATTCACACAATCAATGGTGGCACAATATTTAGTCAACCAATCCATACCTAGAATACAATCAAAGTAATCGATGTTCAAGGGTAATAAATCAACATACAATGTCATTTCGCCAATCACAAGATCACATGCCGGGTAAACATAGGCACATATCATGGAACTCCCAGACGGTGTAGTTACAGATAACACACAGTTCATGGATTCTAATGGTCTAGTTAATTTCCGAGAAAAAGCATGCGACACGAAGGAATGTGAAGAACCGGAATCAATCAACACATATGCATTCTGAGCACAGATAGAAATGATACCTGACACTACTGACTCAGTGTTTTGCACATCTACAGGCACTAAGGCGAATACTCTCCATTGTCTCAAAGTCTCCTTCCCGGTGTTAGCTTTCGTATTCATCTTGGATGCAGAAGCGGATCCGGCTGAGCTTGCCACTGCATGGTTGGTATTTTCGAACTTGATGGGACAATCCTTCATCACGTGACCAGTTTTCCCACACCTGAAACAAGCGCTCGAAGCTCGATAGCAAACCCCTTGTGTTTTCTACCACACTCTGAGCAAGTTAGTGTAGCACTACCACTTTGGCTTGAGCCATTGTAAGATCCTGTGTTTTGCCTCTTATTCCCAGTAAATGAACGACTCTTTTTGAAATTGTTCCCAAACCTCTTTCCCATCTAATCAGTTCATAGGACGAGAGTTTGTTTCTTTGCTGCCAAAATAGCTTCTGCCATTAATGCCCTATCCAACACGTTCACATACGTGGGTAGATTCAAAACTCCCACCCGATCCAATATATCTAAATCCAGCCCGCTCTCAAATTTGCGGGCCTTTTTATAGTCCGTGTCTACCATATGAGGAGCAAACCTGGCCAATTCAGCTCATACTCAGCTACAGACATTCTGCTTTGTTTGAGTGCCTGGAATTCTGAAACCTTCACGTCTCGGAAGCACTGGGGAAAGTACTTGTCATAGAAAATTGTATTGAATTGAGTCCATGTCATATTCCCATTGCCATTTTGAACTAGTAACCACCATCTCCGAGCTTCATCTTTCAGAGTATAGGTGGCTAATAAACTTTTTGAACCTCAGAATAGGGGAACACTTCGAATAATTTTTCCATCTCCAATAGCCAAGTTTCTGTCTTTAGTGGTTCAATGCGACCCAAGAAAGTTGGCGGCTTCATCTTCATAAATTTTTTAGTCATGTTAATTATGTCGCTGTTGCCCATCTCAACTTGAGCTGGCGGAGGTGGGGGTGGTAAAGGTTGTTGCCTCTATTGTTGCATTACTACTTCAGTTAAAGTGGCAAGCATTTGTTCTATTTTGTTCATTCAGGCATCCGAGGACCTTGCTGTATCATCACTTCTTGCATTGTCCATTTGCTATAGGTAAACAAAACTTTATAAACATAGGCAAATAGTCCTTGTTACTTTATTCAAATTCACATGATTATACTTGGACTTATGCTTTCACTTTCAAACAACACACTTAGACATGCAGATGGAATGCCCCTGCTTCTTACTAGGACATCCTAAGCTCATATGGACTTGTGTGTGTAGTATAACTCGTGCTCTGATACCACTCTGTCACGACCCAAACCCACCTCTATAGGTTCAGCATCATAACCGGCCAGTAATCCTTGGATTACCAAAGGCCTTGGATTACCAAAGGCCTCTTGGCATAGTGACATGTAGCAGGGGCTGCGGAAGCAATTAATCAAGACATACATAGTCCATAGAGCCGTGCAGACATACATGTAACTGATAACTTAAAACTTTTATAACAATAATACAAACTTTACACATTACCAGACGTCTTGTCCAAACACGACATGGTATAAACATAGCCTAACATGATTACAAAAACAACCATGAAATTTGACTTTAATCGGAACCTCCTCAGGAGGCACAATGGTTGGCTAACAAAACTGTAGTGTAGGCCATTAACTCTGGGCCTGATCACGCGCTAGCTCACCTACATACATAACATAAATAGTGAGCTAAAGCCCAGTGAATAATAACAAAGTAAAAGTTTTACTGAATGATGTCCATACAGAAACAAAGCCTTGTACATAATCGGTTATCATAACAAAGAAGATTCATAGGCATAGTTACGTTCGTATTCAAGCTTGTACATGCATCATTATAACACGTGATACATCCATTAGCATTGCAAATCTGATGACCCACAAGGGACTGTCATGAAGGCTTTCTGATGACTCATGTGTGCAGAGACGTTTCTGATGACCCATAAAGGGACCTGATGACCCATGAAGTGACGCATATCATATGATGCTAAGGATGCCACGAATAACTTTCAGAATTTTGGACAATCATTCATTCATTTCAAACACAGCATAGCATTTCAGAAAACTAATTACTTCATATCATAGTATTCAGAAAATACTTAACATTGAACATATCTTTACAAAGTTATTACTCACAAATAATTGCTCGCCCCAACTAGATGGCAAGATGGCACTTCACTTATCCTGAGGCGCGTGACCGACACGAACACACATAAAAATACATTCTTGAAACACAAGCTCGAATTATGCATAACTTACTTCGTTTGTTCTTAGTGTGGTTTTAGCCTTTAACATCACTATGGAGTCTTAATCATGGCCTAGGAATGCCTAGGATGGAATGAGGATGCAACAATGTACATTGAAACACTTAGATAAAATTTGCTAAAATAGGGGTCTCGCTGGAGCGTGGCTTTCTTCACTTGAGCGGACATATCATATGTGAGTAGTCGTTCGAGCATAGATTCCTTCGCTCGAGCGATCTGCAAAAATGTGGAAATTACTGGTTGCTGAAAATCTCCGCTCGATGTTCGCTCGAGCGTGTGACACAGTTCCTTGCTCGAGCACAGGTCTTGTCGCTCGAGCGGAAGCATGAAAACAAACATGGTCGCTCGAGCGTAGGATCCCTCGCTCGAGCGTGGAAGCAAAATTCTGGGTTTTCCAGATTTGCTCCCAGGCTTCAAAACATGCTTCCAACTCTTCAAAACACACCTCTTGGGCCCAAAACTTGAGACAACAAAGCAAACTTGTAAAACATGAAGAATTGAGGATCATTTCACAAAATTATGGCCCAAGAGTTTGCCAATTATACAAAATTTCAACATAACCTTATGAATACTTGAAGAACAGAACATGCATGAATTGTCTTGAATACAACCTCTTTAAAACATGATCAAACTTGGCAATTTAATAGAAAACATGATGAATTCTCAAAATGTAAATGAGATGAACACATGCATGAATGAAATCTTTGAAATCATGCTCAATTTGAGAGAAAATGTACATGCATGCATGGATTGATCTCCCTCTCTACTCCTCAAGCTTAATCCTTACATCTCATAGTTCAATTTACTTGAATTCATGTATGAATTAACTCAATTTCAAGACTAAAAGCTTGATTTCTTACCTTAGATGTTTAATTGAGCTTTGGGTGCTAAAATCTTGAACTAGATGGACAAATCTTCAAGTTTTCTTCCTCTTTCCTAGCAATTCCTCCCTTGCTGAGTTCAATTCTTGAACCTAGGACCCAAATCCCTCAATTCTCTCCCTCTCTCACGTTGAGCATCAAATTGAGGAAGAATCAAATGAAAAGGTAAGCTTAGTGGGGTCAAAATGGCCCTAAAGGTAGTAATTAATCAAAATTAATCAAAAGGCATTAATTTAATCTAATTTAATCGTTCCAAACCGAAGTTTAATTAAACCTACCATAAAATTCTATAAATCCTAATTAGCATATAAATCAAGTAAATTTCTGATTCGAATGTCGATAAGGCCTTTAATTCGCTAATCGAAAGAAAAACATAAACAGATTTTCCTACGTTAAACAAATAGAGACATACTTTATGCGACACACTGTAGACACCCCATTTTTGACCGACCTTAAGACTCAGACGTCACCGATTGAGCGCTTGGTGATATTGCATATCGTGCTCGTTCAGAGGTTTCAGAGTCTCGGCTACGAGCCTTGCCTCCGGACTTCCGGACTCTTTTGTACTTTACCTCGGTTTGCGAACCAGGCTCTATTTTCTCTGTTTTCTCTTCCTGAAGGGAGGGAGAGGTCTTGTAGACCATCACTCAGTGGCCGTAGGCTACGTTTCGTGGTCGTAGGCCATTTTTCCCATTTCGGAGCCTGGTTCCCGGTTTTCGGAGCCGTCAGGCCGTGTGCCTCGGTTCGGGACCGCCTAACCACCTCCGTTTGCTCCGGTTTTTGGTACATACCTTATTTCCTCCCTTTTGAGGGACACTGTGGTCCGAGAGACCGACTTCGTGGTCGAACACCACTTCCGGTGCCTAACAGTCAGTTTTCGGGGCCCCGAACTGCGCGTTTTGGCCCCCGAGCCTTGCTTGAAAGCATTTTTGGGCTCCGACCCAAACCAGAAATAGTTATATTTTGAGCTCCTTTTCATGTTTGATTAAGGACCTTTTTCTGTTTGAAACTCCCTTTTTACACTTTGTGTTTAAACCCTCTTTTAGGCCTATTTTTGCACGGTATTTTAGGCTTACTTGTGAGCTGTTTCAGACTTGGTTATAAACTACAAAGTGTCTTTTTTTGAGCCCCTCTTCAACTTTGTTGAAGGGCTCTTGGCTGTTTGGGACCATCAGCTACCACTTGCCTTTATATCTCACTTTTTGGCCATTTTGGGAGGAAATTTGAATTTCATTTCCCCCCCATTTTTCCCCCTCTTTTCCACCCTCTTGTGTCTATATAACAGACCCCCCAGCTGTGTTTTAGGGGTTAGAAAATTTTTTTGTGGAGCTCTCACATTAAATCTCTCTATCTCTCTACATTCTAACCATCAAAACCCTTTGATTCTTATACCATTTTTACACACCAACTCATAACACAAGACCTCCATCCTCCATTCCAGCACTTTGGGACTCTTTTGAAGAGGTTGAAAGCTCAGATTTTGGACCAAGAGTTGATGAAAGACTAGTCTTCAAGGGTGAGTCTCATTTTCCCTCTTTTTGCTCTTTTCTTGGTTTATATTTTAGCTCCTTATGCTTGCATATTTGGGCTCCGACCCTAACTGGAGATAGGCTTTTTTTGAGCTATTTTTCATGTTTCATTAAGGGCCTCTCACTGTTTGAGGCCCCCATTTTGCACTTGCTTCATTATCCCTCTTGTATGCCTATTTCTTGTGTAGCATTTTAGGCCCGTGTATAATCTGTTTTGAAGTATGATATAAACTGTAAATAGGCTTATTTTGAGTCCTTCTTCAACATTGTAGAAGGGCTCATTACTGTTTTAATCCTCCATGTACCACTTGCTTTGATATCCATCTTTTGGTCCCATTTTTGCATGATTTATTAGCCTATTGTGCTTCTGTTTTTGGACTTTGGTCTGAACTGAAAAGGGTCTTATTTTGACCCCCTCTTCATGTTTCATTAAGGGTCTATTACTGTTTGGAGCATCTTTTGTATACTTTGTGTTGTAACCTCTTTTTAGGCCTTATTTTGCATAGCATTTTGAGCATACTTGTATACTGTTTTGGGTCTGATCATAAACTATAAAAAGTCATTTTTTAAGTCCCTCTTCAACTTTGTTGAAGGACCTTCATCTGTTTGAGACCAGCATGTATCAGTTGCTTCTTTGTCTCCATTTTGGCCCATTTCTTGCATAGGAATTTTTCCATACTTGTGTCTGTTTTTGTGGCTTGTGATAAACTGTAAAATATCATATTTTGGGCTCCTCTTCAACATTGTAGAAGGGCCCTTCTCTGTTTAGGGTCAGAAGCTTGCACTTGCTTCATTATCTTGCTTTCAGGGCTGTTTTTGCATGCTACTTTAGCGCCATTTGCATTCGCTGTTTGGCCTTGATTAGAACTGTAAATATGCTTATTTTTGGGCTTTCTTGATTCTGTCTTCACATCCCATGTTCAAATAATGCATGCATTGTATAGCTATAGGTCATTCTGTATGCCTAATTTCATGTTTCGGGACTCGTTCCATGCATCGGGTACCATTTTGCCATGTTTCGGGGCTGTTTTGCATCTCATTTTTCCTCTGAAATTTTCATGCTAGTATGCCATATTCCATGTTTTGCCATGTTCTGTTAGAGTGGCATTCCGTGCCTTAGGGTCGGTCCTCGGTTTGCGTGCACGTGTGCACGCATTTCGAGTGTCTCATTTTCATCTGATGGCCTCCTATGTGAGTGTGGCTGAGGTCCACTTGCGTTGGTGTAAGCCCATTATGCATTGTGTATGCCATTTTATCTCACAGCATTGTGTATGCTAGGTCGTATGTTAGCGCATTGTGTATGCCCTGTTACCTCGTGCATTGTGTATGCCATTTCATAGCATTGTGCATGTTAGGTTATATCTTAGTTTGCATTCATGCATGTCATGCATATTGCATTGTGTTTGGGATAGGAGTTAGCCCGAGCACGGGAAACGAGGTACGTTTCGTACTCCGAGTGACGGAACGTGTCTCAATTCCCCAGTCGCCGACACTCCGGATTATCCATGATGAAGTCTAGGCCTTGTTGTGTTTTCATGTGCATTCATTTCATATTGAGTTGTGCAAATCGACTCCTCAGCCATCATGCATCGAGATGCGTGATTGGTGGCACGAGGATCAAGGCATGCATACATTTGTGAAAATACATTGCTATGCCCCTTTCCTGCTCTCTGTTGCAGCAAAATCAAGAATCAACAGTCTTCCGAGGCTTGGCGCACTTTCCAAGAACAATTGCAAAACAGAGACTAATTGGGGCATCCCAGTGGATTTCCGCGCAAGGCAGCCTAAACATACATCATTCATCAGAATCAAGGCAGTCCCTGGCTTGCATGCCAGTTTATTATTTTCTTAGTTAATTTGTAAATTAATTAGGAATTTGCACACATTTTGGACTGTATTATTTGGACTGTAATATTCTTTTATTCGGGACTGTATATTTATTCGGACCCTCTGCGCGAGGGCATAATTGTAATAAGTGTGGATGAGTGTGATGTATGTCTTCCAACCCACGTCTTTTTCCCTTTTATTTACCTGCTTATGATGGTTAATTAGGGCATGTTTCAATTAGCATACAGTATGATAGCATGTTTGCATTCATTCATCTGTCTTGCACGCACCGGGCTCGGCGCATCATACTAACTGCATTTGTATTTCAATTCCAAGTTGAATACATGTTAGCTGTAGCATTTCATATGCCATGTTTAGAATAGCCGAGCCTCTTAGTTGCATTTTGCATGTGTTGCATTAGGCATTTCTGTATAATTAGGATCATGCATGGATTTCTAATTAGCTTCTGTTTTGGCTTGGAGTACTCGGTAAGTTTTTATGCTTTAGCATCCTTGCATGCGTGTGAGTGACTGCCATGAATAGCATGCTTACCATGAGGCTAACTGCTTATGTGATATAACTGCCTGAATGCCTGTGGGTGAAGGTTGGGTTATTTGAATTGGAACAAATCATCAACTGTGAGTTTTAAGCCCACTAGATAGTGGCAAAACCATGTTTTCTAAGCCCACCCGAAGGTGGCAAAATCTGCATTTTAAGCCTACTTACGAGTAGCAAACCATCTTTCAAAAAACAAACATGAAATGTTTTGTTCCAATTCAGGCGATCCAGTCTATACTTGTATGCTGTGCGCATCACATAGTAAATCTAGGCTAATAACCGGAGTAAGAGCACACAATGTTTTCAAAACTAGATATCATGGTTAGTAGAGGCCGATCTTTGATCGGGCGAGCGGGGGTGCTCACGAAGTGACCTTCCCCAATCGTACCCAAGTTCCCGCGCCGAGGCAACTTTGGTGATGACGGACACGTGGCCTTAGGCAACGAGTCAGGGTTTCCTAAATTTCCCAAAATAAAATATTTAGGTGGCGACTCTGTATCTGGCAAAGCAGTCCATGTTTGGCACTTCTTTCAAAAATCTGTTTTCTCAAAACGATTTGCCGGATTTGGACTCTTTGGTTCAGATTACGAACCGTGACAACAAAATCAAGTCCGAGCTGTAGCGAGGTCCCCCGCAGGCTTGTTACAGTTTCTGGCGACTCTGTTGGGGATTTATAGAACTTGACTCGAACTCATGATATCTGGTTTTGACTACACTTGTGTGTTTCTTTGCATTGCATTTGCATTGGTGCGCCTAGGACACCGTGTTTGCCATCTGCTATTCCTGAACGGTTTGCCGGAGGCTTGTCTTGTCAAGGCATGACCATAAGGCTGACCGGTTATGGGCTTTGCCAGTATGGGAACACAAACCCCGGTTTTACCGGGGCACCCTTTTCGACCATTCGACCTAGTGCATATTCGGAACCATAGTGACCATTCCAAACTAGGACAGGTTGCTTACCCGTTTATAGGTTGTTTGAAACCGCTGTGTGCGTAGTGAAACCCTAGCTCCTGACAAAATAGGACAGGGAAACCCTACCCCAACATAGGGGTGTTTTGGCTCTCACTTATCTGCTATGTGCTTTTAGAGTGCGTCTCTACAGGAATGCATGTATCAGTTTACAAGTTTGGGCACCAGGCCTGCGGGCACCAGTTCAGTATTTTGGGTATCAAGCCTGAGGGCATTAGTATTTGGTGAATCAGTTTTACCGGAGGGTATCAGATTTGAGGCAGAGATTTGGGCAGAATTCAGTAGAGAGCACACTCATTAAGCTTTGCTCATATGGGTTATCGTGAAATCAGGTTGAGGTGTTGTCTATTTTCTCTTTCGCTAAGTAGTCTTGGAACCATAGCTTCAGAAGGGTCTGATATCCCCCGGGTACTCTGGACTTGTGTTGTTATGTGATCGGGGGATGAACCACCTGCGGGCGGCACTCAGTTTACTCCAGATGTGATGGATGGCACGCACTATTTTGAGCATTTGCGAATGCTATTTATTCTACTTTTTGACTTGGGTATTGAGTCTGTCTTGTTGTATCGAGTTTGTCTTGTTGAGTCTGTCTTGTATTGTGTCAGTCCTTTTGAGTCTGTCTCGTCGTATCGAGTCAATCCTATCAAGTCTGCCTTGTTGTATCGAGTCAGTCCTGTTGTACAAAGGTCGGGTGATTCCGGGGGTATTATCTCGGGCGTCACCATTTTGTTTTGCGTTTGTCTTTTCGTTTTGTTTTGAGTCTGTTACTGCCAGGGAGCCAGTTATGCCAGCAGTTTTTGAATGAAACAGCAGTGATTTTTACGCTCTCGCGTTTGCTTCTGCCGTGTGCCAGTTGTGCCAGAAATTCCAAATGAGATGGCAGTATTTGACTAAGAACCCTGTCTTTTTTGTGCCTTGAAGTCATTTTAATGACCTGAGTTTTTCAAAACTTATTGAACGCTGCGGTGAAAACAAAGAGGAAGGAATTCCTCGGGATTTGCAAAAATTTGATCAAACTGAGAGAAAGAGAGGCGTGCTAAGCCCTTAATGAATGAAATCATGCTTGTTAGCGTGAGTACTGAGAAGGACCCTGGCTTGATCCAAACTGGTTTCACACTATCTTCAGCGCGAGTGATTTGTCGCTTTCTTAAAAATTTTCAAAAACAAAATGTTTTGTGCGGTCCTGCGAAGACCTGTGTGGAATCGCTCTTGAGATTGTGCAGCCTAGGATCGCTCTCAGCCTCGAGACTCAACCCCTTTGCTTCCAAACCTTGAACTTGAATTCAGAAGGTTCAACGGTCAACTACGACGTGAGGCTTGTGTGGCCAGATTTGAAGCAGCCCTCGAACAAGAGGCCAGGAAAGTCGGATCAAGAAGATCAGAAGATCAGAAGAAGCTTGCAAAGCTAGAACAAAAGTACCCTTTGAACTAGGGGCAAAGATGTCAGATGTGCTCGAAGAGCCGAAGATAAATCCTCTTGCAAAACAACAGCCACTCTCTTGGATACGGATGGCTTCGAGATCTTAAAACCATTTGGCATGGACTTGTTACACTTTTACCCTTTGAGAGGCTCGCTGGGCCGAAAACCCGGAAAGGGCGACCCAACCAAAAGTTAGAGCAAGAAAAGATATATACAAAAAGCAAAAAGAAAAAAAGAAGAAAAGAGAAAAAAGAAAAAAAAAGAAAAAAAGAAAAAAAAGAAGAAAAAAGAAAAAAAAAGAGAAGAAAAGAAATAAAAAAGAAAGAAGAACAAAGCTTGCAAGGTTGAAAACCTGCAACGGGCGCCTTGGCAAAAGTTAGAGCATAAAAGGAGAGGTTAGATACCCGAGTGTACCTTAACCCCGAACTACGTAAGGCTTGATTCCCATCTTTGGGATACGTAGGCAACTTCATTCTGAAGTCCAGCCGTAAAACACTTCAAATTTGATTGTGTCCATGCAATGGTTCTAGTCATTTTTGTCTTCACTGTATCCGAGAGTTTGGTTGCATTCAGCACTCTGAGGACTGACTACAATGCGCTGTGGTGCCATTCAAACAAGGGGCAGCTTTCCGTTGCCATTCAATGCGCTGCGATGCCATCTAAACAAGGGGCAACTTTCCGTTGCCATTCAATGCGCCGCGGTGCCGTTCAAACAAGGGACAACTTTCCGTTGCCGTGCAGCTCTCTTCAAGCACGGGGCAGTTTTCCTTTGGATCCGAGGTTGTGCATCTCAGGAGTAGGTTTCATGCTCGTTGAGCAAGTGGCCGTTTGCAAAAATAGTTTTTGAGAATTTTTACTGAGGTTGACTAATTTTCTCGAAAATTGTTCCATCTTTTCCAAAAACTGGACCATTTCTTGGACCCAAAAAAGGAAAATTTTCAGTGCTCATAGCCTGACTTGTATGATTTTAAATCAAAAATTGAACAAGCATGTTAATCTAACTCTCATGTGGGTCAAAATTGTTTTAGTAGAAAGCAAAAAAAAAAAAAAAAAACAAAAAAAAAAAACAAAAATGGTCAAAATGATGAACTAGGGGCGCAGTCGAGTCAGGAGTTCTGTCTTTTCCCCTTTGTCAAAATACTTGCCAAGAAGGGCACTCTACCTGCCAGAAAAGGCACAACTGAAGGGCACAACAAAAGGCTGAAAGCTCTCACATCCTCCGAGCAACGAGGTATCAAGCCAAGTGTGAAGCACGAACTGAAATGGGGCAAGATATTCCACTCCATCATCTGGACAGATCTTATCACGTCCAAACTCCCCAGCAAAGCATCATCAACCGATGTTAGCTGCAGATTTGCTACACACCCAGTTGTAGCGCAACCCTTCTATGGGAGGAATTTACTAGCTGTGAACGGAAGAAAGAAAATCTAGCAGCATGATAGGGGCAAGAGCCCACAACTTTCTGTTTATCCATCAACCACCTAGGGGAGGGATTTAAAATGAGAGATTGAAGAATAGAGAGATGTGCGCTGAGAGAAAAAGTGAGGAGAAGGGTTTTGTGAGAAAAGCCGAGCCTGAGGGCCGAGTGATGTGAGAATCACAAATAAGAAAGGGTGGGAAATGCTACCCGGTGAAACAGGCTCCCTGTGCACGTCTTAGTGTCGTGTCTTTTTTTGTTTTATCTCGATTCTTGTTTTGAGTCGTTTTGAGTGTTACTCGATGTGTCTAGGTTGTGTGCCTTTTATTTCCTTGTTGAGTCGTTTTGCTGTGTTCAGTCGTAGGCTCAATACCTGGTCAAAAACTCATCTCTCAATTTCAAAAATAAAATCGTTTTGTGCTCCGAGTGCCGTGCCGTTCTCCACATTTGTGCAAAATAGAATTTATTCTTTCATAAAATCGCAGCGTTCAACCCTGGTCATGTGAGAACAGTAAAACCAGGACCTATCTGAAGCTATGAAAGTTCCAGGCTGCAAAGCAAAAGAAAAGAGGGAAAATGTTGGGCATCTGAGATTGTTTCAACTTCTACAAGTTCCGTCATTGCATCCTGTATGCTCAAAATGAGCTGTGCGCCCGAAAAACGAGCTGTGTGCCTGGAAATATACTATGTGCCCAAATGAGCTGTGTGCCCGAAGAATGCGCTGTTTGCCCGAGATCTGCTGTGTGCCCAAGATGAGCTGCGTGCCCAAAATGCGTTGTGTGCCCCAAAAGAGCTGTGTGCCCAGATTGAACAGAATTTTGTGTTGCGAGTTGCGCGCCTAACGAACAGAGTGTTGTGTTGTGAGCTGTGTGCCAAGTGAATGGAATGCTATGTCGTAAGCTGTGTGCCAAGTCTTGCATTGTGCACGCGTTTCATCGCACTTATTGCATTTATTTGCATCTTGTGTTATCTCTTATTGATTATCCTTTTACGCTGAGCAGCGTTTAGGATCGTTGTCCCCCAGGACTTAACTTAGGTTGCGTGGAACACGCTCCCGAGTTGTTTAACCTCCTCTCACGATTTCAACGTGGTTTGAGTGTCCCGTTCCTTACGCGATTTCAGTGTGTTTGGAATCTATCTCAGGTTGCGTTGTGCACGCACTTGGGCGGTTGTTTTTGGACCTCCTCTCACGATTTCAGCGCGGTTTGAGTGTCCCGTTCCTTACGCGATTTCAGCGTGTTTGGAATCTATCTCAGGTTGTGTTGTGTATGCACCTGGGCGGTTGTTTTTGGACCTCCTCTCACGATTTCAGCGTGGTTTGAGTGTCCCGTTCCTTACGCGATTTCAGCGTGTTTGGAATCTATCTCAGGTTGTGTTGTGTATGCACCTGGGCGGTTGTTTTTGGACCTCCTCTCACGATTTCAACGTGGTTTGAGTGTCCCGTTCCTTACGCGATTTCAGCGTGTTTGGAATCTATCTCAGGTTGTGTTGTGTATGCACCTGGGCGGTTGTTTTTGGACCTCCTCTCACGATTTCAGCGTGGTTTGAGTGTCCCGTTCCTTACACGATTTCAGCGTGTTTGGAATCTATCTCAGGTTGTGTTGTGTATGCACCTGGGCGGGCTGTTTTTGGACCTCTTCTCACGATTTCAGCGTGGTTAGAGTGTTCTTTTCCGCACACGATTTCAGCGTGTTTGGAATTTATCCCAGGTTGCGTTGTAGACGCGCTGGGCGAGCTGTTTTTGGACCTCCTCTCACGATTTCAGCATGGTTTGAGTGTTCCCTTCTTCACACAATTTCAGCGTGTTTGGAATCTATCTCAAGTTGTGTTGTGTATGCACCTGGGCGGTTGTTTTTGGACCTCCTCTCACGATTTCAGCGTGGTTTGAGTGTCCCGTTCCTTACGCGATTTCAGCGTGTTTGGAATCTATCTCAGGTTGTGTTGTGTATGCACCTGGGCGGTTGTTTTTGGACCTCCTCTCACGATTTCAGCGTGGTTTGAGTGTCCCGTTCCTTACGCAATTTCAGCGTGTTTGGAATCTATCTCAGGTTGTGTTGTGTATGCACCTGGGCGGGCTGTTTTTGGACCTCTTCTCACGATTTCAGCGTGATTAGAGTGTTCTTTTCCGCACACGATTTCAGCGTGTTTGGAATTTATCCCAGGTTGCGTTGTAGACGCGTTGGGCAAGCTGTTTTTGGACCTCCTCTCACGATTTCAGCGTGCTTTGAGTGTTCCCTTCCTCACACAATTTCAGCGTGTTTGGAATTTATCTTAGGTTGCGTGGAACGTGGTCCTGATTGATTTTCTTCGTTCTTCCTCCACTCACGAGTCCAGCGTGGTTGGAGTATTTTTTTGCATCTATTGTACTCTCTGTTGCATCACATCTATTACATCCATTGCATCGTATCTGCTTTACTTTCCGGTCTAAGGAGACCTTAAATCCTGCATCATCATTCACGCTGTTTTGCGCATCGTACTTGCATTTTACTTGCATTTCATCGCACCGTCTTGTGCACTTTCTGGTCTAGGAGACCTTAAATCCTCTAAATGTGCAATTCCTTTGGTGTTTGTCGTGCCCGAACGACTTCCGGTGGTCTGGTATAGCCACCTGCCTGTGTTTGCGGTGAGTTCCTAGGAGACCAACTGAGACGGTGGAAACTAGAGTTCGAATGGCTCATGCCTAGAACGCAAAGGTTCGGGATTTCCGGGACTAAAGTCTGGTTTAAATACCCAGGGGTATATCCTCGACTTGAAATCTGTATGGCAGCCCCATAGATTGAGATAGCATCTGTATGCACCTCAATTCTGGATACTGATCCAACCTAGTCTGTCACCCTGTTGGAGAATAGGGAAAGTTGCGACCATAGTCAGGGAGAAAAGTAGTACCTGCGGTTCAATCAAGAAAAAGCGAGAGATTCCCAGCAGCATGAGGTAAGTCATTGCCAATTACCCCTGTAAGGTACCTTTACCTCTTAGCTATTACATTGCATTTTAGCCACTACATTACAGTGCATTGCATGAATCCTCAATTTTCAAAACCGGCTTCGCGTAGCGTGTAAGTCCAATTACCAAAATCTTCCTGCATATCATTTTGCATCCTGCCCCTGAACTACGCTGGTTTGATTCCTTACAAGGGGATACGTAGGCAGCCTGCGGGCACAACCATTTATTTATCTATATTTTGTTTGTTTGTCCAAGTCTTCGGCCTTGTCAAAAATGGGTCGTCTCTGGGCTTTGACATTCACTCCCGTCATTTCTTGACTTCCGAGTTCTGTCAAAGAGGGGCAACTGTAGACACCCCATTTTTGACCGTCCATAAGACTTGGACGCGACTGATGGTTTGCTCGGTGATGAAAGATGTGCAGGGCAAAGGTTCAATTTCTTTGGCAAAAAGAGAGTCAAACCTCAACTTCATACTCCTTTTGGACCAAAACAATCTTGATCAAAAGATTTTGGATCTTAAAACCCTCTCTTTCAAAACATTTTGAAAATAAAGTTTTTACGATGTTCCGAGGCTCGTATTTTGTCAAATGTTGCGCTTTTCGGTAAACCGAGCAAGGACAAAGTGGGAATGAATGAAAGAGAGATGAAATCTTTGAAAAATCTTTCAAAACACCTTACTTAGGGGCTTGAAGTTGAAGAAAATATGAGAAGAAGGAAGAAATCCAGTCGGGGAAAAAAATGGGCATGAATCGTTAAGAAAGAACCGGACAGCCCTCGCCGAATCGGGCCTATTCATTCGCATACTTGGAATCAAGCTATGGGGCCACCACCGTTGGAAATAAAGACTTCCGAGGCTTCATTTTGCACTCAAGAATCTCCTAAATCCAATTCCGGATAGGGGAGATATGGTTGATTGAAGTAGGGTATCACTCCGGTTGGGACCGAATCTGCGCGGATTCACGGAAACGGGCATAACTTTTTCCACAGGAGGAATTTTGATGCAAGGTTTGCGCATTGGAAACCTAACTTCCGGGGCTTCAATTTGGACACTTGAACGGCCACATTTGGACTTCCCAATCACCCACCGGCCATTTTCTTTCCGGCAGCCCACTTTTTTTGTCCTGAATGTAGCAGAAAAGCCAGAAAAAGTAGCTGGCCGGCCAGAAAACCCAGAAAAAAGTAGCCGGCCGGCCACCTTTTTCTGGTGGATGATCTTTTTTGCCCATTTAAACTAGCCGGCCATTATCCCCCTCCCAAGTGTGTTCTAGCCATGTATTTTGTTTTGCATATCACCCATGTCCGAGGGTTTGGCCTTTTTGGGGGGAAACTTGGATTGTTTTCCCCCCTTTTTTTTCCCCCTCTTTTCTCCCCTTTTGCCTACATATACAGCAGCTCCAGCCCCTTGCAAAGGGTTAGAAATTTTGCCTTTAAGCCTCTTGCATTGCCTCTCTCCCTCTCTACACTTCAACCCTCAAAACATCCAAGTTTCTACACCATTTCTTCACCACCACCTAGCACCACACCACCACCTCCATTCCAGCCACTTGGAGCTGTCTTCCAGAGCTGAGGAGCACCCAAACTTGGTCCAAGAAGTTGCTAAAGATTGGTCTACAAGGGTGAGTTACCATTTCCCTCTTTTGAGCTCATTTTTTGCATTATTTCTTAACCCTTCTTTCTTATACTTTTGAGCTCCGGCCATAACTGAAAGTGGCATTTTTTTGAGCTCTATTTCATCTTTCATTAAGGGCCTCTCACTATTTGAGGCCCCCATTTGGTACTTACTTCATTATCCCTCTTATATGCCATTTCCTTGCATGTTGTTTTTGGCCTATATGTAAACTGTTTTGAGGTATGTTATAAACTGTAAATAGGCTTATTTTGAGCCCTTCTTCAATATTGTAAAAGGGCTCATCATTGTTTGAATCCTCCATGTATCACTTGCTTTGATATCCATATTTTATCCCCATTTTTGCATGAATTATTAGCCTATTGAGTTTCTATTTTTGGACCTTGGTCCGAACTAAAAATGGCCTTTTTTTGAGCCCCTCTCCATATTTCATTAAGGGTCTATTGCTGTTTGAAGCATCATTTGTATACTTTGTGTTGTAGCCTCTCTTTTAGGCCATATCTTGCATTGCATTTTGGGCATAGTTGTACACTGTTTTGGGCTCGGCCATAAACTGTAAAAAGTCATATTTTTGGCCCCTCTTCAACATTGTTGAAGGGCCCTTACCTGTTTAGTGCCAGCATGTATCAGTTGCTTCTTTATTTCCATTTTGGCCCTTATTTTGCATAGCATTTTGAGCATACTTGTATCTATTTTTGGGGTTTGTCATAAACTGTAAAACATCATATTTTTGGCCCCTCTTCAATAGTGTAGAAGGCCCCTTCTCTGTTCGGGGCCAGCATCTGTGAGTTGCTTCAATATCTTGCTTTCGGGGCCATTTTTGCATGCTAATTTAGCCCCATTTGTGCCCACTTTTTGGCCTTGATTTAAACTGTAAATATGCTTGTTTTGGGGCTGCCTTGCTTCTTTCTTTACGCTTCATTTTCAAATTATGCATGCATTGTGTAGCTATAGGCCATTTCATGCGCCAAATTTCATGTTTCGGGACTCGTTCCATGCATCGGGTACCACTTTGCTATGTTTCAGGGCTGTTTTGCATCTCATTTTTGCCTCTGAAATTTGTATGTTAGTATGCCATTTTTCATGTTTTGCCATGCCTTGTTAGAGTGGCATTCTGTGCCGTAGGTTCGGTCCTCGGTTTGCGTGCACGCGTGCACGCGTTTCGAGTGTCTCATTTTCATCTATTGGCCTCTTATGTGAGTGTGGCTGAGGTCCACTTGTGTTAGTGTAAGTCCATATTGCATTGTGTATGCCATTTCATTCCATAGCATTGTGTATGCTAGGTTGTATGTTAGTGCATTGTGTATGCCATGTTACCTCGTACATCGTGTATGCCATTTCATAGCATGTTGCATGTTAGGTTGTATCTTAGTTGCATTTCATGCATGTCATGCATATTGCATATTGCATTGTGTTCGGGATAGGAGTTAGCCCGAGCATGGGAAACGAGGTACGTTTCGTACTCCGAGTGACGGAACGTGTCTCAATTCCCCAGTCACCGACACTTCGGATTATCCATGATGGAGTTAGGTTTTAGTTAAGTTTTCATGTGCATTCATTCCATATTGAATTGTGCAATTTGACTCCTCGGCCATCATGCATCGATATGCGTGATTGGTGGCACGAGGATCGAGGCATGCATACATTTATGAAAATACATTGCCATGCCCCTTTCCTGCTCTCTGTTGCAGCAAATCAAGAATCAGCAGTCTTCCGGGGCTTGACGCGCTTTCCAAAAACCATTGCAAAACAGAGGCTAATTGGGGCATCACAGTAGATTTCCGCGCAAAGTCAACCCGGACATGCATCATTCATCATCTGAAGAAGAATCAAGGCAGTCCCTGGCTTGCATGCCAGTTTATTGTTTTCTTAGTTAATTCGTTAATTTATTTGGACTGTATTATTTGGACTATATTATTTATTCATTTGGGACTGTATATTTATTCGGACCCTCTGTGCGAGGGCATAATTGTAATAAGTGTGCGTGTGTGTGATGTATGTCTTCCAACCCCACGTCTTTCTTCCCTTTTATTTATCGCTTATGATGGTTAGATTAGGGCATGTTTCAATTAGCATACAGTATGATAGCATGTTTGCATTCATTCATTTGTTTTGCATGCACCGGGCTCGGCGCATCATACTAACTGCATTTGTATTTCAATTTCAAATTGAATACTTGATAGCTGTTGCATCTCATATGCCATGTTTAGAATAGCCGAGCTTGCTATAGTTGCATTTTTGCATGTGTTGCATTAGGCATTTCTGTATAGTTAGGATTCATGCATGGATTTCTAATTAGCTTCTGTTTTGGCTTGGAGTACTCGGTGAGTTTTTATGCTTTAGCATCCTTGCATGCGTGTGAGTGACTGCCATGAATAGCATGCTTACCATGAGGCTAACTGCTTATGTGATATAACTGCCTAAATGCCTGTGGATGAAGGTTGGGTTGTTTAGATTGGAACAAATCATCAACTGTGAGTTTTAAGCCCACTAGATAGTGGCAAAACCATCTTTTCTAAGCCCACCTGAGGGTGGCAAAATCTGCATTTTAAGCCTACTTGCGAGTAGCAAACCATCTTTCAAAAACAAACATGAAATGTTTTGTTCCAATTCAGGTGACCCAGTCTATACTTGTATGTTGTGCGCATCACATAGTAAATCTAGGCTAATAACCGGAATAAGAGCACACAAAGTTTTCAAAACTAGATATCATGGTTAGTAGAGGCTGATCTTTGATCGGGCGAGCGGGGGTGCTCACGAAGTGACCTTCCCCAATCGTACCCAAGTTCCCGAGCCGAGGCAACTTTGGTGATGACGGACACGTGGCCTTAGGCAAATGAGTAAGGGTTTCCTAAATTTCCCAAAAATAAAATATTTAGGTGGCGACTCTGTATCTGGCAAAGCAGTCCATGTTTGGCACTTCTTTTCTAAAAATCTGTTTTCTCAAAACGATTTTCCGGATTTGGACTCTTTGGTTCAAGATTAAGAACCGTGACAACAAATCGAGTCCGAGCTGTAGCGAGGTCCCCCTCGCGGGCCTGTCTACACACACATATGCAGTTTAATTCAGAATTTCATCCTAATTACCAATTAAGCATAATTAACCATGGATTAACGTTAATCAGGGTTTGGGGTTGTTACATAGATAAACATGAACAGTTACAAAGATCGCATAACAACTGTAAAACAACCAAATTTAAACCCAAATACTCAACCATTCTTTCCAAGTGCTCGGCATATCCACACAAAAAAAAAAAAAATGTGATTTGTATTTTGTCTAGCAAAAAAAATTTATAATTTGATTGTTTAACTCATTGTGTTTTTTAAAAAGAAAATTATTGTGTTTTTTAACTATCAATTGACTTAATTTATGATTTGATTTTTAACTCATTGTGTTTTTTGAAGAAAAGAGAGAGAGAGAGAGAGATTGTATTCATTAGGTTCACATAAAGTACCCATTCTTGATGACGATTAGATTGTATTTTGAAAAAAATAATTGTAACTGCTTTTTTTAACTCACTGTGTTTTTTTTAAAAAAATTATTATGTTTTTTAACTATTAATTGACTTAATTTGTGATTTAATTTTTAACTCACTGTGTTTTTTGAAGAAAAAAAAAAGAATTGTATTTAGTAGGTTCACATAAAGTACCCATTATTAATGATGATTAGATTGTATTTTGAAGAAAAAAAATTTGTAATTAATTTTTTTAACTCACTGTGTTTTTAAAAAAATAAATAATTGTGTTTTTTAACTATCAATTGACTTAATTTGTAATTGAATTTTTAACTCACTGAGTTTTTCTTTTTATTATGAGCAAAAATGTAGTTGTATTTTTAACTACCAATTGACTTAATTTGTATTTGAGTTTTAATTCACTGTGTTTTTTGGAAAAAAAAAATGATTGTATTTTTTATCTATATATATATATATATACTATATATTAAGTAAAAGGGGGTTTTTAACCCTAAGCCTTGTGGGAACTCCCATCTCCCAATCTAAATTTTTTGATTTTTTGATTTTAAAAAAAAAAATTCTTAGCACTTATTAACTTCTTCCAACTCCCAAGTCTTACCCTCATAATACCACTTTAATGCATTAAGAACAAGCATAAAAAAAATTCTTTGAAATCCAACACATAAATTCCTTAAAAAGTCCCAACACATATGATTATTATCTCTCATAATAACACTTTAATGCATTAAGAATAAGCACAAAATTTTTTTTTTTTTTGAAAAGTCCAAAACATATGATTATTATCAAAATATTAAACTTTAGTATAATATAATAAAAAAACATTTAATTCCTTGAAAAGTCTAACACATATGATTATTATCAAAAATATTAAACTTTAATATAATATAAAAAAGAAAAAAAAGAAGACATTTAAAAATAAAATAAAAATATTTAAAAATCACAATTCACATAGAGCTCCAATCTCCCAACCTTAATTTTCTAAATTTTTTATTAAAAAAAAAAAACTCAGGATTTATTGATTTCGTCAAAATCTCTTGATCAGCATTTATTAACTTTTTTTCAATCCACATGTCTTTCCATATGCCTGCATTTATTGATTTTGTCAAAATCCCTAATCAGCATTTAAAATCTCCTCATACAAATAATTATAGATACAACCCGTGCATAGTTACTGCAGTAGCCTTTTTAATTTCTCATATACACCATGGTTAGTGATAAGATTGTTAAATTATTTTTATAAAAAATCTTAAAAAACATAATTTATATATTAAAAAAAATTTAAAACAAATATAAATATCTATAATTATCCCGTGCATGGCACGGGTGATAGACTAATATATATATTAAGGAAAAGGAGGTTCCTAACCCACAAGCCTTGTGGGAGCTCCAATATCCCAATCTTAACTTTCGAATTTTTTGATTTAAGGAAGGAAAAAAAAAATAAAAAAACCCTCAACTTCTCCCAATCTTTTTTGACTTTTCCCATACACAGTCTCTTCAACTTCTCCTATACCTATTGCAGGCTTTTCCACTTCTACCACATAATTCTTCACTTTCAACTTCTCCCATTCTTATTGCAACCTTTTCCACTTCTGCCAACAACATATCTATCTCTTTACAACACACAATTCTTCACTTATTTTTTATAATAGAAGGACAAACCAAGTCAGGACAAACAAAAATAAAGAGAAAGTTTTAAAGCCTGTAGGTAATATTTTCAATTATTTTTCAATGATTTTTTTTTTCATTTATTTTCTTTTATTATGAGAAAAATGTGATTGCAGTTAGAAAAACATGAAGAGTCACACAGAGAAAGTTTCAAAGGTTGTAAGTAATCTTTTTATTTATTTTTTAATGGTTCCTTTTTTTTCATTTCTATTTTTTGTTATGAGAAAAATGTTATTGTAGTTAGATAAACATGAACATTTACAAAGATAGCATAAAACAACCAAATTTAAACCCAAATACTCAACCATTCTTTCCAAGTGTTCGACATATCTATACCAGAAAAAGAAAAACAATTTGTGATTTGTATTTTGTCTAGTAAAAAATAATTTGATTTTTTAACTCATTGTGTTTTTTGAAAAAATAAATTATTGTGTTTTTTAATTATCAATTGACTTAATTTATGATTTGATTTTTAACTCACTATGTTTTTTGAAAAAAAAAAAATAGATTGCATTCATTAGGTTCACATAAAGTACTCATTATTGATCATGATTAGATTGTATTTTTGGAAAAAAAAATTGTAATTGTTTTTTTTAGCTCACTGTGTTTTTTAACTATCTATTGACTTAATTTATGATTTGATTTTTAACTCATTGTGTTTTTTGGGAAAAAAAAAAGATTATATTTATTATTTTCACATAAAATACTCATTATTGATGATGATTAGATTGTATTTTGAAAAAAAAATTTGTTATTGATTTTTTTAACTCACTGCGTTTTTTGGAGAAAAAAAAAATTGATTGTGTTTTTTAACTATCAATTGACTTAATTTGTGATTTGATTTTTAACTCACTGTATTTTTGAAAAAAAAATGGACTATATTAATTAGGCTCACACAAAGTACCCATTATTGATGATGATTTGATTGTATTTTGAATAGAAAAAAAATTGTAATTGATTTTTTTAACTCATTGTGTTTTTAAAAAAATAATTGATTATGTTTTTTAACCATCAATTGATTTAATTTATGATTGAATTTTTAACTCATTGTGTTTTTCATTTTATTATGAGCAAAAATGTGATTATATTTTTAACTAACAGTTGACTTAATTTGTAATTGGGTTTTAATTCACTGTGTTTTTTTAAGGAAAAAAAAATGATTGTATATTTTAATTATCAATTAACTTAATTTGTGATTGAATTTTTAACTCACAGTATTTTTTGAAGAAAAAAAATGATTGTAAATGATTGTGCTTTTTAAATATCAATTAATTTTTTTTTTGTATTTTGTCTAGCAAAAAAAATTTATAATTTGGTTTTTTAACTCACTATATTTTTTGAAAAAAAAAATGATTGTATTTTTTAATTATCAATTGACTTCATTGCTTTATTATTATTATTATTATTATTATTATTATTATTATTATTATTATTATTATTATTATTATTATGAGAAAAAATGTTATCGTGTTTTTTTACACTCGGTTTTGATCACATTTTTTAATTGATTGTGTTTCTTTACACTCAATTTCAATCACATGATGAGAAAAAAAAATTATTTGGGAAACAAAAATGGATTGTATTCATTACTATTGATGATGATTAGATTGTATTTTGTCTTGAAAAAAAAAATTGTAATTGATTTTTTTAACTCATTGTGTGTTTTGAACAAATAAATGATTGTATTTTTTTAACCATCAATTAACTTAATTTGTGATTGAGTTTTTAACTTACTGTGTTTTTTGAAAAAAAATAATAATTGTGGTTTTTAACTACCAATTGACTTTATTGCTTTATTTTATTTTATTATTATTATGAACAAAAATGTGATTTTTTTTTTTACACTCCGTTTTGATCACATAGGGATTTTTTTTAACTAATTATGTTTTTTTAATACCCTATTTCGATCACATGACGAGAAAAAATTTTTTGTTTGCATTGTGACAATCTCTTTGTTTTTACAGTATGGAACGTGAAAATTCTAAAACCCCCAACATATTGATTTCTGATTATGTATTAATTTTAAACAGTAAATAACAATCCCAATCAGACAACCAAAGACAAATCAACACAATGATTTAACGTGAAAAAAACACAATTAGAGCGCCTCCAATTGTGATAAAAAAAAAACCATGGGCCAAAGTCACAAAATAATCCACTAAAAAGACAAAAAAAAAATTACATAAGTATACTCTCAATTACCTAGCGAATCCATGCCTGAATTGAAACGACTCCAATGTGTCTCTTCCAACACCGTCTTCACCTCAAAATTGTCTTGTTCAACATTGAATCTACAACGCCGATTTTGAATCACAACGATGAGCCACTCCGGAATCTACCAAAGCTTCAGGCCCAAATTCCCCAGAATCCACCGAAGAACAACCCTCTCTTTTGTATAGAAAATAAATAAAATAACCCTTTTTGATATAATCCACTCAATTCATGATATAAACTCTCATAGATCTCAAAGGAAACAAGTAAAGAAACTCCAGATGAAAACCCTAATACCCAAGAAGGAGATCTGGAAGTCGTACCCTAGAAATTGAATCAATCGTAGATTTATAGAAAACAGAATCGCGATCTCCGTTCGAGCGCAAGAATGGACGCTCAAGCGGTCTAACTAAAACGCGCGTTTTAGAACAAGGATCTACACTTGAGCGCAAGAAAGGCTGTTCGAGCTTAAAAATACAACTCCTAGCGCTTTTGCAGGCGAGTAAAACTTTTGAAAGGATTGCATCTTTGCTCGAGCGGACAAACAATTTCGACTGTAATTTTACTTTTTGCTTCGGGGGCGCTGCCCCTAGACCCCTCCTGGGCAATGCTCCTTGGACCCCCATGAGCTGACCAAGCAGCTCGATCTCCGACATAGTTAGTGAAATGGTAAACATGAAAGAATTAACATCACAAACTCTTCTGCAAGGCACCATTTGGGTTGGATTCGTATCTAAACACTCATAACCTTATTGAAATAAAAATATCGAGTAAAATTACAACTGAAAGGAGTTTTGTCAAATGAGATTGCCAATAACAAAAACTTAACAAAGCATGATACAATTACTACCAAAATCAATCGACTATCTCAAAAAAATAAAAATAAAAATACTCATTGCATGCCAGATTGATCATGATGATCCCATTTTCTTTAGGTAAATAATACTATGTACAATAATAATTGAAACTTAACAAGTGTTTCAATTTTTTATTAGGTACAATATTTCCTTTTAACAAGTGTTTTTTTTATTTATTTACTTATTTTTAATTTTTTTTATTGATTAGATACAATGTTAATATTGTGGTCAAAGACAGTATTAGTTCAATAAATCTCATTGTTTAAGATAAACAAGCAAAGTTTTTCTTGTGATGTCAACCATCATATTTGAAGAATATGAGATCAAAAGTGGGAAATTATAAAATTTATTATAAATAACTTATTCTTACATTTTCAAACACAATGTTATAATTCCAAAAATTTATAAGATAATAGAGTTTGAATGATTAAAAATTATATCGCGTCATGTCAAGATTGTACCTATGCATTTATCATACTTGTACCAACAATGCTACGTCAACTAAATTGTGTACCGTACGTGACATTTGTTTTAAATATAGATTGATATGGGGAATGTCTATACCTTTTAGAAAGTAATATATATTTATATATAATATGTTAGTATAACATTTTTACTTCATAACATTTTATAAACACATAATATATGTATTGTTTATCCATTATAATATTAACTATCATGTTGACAATGTTGAAATGCTGATAGAAGACCCACAATAATTTAGATTTTAATTATAATATATTTTATTTATTTAATGAATTTCGAACAAATGTAGCAAATTTTTATTTTATTACTTCAATTATGAAATGTCAATATCTTCTTTCAAAATTATGTATAGTTAATGCTAATAATTTAAATATATGTTTGATATAATCATAAATAATTTTTTTAAATCTAATTCTGTGCATAACACGGGTGATATGCTAATATCACATGGAGGTAAAATGAATCTAATCCTAAAATATATATATATATATACTGGCATATGCCCGTGCTTGAAGGCACGGTATAAATAATATTAGGATTAGAATATAATTGTAATCCCAACACTATTTAAATTTATTTTTTAATTTGATAAAATCACAAATTTATTATAAAATTTTGGAGTTCTTACAAAACTCTTCACGAAAACTCGTTTTTACTTATATAATATATAGCTAGATAGATAGATGTGCCTAGCATACATACAATTTTCACGGACATACATACAATACTGATTTTGCTTATATAATTATATGGAAATTGTATGTATGTCCGTAATGTCCTAGTGTATTACGGGCATAGATATATTGTATGGAAATATGTGTAAAATATATTGAATAAAAAAGAGAAAATTAAAAAAAAAAAAACAAATAGAGAGAAAAATAAAAACGAGAGAAAATAGAAAAATAAAAAGAAAAGAGAGAGGAAGACGGGATCATGAGATCATGGAAGGAGGGGTGTGAGAAAAGGAAAAAGCAAGAGAGAGAGAAGAAGGAAAGTAGAAAATGTACATGTAGGATATTTTTCGAAAATTATATCTCAACCACTGTTTTATAATTTGAATAGATCTGAGCCGTCCAAATGTCATAGTAGAACAAATGTGTATAGGACATTCAAAAACAATCATGTTTTATTATATAGATGTTGAAGATTTATACGAGATCTAAATTTACGAAGTCTATCAAGTATTTAATATATTTAAAAATAATAATTAATTGTTCAAATTCATTTAATTTGTGGACTAAAAAAATTCATTAATATAATCTCCACTGCACACAGTAAAATCTGATTCCTAATTTTGGGATCGCAGATTTTTCTATATAATATGAATAAAAATAGATGAACAAAAAGGAAAAAATAAAAAAAATAAACAAATAGAGAGAAAAATAAAAATGAGAAAAAATAAAAAAATAAAAAGAAAAGAGAGAGGAAGGTAGGATCATGAAATCATAGAAGGATGGGTGAGAAAAGGAAAAAGTAAGAGAGAGAAGAGGGAAAATAAAAAATGCAAATGTAAGATATTTTTTAAAAAATATATCTCAGCCGTTGTTTTATAATTTGAGTAGATCTGAGTCGTCCAAATGTTCTAGTAGGACAAATGAGTGTAGGACAAATTTTAAAATTATCATGCTTTATTATATAGACTAGCGTATGCCCGTGCCTAAAGGCACGCTGTAAAATTTAATCCCAACACTATTTAAATTTATTATAAATTTAATCCCAACACGGATTAAATTTATTATAAATTTAATTTAATCCCAACATTATTTAAATTTAACCCCAACACTATTGAAATTTAAATTTAGGGAGACTTATTTATAAGTCCTTTTTCAGACACTTATGCTAGGCTAAGTCCTGTGTAATTTCTTATAGAGTCTCAAGTCCTATTTTGATAAGTATGTATTCCATAAGATCCTACATAAACGCAACGTGACGTGACACTTATATAAACGTAACGTAACGTGACACCTATATAAACATAACGTAACGTGACACCAATATGAACGTAACGTGACATCTACATAAACGTAACGTAACGTGACACCTATATAAACGTAACGTGACACTTACATAAACGTAACATAACATGTCACGTTACGTTTCGCAAACTTAATGAGTTTTTATTTTTTTAAATTAAATGTGAAAATGTTGATGGTTTATGTTGGTGAATCAGGTTTGCCACCCGTCTTTTTCTCATCCCTAGCCTTATTAAAGATCACAGTAAATCCCTCAGCTGATGCGGGGTCATTCACATCCCACTCACCGAACTTCGGCAATGGCCGTCCCTTTTCCTGTTGGGGGAAGAAGGAAATGGATAATTAATACAAAAATATTACATGGATATCCTTCAATTGCACCTACCATATTTCGGTAGTTGAATATATTTCTTAGGCTACTGAGTGCGTGTCTACTTTCCCACTGAAAGATAACGTGATGCAGCTTTTCAAAGATAGCACATCTAATTAATAGAAAATGCAATATATTTTTCTCAAGTAATCCATATGCAGGCATGTAACTGAAAAACGCTACACTCCCAGTTTCCCACAATAGCATCTGATTAGATCCATGACCATATTAATGCCTTGTTTGGGAATCATGGATTTTAGCCAAAAAGCTATAAAAAAAAAAAAATCACTATAAATTGACGTGGCAGAAAAAATCTCTGAAAAAAAAATAAAAAAACCCAAAAAAATAAATAAAATCAATTTTCAATATAGGAAATTGAATGTTACCATAGATCATAGGTGTCACGTTACGTTTATGTAGGTGTCACGTTACGTTACGTTTATGTAGATATGTCACGTTACATTTATGTAAGTGTCACGTTACGTTACGTTTATATAGATGTTACGTTACGTATAAGTGTCACGTTACGTTTATGTAGGTGTCACGTTACGTTACGTTTATATCAATTTCCTATATATGATTTTACTATTATTTATGATATTAACAACTAATATTGAGGGTAAATGTGTCAACAAACTTCCCACAGGACTTATGGGAACATAAGTTTTTTAGTAGGACCATATGTAGCATAAGTTTCCTTAATAGGACTTATAAATAATTTTCTCTTAAATTTAATCCCAACACTATTTAAATTTAAATTTAATCCCAACACTATTTAAATTTAATCCCAACACTATTTAAATTTAAATTTATTCCCAACACTATTTAAATTTAATCCCAACACTATTTAACTTTTATTTTTTAATTTGATAAAATTAAATTTAATCCCAACACTATTTAATCCCAATACTATTTAAATTTATTATAAATTTAATCCCAACACTATTTAAATTTATTATAAATTTAATCCCAACACAGATTAAATTTAAATTTAATCCCAACACTATTAAATTTAATTCCAACACAATTTAAATTTAAATTTAATCCCAACACTATTTAAATTTAAATTTATTCCCAACACTATTTAAATTTAATCCCAACACTATTTAACTTTAGATTTAATCCCAACACTATTTAAATTTAAATTTAATCCCAACACTGTTTGAATTTAATCCCAACACTATTTAAATTTAAATTTAACCCCAACACTATTTAAATTTAATCCCAACACTATTTAAATATTTTTTAATCTCAACACTATTTAAATTTAATCCCGAGATGTAGATTCCTCTATAATATTATTCATTTGGTAAAGAACAATCAACTGACTACCAACACAATACAATCATTACAGTCACAAACATATTTATAAATAAAAAAAATTAAAAAATAAAAAGCATAGATCAGCTGGGAAGAGTCAAACACAACTGTCACCCCAATCCATTTTGATAGCAACAGCAGCAGCAGCAGCAGCAAGCCCATGGAAAAGGAAGACACTCGTCTTCACAACAACAGTTGGGATGTGATAACCACAACACCAAACCATGTTCCCAAAATATTTTCTGATAATAAATCTGCATCAAACACAACCATAATAATAAATATGCATAAAAAATCATCCAATTCCAATAAAGAACAATGTAAAAAAGATGCCTGGTGGAAATGTTAAAAAAGATTCTTGATGGAAATGTTAGTCTGGAGAATGTGTAAAAAGATTTGCAGGATTACCACATGATACCAAAAAAAAAAAAAAAAACAAACAAACATGCATCTCTAATAATAAAATAAAACTACGGAATTAAAGTCATAGTTCGTCTAAACTACCACAATTAATGATATAATTTATCAAAAATAAAATAAAATAAAATATAATAAAATGAAATGAAGTGACTAAGAAAAGGAAAATGTGTTTTTAGGAGTGCCTGAAGCATATGGGAGGAGCTTAGCAGAGATAGCTGAAACAAATCCATGTGGTCCTGCATGCAATGAATGTATCCAAGGGAAGTGCATTTGATATATAGGTCACTTGTGTCTAAGCAGCAGCAACACTGATCATCAAAACTCAATTCCAATGGCTACAACAGAGGATGGTGCCTAGAAAAGGGCAGCATGATTGGCTGTGACTGAGAAATATGATATACTGAACGGACCTTACAATATGAACGTTTCGAATAATTAAAAGTTGCTCCTCATAACTTGATTGGACTCTATTGCCTAAAGGGAATCATAGTTTCACCAATTTCATAGGCCAATGTAATTAATTGCATGCTTCCTACATATTAAGGAAATAAAAGTGCATACTTCTCTGCTGAAGCGCATTCAGTGAACTCACAGTCATATTATTTTGACCCTCCATCTCCAATTAGGATATTTTCACAACTCCTGCAGATAGGCAATGCTTGCTTTTTCTGAAGCAAAGCAAGGTACAACAGCCTAATGCACCTGGCAAAATCCACCATTTGATTTGGCACCATTCCCCCCCCCCCCCCCCCAAAAAAAAAAAAATAACATTGATTAAAAAAAGTTATAGAATTTTAGACTAAAAGTCAAGAGTTAAGCAGATAAACATGAGCAATAATTATCTTCGCTTAGCCAAATTAATCATCTACCCAAAAACCTAATCAAACCAAACTAAGCCTTATGTTACAATCAATTGGGATTGGCTACGTGAATCCATTTCGTTTTTTCCATCCTGCTCTGTCAAGTTATAATTTAATTTACAACCCCAAGTGACCAGTTCATCTTCTTCAAATGATACATTGACACTGCATCATCAGAGCGACGATACTACAGCAAAGGACTCTAAAACCCATAAAATTAATCTCAACCCATTAGCGACTAAACAAAGAAGAATCCATATCAAATGTTATATTATAATACATTATATTATACTCATGATACATATATATATATTATTAAAAAAAATTAGCATAATATAACTTTTTCTGATTTGCACACGCATCACGTATACCTCAGCCATTAGTAAATAATTTAAATTATCAAAATCATACTCTTAGTGGGTTTCAGAAGCCCTTCAATTTTTTTTAAATTCATATTTGAAACCCAAATAGTAGGGAATCAAACATCACATTTGATCAAGGCGTCATCAATGTCATGGCTGAAGAAAAAGATGTACAAAGACAAATGCCCATTAAATTGACTTTTAGGCCCATGAGTTCTAATATAACTTCTGATTATCATACCAGAACACTGCAAGACAGCTACAGTGCCAATGAAACAGGATTTCCTTGATGAAGAGCTACTGGTAAAATTTGTGCCCCAAAAAGGTTCCAGAACAATAAATTTCTGATTGCAGGTTGTTTTAGAAATCAGAAATTAAAGTCATTATAAATCACCACCTCATCATACCCTATAAGCATAGAATAACTTCTCACCTCTACAATTTGGGAGTGGTTTTGCTTTGTCATCAATATTTTCTTAGCACACAAACTTGACAACCACAAACCCAACAAAAGCAATGCATTAAAATGGTAAGTCTCAGGTATTGAAAAGGTGTGTTTGGTAGAGAGAAACTCAGACCCATTCAAACAACAGAGTGAGATTCAGTTAAAAATGGAGCAACTTCTTAGACCCATTCAAACAAACACTTAATGGGTGTGAAGCACTGGACTGAAAAATAAGATTAGAATAAGAGAAAGAGAAGCAATGTTTACTTTTCAACAGAGACCACATTTATTTATGATCGCAAGAACAATTGAAAAGTGACAAATTTTAATGTGTTAGTTGAAGCAGATCCATATCAGTAATTGAAGCAGATCCATATCAGTAATTGAAGCAGATCCACATCATATCAGTAGGTAGACTTTTGGATTGACAAAAGTCTATTGTTCAGAAAAATATGTTTAGAAATTGTTGAGTTGTAAATCCATATTTAAATATTAACAAAGATCACTAGAATTTCTGATTATAAAGGGTGAGAAGAACAGTTGTGATAGAGATTGCCATACCTGAGCGGTTGAAGCACAGCTAGACAGAACCGAATCTGTGGTTGAAGGAGATCAATTCAAAGTAAAGTGAAGTAAAGCAGTTTCGGGAAGAAGAAGAACATGGAGCGAGAGAGAGAGATAAAGAGGGATGAAGGGGAGACGTGGGTAAATATACACATACCTGAGCGGTTGAGAAACAGAGGAAGTCGGAAACTCGAAGGCGAATCTGTGGTTGAAGGAGATCAATTCAAAGTAAAGTGAAGGAGAGGAGTTTCGGGAAGAAGAAGAGCAGGGAGAGAGAGAGAGAGATAAAGAGGGATGGAGGGGAGACGTGATTTGGCTGGAGAGCATAGAGATAAAGATAGAAGGCTGGGGGAGACGTGGGTAAGCAAGATGCTTAATGTTTGGGCGGGAAGATATATATTTAGGATTGATATAAATTTAAGAGGGTTTATCTGAGTCGTTCATGTGAATATACAAATGAATCATGACCCTTCAAATGTCCTAGTAGGACAATTGTTTCTAATACATTTTCAAAAACCTTCTTGCTTTATTATATATATATATATATATATATGTATATATACGTGTGTGTGTGTGTGTGAAGGAATTTTTTTGAATAATCCTTACTATATTTTGGGATGGATTAAAATCACGAATCAAGATCGTTCGAAGTGCAAAATTGTAGTGCAATCTGTCGTTCTTAATGGAGGGCTGAGATGATCTTTTATTAAAACGACGTATTTTTTATTTTGGTTTTTTGTTTATTTGTTTTATTTTTTTCAGTTTCTTTCACGCGTCCCTCTTCTCTGTCAAAATTGAATCTGGGTTTGGAACCAGGGAAGAGGAAAGGGAAGCACAGTCAAGGACCAGCCATTTTGGGGCTTTTTGTTTTTGTCTCTCTGTCTAGTTTCAGATTTGAGTTGAGAAAACAGGGAAAAACAGTATTGAACTCTGGGTTGAGAAAAACAGTAGTATGTGTTTTCCAAACACTTAAACCAAATAATAGCATAAAAATCTCTTAAATCTACTAGTTTGATGGATCTTCATCATTCATAACCAAAAAGAACAAAAAAAACAGAAATAGTAAACTACCATTTTTTATTATAAAAATAAATAAATATCGAGATTGGGAAATCAAAGTACTAATTTGTCAATTAGATGAATACCGAGAAAGATAAAATTCGACTGGGTATGTGAAAGTGGATCAAAGAAGACAAACCCAGATAGAGATTAACAAGTAAACAAGAGACGTTATGAGAAAAATGAGTCCTACTTTAGGTCTTTCTCCGGCGACTCTCTGCTTCTGCTCATGTTATTTATTTATTTATTTTACGCCAAAACTAACCCTTCAGACTACCCAACCTACCTGCTCTCCCATCCAGCCAAAGGCACCACACCAAATCAATTCATCACCATCGTAATCATCTAATTGTCTGTTGCTGTGAAATCCTTCCGACCATGGTAAGAGCTTGTGGATGGTCGAAGTTTGTGGATGGAGTTTGATTGAAGAGAGCTTCACCGTCGCCGGTGTACGCCGCTGTCGTCTTCTCTACCCTTGGGTCTCAACCACTCGTCTGTGCTTCCCTCCCCTCTTCCTTCCTTAGTTCCAAACCCAGATTCAAAAACGAACCACACCACACCCCCCCCCCCCCCCCCCCCCCAAACAAAAAATAAATAAATAATCAAAACGCAAAACAAAAAACGACGTCGTTTGATAATAGATCAACTCAGCCGTCCATTCCCTTGACTGTTGACGTGGCCCGCTCACAAGGAAAGAATTACAGATTGCGCTCTAATTTAGCACCACATAGGATGACATAAGAAAGCTTCGTTTGGCATTAGATACTGTAGTTATTTTTATTTTTTTTGTATTAAGATTTTTTTTAATTTTGTTTGATTTTTATTTTTGATTTTTTTTTTTAACTTTTATGAGAAAAAAATATAATGATTATGATTTGGATGTAACATTGTCTTATTAACTTATACAGCAATGGTAGAGGGCCCTAATTTTTGTGACTCAAATGACTCGAATTTGCCAAAACGACATCGTTTTGAGTACAAAACAACATCAAAATTGCCAAAACGTCGTCGTTTTGGCAATTTTGAGCCACAAAAATTAGGGCCCCTAAACATTTTTCTAGCCTATTTTGTTTTTTTATACTTTTTTAGCCTCAAAATGTTTACTAAACGAGGACAAAGCAAAATATAAAGACTATCAATATAATTTATATACGATAATAATACTCAAATGAATTTGCACAAGGCAGGCAATTGTGATGAAATCCAAATCTAAACGTTTTACGTTTAATATTTAAAAATTAAAATAAAAATTAGGCCTACTTATAATTGATACATGTTGTAATTAGAAAAGCAACAAAAAAAAAAAAAAATCAGTACAAGAGTGATATCGCTATCTAATAATATATTGTCATTTATTTTATGACCTATATGGCAAGATAGTTATTCTTTAAAAATGGGATGCATCCTCCATATATACGTTTACTATTTAACACATTAATGGTGACATGGTATCACCATGATACTGAATTCTCCATATATAAGTTTACTATTTATTAGTGACAACACATATTAATGGTGACATAGTATCACCAGGATACTGAATTTTTATTCGTAAAAAATGAATAACCAAATTATACTATGACCTCTCTAACAAATAAGAAACATTATTCATGCAGAAATTTGAAACTCTCACGAGGGTGTCTCACATATCATGTGAGAGCTTCTGTTTTGTATACCACAATTTTGTGCATGTAGCAGTGCTGCCAACAAATTAGACTCTACAACCCATTTTCAGACTTGCTTCCTCATTTCCCTCTCTCTCGGGGGGAGATCTTAGATTGTTGCCGAAGAGTAAAAATTTAGTTTAATGGTGATACTGTTGATGTAATATCATCAACAGTACACAATAAAATTACATGATGTGAAATAAAATTTTTTAGATATCACGTATCTATGAAGTAAGTTAAGAAATAATTAAATGGTGATATCAAAAACGTGGCACCACCATTGTATTTAAGTTTTTGTTAGAACATGAGACAAGAAGCTTAATTGATAGACAACCCTAAACCATTTAATAATTTTTTTGTTTTGCACCTGTATTGTGGGCCACATGAGTAATACTTGTGTTTTAACAGAGCAAAGGAACAATAAGTTTATTATTAAAAATTTATTTTTCATATTTTTTTTTGGAAAAAATTATTATAAGATATTTAAATTAATTTTTTTATTATATATATTCAAAAGTCTAATTAATATTTTAGAAATTATTTAGGGGTAAAATGAAATTTTCAATAAAGTTTTTGTGCCACGTTAGTAATTTTTGTTTGATTACATTGACAACAGGATAAAATTGATTAAAATCAAATAATTTAAATATAAAGTTAATATTATTAAAAAAATCAAAATTTAATTTAATTTTAAGTAATAGTGCAAAAGATAAAATGAAATTTTTTATTCCATAAAATAAATGAGCATTTTTTATGTGTGTGACAGTTATCTTGTCCAACTTGTAATCATAGCATTCTTAGAAACCAAAACTATAGTTTTAAATTGAATAATTTAGTATCTGTACACTTGGTTTCGTAATTTAGTTTTTTTTTTAATAAAATTTTGTTGATTGTTTCTATATGTACATCTTAAAAAATGATAAGTGTCTTAAAATCGTTGACTATAACTTTTAATTTGAATGAAAAGACTAAATTTAACCTAAATTTAAAATATAAAGAACAAATTATTTAGTTCAATAAGTCTCTGGGTTAATTTTTGATATAATCCTATGTCTTTGGTTGTCGACGAGAGGTGAAAGCTATGATCAGCCAATGGAGGAATGGATTGATCAAAGTCAACCTCACCATCAACAAATTAAAAAATGATCAACCCACTTTCTATTTGTTTCTTCCCCCTCTCCTCCTCTCCTCGTATTTTTTTTTTTTAAACTTAAATATATGTTCAAAGCTAAATCTTCTAAATATATTTTCATATATTTTCACATATCATTTTCTTCAAAGGTATTATTTATCCATGCCTTTACTGTATCTTTTTCCCATTTTTCTATCACTTCTTGTCATATTTGTGGGTCAAATTTAGCTAAGTCTAAAAGGTTCTTTGGTTGATTGTAATTATGTGTTCATATCTGGTTATCTGCGCTTTCCATGAAACTTATATTGTTGATTAGGATCTGCTTTACTACATCTTGTATTGGTTAGTGGTCTCCTTTCTCCTATTTCATATTGCATTAGTCCTACTGGTTCTTCTTCCGTATGCTGTGGGTTGCTAATTCTTGTGCTTTCTGTTGTTGGAGTGTTCATATAAAAGGTGTCTTCTAAGTTAGATTGTTTTGGTATTTTAACTATTTTACTAGGATATATTTTATCTTCTAAACTATCATCTACATATTTGGTATGAAATTCTTGGTCTAAAAATAACACTGCTTCATCATGGGTATCTCCCCTACCTATATATTCATAGTATCTGGTATCTAATATTTTATTCATATCACTTAGAGTAAAATTTTTCAAATCTATTTCATTGATATTATATATCTTATTTTGTGATATTATTTTTTCTTTTGTCATTACATAAAGCCAATTTATGCCATTATGATTATCTTGATTTTCTTCCCTATCTATATTATTAAATTCATCATCTTGGGATTTTTCTAGTGCAACATATGTGTATTGAGTAAATCTTACTACATAACTTCCTTCTTCTTTTTGATATAATAAATTATCTTGAGGGGCTAATCTCTTTTGTTCTAGGAAATCTCCTAAATTCCAATCTAGTGCTGCATTATCTTCTAAATTATATTTTTTAGTTGGTAGTGCCTCTATTCCTTTTGTGCTTAATATCTTAACTATTTGATCATTTGTAAGTCTATAATGGGTATTGCTTTCTGAGACTGCTAAGCCTAAAAACGCTCACTACAACAAATGTCACTTTTGGCAACTAAATTTTTAGTTGCCAAAAGTCAACTTTTAGTCGCCGAAACGTTTTAGCGACTAAAATTTTTGGTCACTAGATTATTCGTAGATTATTCGTTGAATAGTTGTCGAGAAATGTTTTGGTGTCTAAAAAGAATTTAGTCGTCGAAAGTCATCAATTGCTGACTAATTTTTTCGTTGCCAAAACTTTTCAAAAAAAAAAAAAAGTTAATATCGCATTTTCAGCGACTGAAAAATTTTGTCGCCAAAAACTAAAATTATTTACAGTGACTAAAGTTTCAGTCGCCAAAAAGTTTGTTGTTCATCTTAGTTTTTTTAGCTACTAAATATTTTAATCACCCAAAGTTTGATTTTGTTTTTGGCAACTAAAGTTTTAGTCACTAAACTTTTTGTTTTTTGTTTTTGTTTTTTTTTTTCATTTTATTTATTTTAGCTACTAAAGTCTGAGTTGCTTAAAGTCTGCTCTTTCTTATGGCTACTAAATATTTAGTAGCCAAAAAGTTTTTTTCATTTTATTTTTATTTTTAGCTACTAACTATTTAGTCGCTAAAAATATTTACTTTCTTTTTGTCTACTAATTGTTTAGTCGCCAAAAACATGATTTTATTTCTTTTTAATTATTTTGTCCACAATCTATATGTATTCCGTGCAACCTGTACCATGTATATAAATAAAACAATACATATATTATCAAACATTCCATAATTTTCATCCATTTCACTTCCAACCATCCAAAAAGGAATCACTTTTAATGTCAAATTTCATACAAACTAAATATATTCCAACCTAAAATAATAATTCCATACAAAACATGTCCTTCGTATACAAAAAAAATATATTAGCAACCATTTGCACCAGCTACAGCAGCAGCAACCAACTGCATAACTCCAGTAGGATTTACAATTCTAGCAATGTAGACAGCAGCATTAGATGCAGCAGTCACAAATAGCTCCCAACAACAGTCTACATTTCAGGCCATAACACAGCTACATCATGGCCAAATATAATTGAAAATCCTACGTGATTCGTGATTAGATCAAGATTCAAATATTCCAAATCCCAAAAATCCAAAAAACACTCAATCTAAAATCAACAAGCACTTACGAGAGTGATTTTAGATTGTTTGTTTTTGGAATAAACAATAAATCGACACAAACGATTTTTACGTGGAAAAAACCACAATTGAAGAACCTTCAATTGTAATCAAAAACCACGGGCGAACCGCCACTAATCAATCCACTACTGAAGAAAGAAAGATTACAAAGATAACACACAAATTACCCAACACAGTCAATTTGTCTCTGAATCTTCTGTAACTCTTTCACCACGCCTTCGTCACGGAACTGATCCTGAAGTTGAATCCACAACTTCACTTGTCGAATTAACGACTACGTAGAATCAAACGCCTTTTGAATTCTACATTTTGATCTTCGGAAGCCACCAAAGAGAACTCTCTTGAATGTAAAGTATCAACCTCCTTGATGTATGAATCTCAATACATAAGTTTAGAACTCTCACAAGAACATCAAGGAAAACTATCAAAAATCTCAGAAGAAAACTTCAAACAAAACCCTAGAAAACCCTAAACAAGATCTAGGAAAAGTAATCCTAAAACAAGCCCAACATGCGATTTTATAGAATCTGAGATCGCGCGGTCCGCTCGAGCGTGGGTCTTCCCGCTCGATCGGAGACTTCATAATTTGTGATTCATATAGGCTTCCTGCTCGAGCGTCCATTTCCCCACTCGAGCGGGGAATCACACCATCCAGTACTTTGTCAGACTGTGCAGAGATGCTGTGGTCTTGCAATCCCCGCTCGAGCGTCACTTTCCCCGCTCGAGCGGGGAGACAAATCTTGGAAAACCTGGAAAGCTCTAACAAATTACAACCTTTGTTTTGATCCACGTATTTTGACAACAAAGGTCCTAACAATCTCCCCCTTTGTCAAATCCCGGACAAAACCATTCTAAAACAGTTTTCCTAATCAAAAGCACAAAAGAACTAAAACAAGTTTCCAAACTGGTCTAAAACATGTCCAAACTAGTCTAAAACCATGTGCCAACTATGAATCAAAATGCAACATCCACAACCAACCATGCACTTGTACAATGAGCCTGAAAAAGAACAACCAAACACAAGCCAACCAAAAATATGTGGAACTGGATTAAATAACAAAAGATAAAGCCATCATAATCAAAACAGTAGCCATCCACAAACATATATCCAAAAAGAGCATCCAACCAAAACATATAAAAATCCAACAGTACCAATAAAGGATAACCAGAAAACAACTGTACCAAGAATCACCAAAGATAAAACTGTACCACCAGAAAACAACTGTACCAAGAATCACCAAAGATAAAACTGTACCACTCCCCCTTTTTGGCCGGGAGGAAACAAAACAAAGAGAAACAAACAACACCAAAGAAAAGATCCAAAGTCAAGGAGCCGGGGGTGAAGACTGCATCTGAAGGAAGGCCAAAATCTGAGCGAGCTGGGAGGAAGACTGGGCTACAGAAGCCTCAATCCGCTGGGAAGTAGTCTCCAAAGCACTGAACCGGGCATCGGAGGTGGTCTCAAGATCGGTGAGGCGAGCCTCAAATGTATCCATCCTCTCCTCAAGATGGTCAAACCGGGAACCAATGGAGCGCTCTAGGGACTGAAGCTGACCTCGGAGTGTACGAACTGGAGGATGCTGCTCCCCCTCACCCAAATCTCTGCTAGCAGCAGCATCATACTCGGCCTCCTCTGCCATGGCTGCAGCAGCACTGGAACCTGCACCAGATCGACCAGAAGGAACCCCCCTAATGTGAGACTGACTCTGGGAGACTGTTTTCTTGGTAAATGGGCGTGTAGGTGAAGCAAAGTCGTCCTCATCAAAGGTAAGGACCTCAAATTTGGCTAAGAGCCGGTTGATGAGACAACCATATGGTAACCCGAGATTGTTGCGCTCAAAAGCAGCAACCATTTTTTGTATGACAAGAGTGGCAAGGTCGATGGGCCGGTTGTGGGCAATACACTCGAGAATAAAACCTTGATCTTGCTTAATCTTAGAACTGTGAGTTGTAACAATGATATTGGCACACATGATTAAGTTGAGCAACCTAAATTGAGGAAGAAGTTCATGCTGTTTGATCAAAGAACCGGAAGGCCAAGAGCAAGGAGAACCACACAAAGTCTTAGCAACCTCATCAAAATGACACGTGGGGCGTGATAGGACGGGAAAAGGGTAATAGATAGGAGATCTCGCAGAAATCCCTAAGAGCTCATGGATAAGATCAGTGGTTACATTGATTTCCTTGGATCGAACCCAAACCTTAAAAGATGGTCCAATAGGGTCAATACCTTCCAGATTGCAATAGAATTCCCGGACCCAAGTAAGATTTTGTTGCCCAGAAAACAAAAGAACCTTATCACCTCCCAGGTGATCAAAGAAAGACCGGATAGGAAGTGACTCAAAAGTGGATGGTTGAACATTACGTTCAAGGTGGATGGAACGGGAATGGTAGGACTCACGGTATAACTTAGCTTTTTCGGCTGATGGGAAGCGCTCGGTGTTATATGAAGGGCGAGAGGCTGTCGACTTTCGACGTTTGTGGGTGGACATGGCTAAACAGAACACACAAACCCCCAACCCAAGTAAAAACAGAAATCAATCAGAAAAACCACAACACATTAGTACCACAGTGATATAGCCACATGAGACAAGATGCGATAGCAGATAATTCAACACATGTAAGCATAACAGAACCAAACATGTCAACTAGGAGCATAGTAAATGTGATGTGTACAAGGACCATGAACATAGCAGTAAAGCACATAGGGAGCTAGCATGGTGAGGGACTAAGTCAACAAAGCAAATAGGAGCACAGAAATACAAGACAATATAGGTAAACCAAAAACCCCAACCAATACAAAACCCAAATCTGAAAAAAAACAAACTAAAACACCCAAATCAACAACCCTAGATGGAATGTACACATCCAAAACCACGGTGCCATAGTCAAAAGGAACAGTGCCTAACCCTAAATAGGATAAGCAGAGACATATATAACCAAAGACCTATGGTATCACCACTCAAGAAAAAAACCACAGATCGAATAGAGCAATGAAACAAAAGCCGGACAGAAAAATAATGGAGAAGGAGAGGAGAAACATACCTGAGATGTGGAAGCACACAAACAAGCACCAAGGAACCACCAAGGAATAGGAGAGAAAGGGAATCGCAAAGAAAAACCCTAGGAGAGAGAGGAGGGGAGAGGCAAAAATGAGTCCAAGGGTCGAAGGGAGGGAATTTATACAAAACCAGTCCGCTCGAGCGGGAGACAAACCTCGCGAATGCGCGCTCGAGCGCGAACAATCAAGAGCGAGCGGAAAAATACCCCTCCCAGAACTGCAAAAACAACTGCAAGCCTCAAAACCACGCTCGAGCGTGGAACTGTCCGCTCGAGCGGGGACAAAAAAAAAAAAAAAAAAAATTTTTTTTTTTTAAAAATAAAAACCAGATACTCAATATCTAGAAGAGAGACCTGTAACAAGAGTGGAGGATTACAGTTGGCCACAATCAGTACTAAGATGAAATAATCCGCAATTCATGAATACTGTAAACTTGCAATGTTTAAAAAGAATGACACTGGAAATCATGAGCAAAGCAGATAAAATATCATCAGTGATCACAAACTACATGAGAATGTACAACTCAAAATCCAACATGAGAGCTCATAAAAGAAAGTGTGTGTGTGCAATCCATGAGAGTCCACTGAGCTAGAGTTAATCCTAGTAGTGATCGAATGGCTGGACCTCCGACAAGAGTAACTGAACACACAGAGAAAAGTCAAACCACTAGGAATCACGGGGTATTTGTTGAGTAAATGCGGAGGCTCCCCCTCAATCAATGAGTTTTTTTTTTTTTTTTTTTTTTTTTGTGTGCACTCACTGGTGGCATTCACGCTCAAGAGTATGGAAACCAAACCAGAGAAGAATGAAATCATAAAGGATGGCCTGGTTGGTGCCTCTGAGGTAGCCTTTTCCTAATGCCCGGACTTCAAGGAACTGAGGGAGAAACCGTGGAAGTGAAAACAGATGGTAGATGGTTAAGAGACTCAACATCACCCATGATATACTAGTATCGGTCAATTCCACTGTAAAAGTACAAGAAACACTGTTAGTGGTCCATAGAGAACTTTGATCACTTATGCGGAAACCCCTGCAGCAATTTATCTCAAGGATGTGTACAGAATGAGATCATGAGTTAATGAGCATGGGCATTCAAAATGAGCTATGAACACTGAACAATGAGATCTTGTAAGCAGCATGAGTAGTGTACATAAAAAGTTGGATGCAAGAAAACAGATATCAATGATAATGAGATTATGGCATCCAAGCACAAATAAGGCAAAACACTTACACCTACTCAAGGAACAAGTAACACTCTAGTGATCGAGCATGACACCCAAGGTCTTTCTAAGGAACTCAAACCGAAGAAGATCAAGGGGTTTTGTAAAAATATCAGCTTTTTGATGCTCAGTGGTACATGTTCAAGAACAACAAGGCCTTCTTCCACTAACTCTCGAATAAAATGATGACGAATGTCAATATGTTTGGTGCGAGAGTGTTGGACAGGATTTTTTGAAATGTTTATGGCACTTGTGTTATCACAGAAAAGTGTGAGAGTGGTATGTTCTATCCCATAATCATGAAGCATTTGCTTCATCCACAACATTTGTGCACAACAACTCCCTGTAGCAATGTACTCAGCCTCAGCAGTGGAAAGAGAAATGGCATTTTGCTTTTTACTATGCCAGGAAACCAGATTATTCCGAAGGTCAAAACACCCCCCGGATGTACTTTTCCTATCATCAGCACACCCTGCCCAGTCGGCATCAGAAAAACCAGTAATTTCGGCTGTAGTATTAGTGGAAAACCAAACCCCATACCCCAAGGTCCCATTAACATACTTGATGATGCGTTTTACCGCAAGAAGGTGAGACTCTTTAGGACTGGCTTGGTAACGAGCACAAACACCGACACTGAAGGAAATATCAGGACGACTGGCTGTGAGATACAAAAGACTCCCTATCATACTCCTATAAAGGGTAGGATCAACATCAATACCAGAGGAATCTTTGGAAAGGTGAAGACTGGTGCTCATGGGAGTGCGTGCATGCTTGGAAGACTCAAGACCAAACTTTGACACAAGATTTTTAGCATACTTAGACTGAGAAACAAATATGCCCGAAGGAGACTGTTTAATTTGGAGACCCAAAAAATAAGACAACTCTCCCATCATGCTCATCTCAAACTCATGTGTCATGCAATCCGAAAAATATTTCACAAGATGATCAGCAGTGGAACCAAACACAATATCATCAACATATATCTGAGCAACAAGAATATGAGACTTAGTATGTTTCACAAATAAAGTCTTATCCACACTACCCCTTTGAAAATCATTATCAAGAAGAAAGGTAGTAAGTCTATCATACCAAGCCCGAGGAGCTTGTTTCAATCCATACAAAGCCTTGTCTAACTTGTAGACATGATTAGGACATTTAGGGTCCTCAAACCCTTTTGGTTGCTCAACATATGCCTCTTCTTTTAAGTACCCATTCAGAAAGGCACTTTTCACATCCATTTGAAACAATTTAAAGCCAAGAAAACATGCAACACCAAGCAAAATACGAATAGATTCGAGACGTGCAACTGGGGCAAACGTCTCATCATAGTCAATACCCTCTACTTGTGTGTAGCCTTGAGCAACCAACCTAGCTTTATTCCTACAACAGTACCATTCTCATCAGATTTATTTTTAAAGATCCACTTGGTACCTATCACATTCATGTCTCTAGGTCTGGGAACAAGAGTCCAAACTTTGTTACGTTCAAATTGACCTAATTCTTCATGCATAGCATTGACCCAACTATCATCTAGCAAGGCCTCTTTAAAATTCTTAGGTTCAATTAAAGAAACATAACACATATGTGATACCTCATCCCGAATCTGTCTTCGGGTTTTCATTCGATCCGAAACACTTCCAATCACCTGTTGGGCTGGATGATTCAGTTTCACCCTTGCTGATGGTTTAAGTTCAGGACTTGCGGTGATAGAAGCAACAGGTGTGATGTCCCTTTGAGCACTCTTGGGACTTGAACTTACCTGTGAGGATGGTGTTGTAACATTTTCTTGTGATTGAACCTCAGCTTCTCCTTGATTTTGTGGTTCAGTATCCAAGATTGGGGACTCACCATTGTCATCCTCATTTGTTGCTGAAGTAGGTGAACCTGTGTCATCTATAACCACATTGATAGATTCCATTAATGATGAAGTTCGCAGGTTATAGACTCGAAAAGCCCTACTGTTGGTTGAATACCCTAGAAAAATACCTTCATCACTTCGGGAGTCAAATTTGCCCAAGGGCTCTCTATCTTTGAAGATGTAACACTTACTCCCAAAGTTTTGAAGTATTTTACATTAGGTTTCAAACCCTTCCACAATTCATAAGGAGTTTGTAAAGTGCCGGGCCTTAAATACACGCGATTTATGACATAAACAGCAGTATTTAAGGCTTCGGCCCAAAACTTTGGAGGAAGACTCTTACTAAGGAGCATGACCCTAGCCATTTCTTGAACAACTCTGTTCTTCCTCTCAACCACTCCATTTTGTTGTGGAGTAATAGGTGCAGAAAACTCATGCTTAATTCCATGCATATCACAAAAATTCGAAAACGAACTATTTTCAAATTCACGACCATGATCAGTTCGGATTCTTATGATACGCTTAATGGAAACACCCTGTTCATTTTGGATTTTAAGGACTAAAGCCTGGAAAGCATCAAACGTGTCAGATTTTTCCTTTAAAAAATTTACCCATGAGAATCGAGTAAAATCATCAACAGTTAAAAAAATGTATCTTTTACCTCCAATGTTTTCAGTGCGAGTAGGACCCATTAAATCCATGTGAACTAATTCAAGAGGACGTTTGGTTGTAAAGCTGTTCACCTTTTTATGAGGAGCACGGGTTTGCTTGCCAAGCTGACATGGTCCACACACATGGCTCAAATTCTTACCCAGTTTAGGTACTCCTCTCACAAGCTCTTTGTTGGCTATCTTAGTTAGGTCTTTGAAATTCATGTGACCTAATCTTTGATGCCACAGATCAATGTTACTTATGATGGCAGAATGACAAGTGAGATCATTAGTAGTAAGAATCCCATAGCAGTTATCAGATGTGCGAACCCCATGTAAAACAGTATTTCCCTTTTTATCCAAAATTTCACATTTATCTTTTGAAAACAATACTTCATGATGGGAATCACACATTTGACTAATGCTCAAAAGATTTGCTTTAAGGCCATCAACAAGTAAGGCATTATCTAGCTTGGGAAGACCAGCAACACTTATAGAGCCCTTACCAATGACTCTAGAAGTGCCGCCATCTCCAAAGGTAACAATTCCTCCTTCATATTTTTCAAGAGAGGTGAAGTAGGATTTGTTACCGGACATATGACGAGAGCACCCACTATCAAGATACCACATGTGTGAGTCACGTGCTTTTAGAGCAGTGTGAGCAACAAAACAAGTCAAATCATCTTTTCTAACCCAAATCTTTTTAGTCTTGGTGTTCTGCCTAGACATGTAAGGTTGTCTCCTAACCCAAAAAGTATTAGAATTTCTACCCTTTTGAGACACCTTACCAAACAGTTCAAAACAGTAAGGACGAATGTGGCCATACCTACCACAGTGATGACAAATAAAAACAGGTTTTACCTCTCTTTTGTTGATCTTACCTGCTTTTGCTTGATGAAGAGAAGAATCATCCTGGTCTACCTTCAATTTGCCCTTTGCTTGAGTCTTCAAGTTATGTGAGGTAGAGGCCTGTCCCTTGTGAGCTGTCGCACCATAGCCTAGCCCTCTTTTGTCAGAACCCATTTGTTGAGACCCGAGTATGTCTTCTAGAGATCTGGAACCTTTGTTCCACATGGCAATTGTTGCTCTAGCAATACGGAGTTCTTCATCTTTCTGACTGACTTTCTCTTCCAATGCAGCTTGTGACAACTCAAGACTTTCAAGCTTTTCTTCATATGTGGAATACACCTTCAGAAGTTCATTCCTTTCAGTTTCACAGGATAGAAGTTTTCCACATAAGTCTTGCCTGTCACTTGAGATCTTGATGACATTCTGTTTTGCTGTCAAGAGTTCTCCTTTGAGCCGGACATTCTCACTCTCACATGTTTTGAGCTTGAGAGAGAGTTTGTCGTTGGTTTTAGACAAATTCAGAGATTCCTCGTACAGCTTCTCGTAAGCTTGTTGTAGTTCATCGCCATTGATCTCATCAATGTCTTCAGATGTTTCATCATCCTCTCTTTGCTCCTCATTCTCCTTGACCTCATCCAATCTAGCAACCAAGGCAGACAAGTTGCTGGATGGAGGTGGAGGTGAATCTCTTCTTTCATGGAATTGGCTCAGAATTTCCCATGCATCTTTAGCCTTTGTGCAGTGAACAACCCGTTGCTGTTCTTCATTAGAGATTGCTCCACGAATAATGATCAGGGCTCTCTGATTGCCCGGATTATCTGCACTTTCTGTATCTTCTTCAATGGCTTGCCAACCTTCTGGTTCAAAAGCTCTCAGAAAAGCCCTCATTCTGATTTTCCAATACAGGTAGTTAGTCCCATCAAAGGTTGGAGCATGATGCAAGTTCTGACCACGAGCTGATTCCGAAGGCTTTGGAAGAGGTTGAGAAACCGTGGCCCAAAATGCCATGAAAGCACTATCCCCATCTTCACCAGATTCAGGTTCTTCGGGTTCTTGCTCCGACCCGCTTTCATCATCCCAAGTTACAGTGTAGACTTTCTTCCGATTCTTTTTCGAAGGGCATTCAAGGGACATATGGCCAAACCCTTGACATTCATAGCACTTGACCCCTGGCCCCCTTACAATCTTCTTTTCAGTAGTTTGAGCAAATTTTGGTGGAAAAGTTTTGGGTTTATCATTACTCTTATCTTTTGAAATAGGGGCTCTGAAATTAGGCTTCTTTTTCAAAAATTTTTTAAACTGTTTTGTAAGCATAGCCGTCATCTCAGACTCTAAATCAAATTCAGTCTCCGAAGGTTTTACAGTCTCATGAGCACTCGTGAAAGCCATACTTTCTTTTTGCTTTTTCTTTGAAATTTGGTGGGCTTCATAAGTCTGCAAATTTCCAACCAATTGATCGAGCTTGAGGGTATCAACATTCTGAGCCTCCTCAATGGCTGTCACCTTTGATTGGAACCTCTCGGGAAGGGACCTCAAAATTTTTCCAACAACTTTCGCTTCCGGGATTTTTTCACCGAGAGTGAAACAGGAATTCACGATATCACTGAGTTTTGCATAGAAATCATCAAACGTCTCATCGTCGCGCATAAAAAGGGTTTCAAAGGCGGAGGTGAGACGTTGAAGTTTTGACCTTTTAACAGAGGTAGTACCTTCGTGAATCGTTTCAAGAATATCCCACGCCTCTTTTGCTATTTCACACGTGCAAATTCGACGGAATTCTTCAGGTGTGACAGAGCAGAAGAGGGAGTTGAGAGCCTTGCTGTTCCAACTCGAGTTCTGGTAATCAGTTGTGTCCCATTTATCAAGGGGTTTAGGAATATCAATGCCATTAACGGTGATTTAGGTTCACTCCACCCAAAGATTACGCAGTGCCAAACTTTCTCATCGATGGATTTTAAAAATGCTCTCATACGAGCTTTCCAATAAGAATAGTTTGTACCGTCTAGTAAAGGGGGTCTATGAGTCGAGTTACCTTCACGAATAGAATCCATGATACTAGTCACACAAAATCACACTCCTATAGTTTTGAAAAAACAAAGTTTTTGATAAAACAAAGAGTGACTCGCTCTGATACCAATTGAAAATCCTACGTGATTCGTGATTAGATCAAGATTCAAATATTCCAAATCTCAAAAATCCAAAAAACACTCAATCTAAAATCAACAAGCACTTACGAGAGTGATTTTAGATTGTTTGTTTTTGGAATAAACAATAAATCGACACAAACGATTTTTACGTGGGAAAAACCACAATTGAAGAACCTTCAATTGTAATCAAAAACCACGGGCGAACCGCCACTAATCAATCCACTACTGAAGAAGAAAGATTACAAAGATAACACACAAATTACCCAACACAGTCAATTTGTCTCTGAATCTTCTGTAACTCTTTCACCACGCCTTCGTCACGGAACTGATCCTGAAGTTGAATCCACAACTTCACTTGTCGAATTAACGACTACGTAGAATCAAACGCCTTTTGAATTCTACGTTTTGATCTTCGGAAGCCACCAAAGAGAACTCTCTTGAATGTAAAGTATCAACCTCCTTGATGTATGAATCTCAATACATAAGTTTAGAACTCTCTCAAGAACATCAAGGAAAACTATCAAAAATCTCAGAAGAAAACTTCAAACAAAACCTAGAAAACCCTAAACAAGATCTAGGAAAAGTAATCCTAAAACAAGCCCAACATGCGATTTTATAGAATCTGAGATCGCGCGGTCCGCTCGAGCGTCCATTTCCCCGCTCGAGCGGGGAATCACACCATCCAGTACTTTGTCAGACTGTGCAGAGATGCTGTGGTCTTGCAATCCCTGCTCGAGCGTCACTTTCCCCGCTCGAGCAGGGAGACAAATCTTGGAAAACCTGGAAAGCTCTAACAAATTACAACCTTGGTTTTGATCCACGGATTTTGACAACAAAGGTCCTAACAATAATGATACCTGAAAATAGAAGATCTAAACACCTAAAGAAAATCAATAGAAGAGAGAACCAATCAAACATTTTAGATTCTTATTTATTCTTTTCTGGCAACGTTAGAATAGATAGTTATGCTATAATATATATATATATATATATATATGCATTGTAATTTGTCAAGCGGGTGTTATTCCTAACATCATTTGATGTTTTGTCTTATAAAAGAAACATAATAAGAAAAAAAAAATCAAGATTTCCAAATTTAGTGTTCTTAGCTGTTCAAAACAAAAATAAAAAATTAGTGTTCTCGAGGGAAAGTTTTCCATTCCAAAACACAAGTACCAAAATGTGGATTCCTAGAAGACTTCTATTTTATTTGTTTAGCTTCAAGACGTCTATTATCTTTAGAACAACACCAAAACTCTGCAGGACAACAATAAAAAAAAAACTTCAGATATCAAGATGCCATTTTGCTCACCCGATATTTCAACATCAAAACCAACTTCCAACTGTGATAATATACATGAATGTGAGGCAAGTATATGGGATGAAATATAACAAATTAATACATACAAGCATGGTAACGCAAGTAAACCACATTTGGCATGCTTTTGAGCACTTAGGAACACTTGACACAAAAAGTAACACATTTTCAGCAGATGTTAGATTAGTAGGAGCCAAAGGATTGGGTCAGTAAAAATACTTTTGGACCTTTTTAGGTTCTAAAAATTAACAAAAACATAGAATAATAAGTTTACTTTCATTCCCAATTTCAAAATTTGCATAACCTAACCAGAATTTTTTTCTATAGTCCATACACCATATTTTGTCTGGATTTGACACACTTTTAGGAAAATGAGCATTTCTCTCAATCTACCCAATAACTTTTGTTCAAATAAATTTTGTTGGAAAGAGGACTAAAAATGATAAGTTTTGACATAAGGACCAACCTATAAGATGATTTTTCTAGATTTTTTATTTATTTATTTTAAAATACACGAAGTGGACTGTTTTCTCAAAACACATGGCTAGATTGTTTAAGAAAATTGTTTAGACTATAAAAATGTCTAATTAGGGGCTACCAAAAATGTCACATGCTCTAAACACCTCAAAGATTATCCCCTACATTCAGTTTTGAAAAAGAAGTAAGTTTGATATTTTTCCAAGAGTGATAAAGTTGCAGCAGCCATGAAATCAGCAAAAAATACAAGGTAGCATCACTTGTTCATACTAACACCTAAACTTAAACCCCATTTCCAAGCATACCAACATTTCATACATACACAGGACATGCTAGGAGGTAGATTAAGAAGAGTAAGCAGGATTGGAGAGGAGAAGAGGCGTGTGTAATTTACCTTGAGGCTAGCTTTCAAGTTCTACTTAGCTTTCTCTACTCTCTCTCTCTCTCTCTCTCTCTCTCTCTCTCTCTCTCTCTCTCTCTCTTTTAGTCTCAAACTCTTACTCCTCTTGCGTTAGCAGCTCACAGACGAGAATGAGGGACTGAGAGAGGTGAATATATATACATAACTATTAGTGGTTTGGTTAGCATATATATCTAAGAAAAAAGTGAACTGTAAATTAACACATCATTTGGGAAAATTTTATGAAGTTAAAAGAAGAATATTAGTTCTCTTTTAGCCTACTGCTCCCTGAATCTTGGAACCCCACACCTCCAAAACACTGATTCTCTGTTATTTCACTTTCTACTTTTGTTTGATGAGAAGTTCTTCACAATAGACTTGTCTGTATGGTTATACACTTCTAGTCAATAGACTAACATCAGAAATATGATCTTGCATGTGCTTATTAAACCTGGAGTGACACTTGTAAATATATATATACAATATCAATATCCATTTCTGTGATTCTGTAACAGTATAGATGACTCAGGACTTGACTTCAGTGGTCCAGTCCACAAACCAAATATCAAATTGGTGAACTACAACGCAAATTAGCAAAAGCCTAGGTAATAGATCAATTTTAGATTGACACTCATTTAAAACCAGTGAATCCAACTACTGTACATTAAACATTGGTATGAACTTGCATGTTTATTCTATCTCGACACACTCCTCAATATTGACAAGAAAAGATCAAACAAAAAAATTCACAATCTTTATGTAGTTTCTAAAAATTAAGATTTGACAAAATGCAAGTAATTAGAACATAAATTATATACATTAAACAAAGAGAACTAAGAGTGGCCAAGAGCTACAAAAATGACATAGAAAATTAAACATGCATATGGTATGAACATTTGACATATAAAATTTACCAAGGCATTAAAGAATCAACAAAAATCCATATTAGCGCCCTTGCACAATCTCTTTCTCCCCTGCAATGAATTCTTGGTCAATACCTTTGGAGTTAGGACATGTGAGGTGAAAATTTTTGATCAGTGATGTAAATAAATGAAGAAAGCAATACTTGGTCTTCCTAGTGCCTGTAGACGTCCCCGAACGCCCCGGGAGGGTTAGGTCTCGTTCCGTTCATATTGGGTTCACTACAGTTCGGACTCAAATTGTCACGGTTCTTAATCTGAACCAAAGAGTCCAACTCTGGCAAATCGTTTTGAAGAAAAACAGATTTTTGAAAAGTAGTGCCAAACATGGACTGCTTTGCCAGATTACAGAGTCGCCACCTAAATATTTTTAAAATGGGGGAATTTAGGAAACCCTGACTCGGTGCCGAAGGCCACGTGTCCGTCATCACCAAATGTCTTGGCTCGGGAGCTTGGGTACGATCGGGGAAGGTCAGCTATGAGCACCCCCTTTCGCCCGGTCCGAAGACCGGCCTCTACTAACCATGATATCCGTTTTTGAAAACTTTATGCGTTCTTATTCCGGTTATTAACCTAGAATTACTATGTTATGCGCACAGCAAACAAGTATAGACTAGGTTGCCTAATTCGGAAATAATCATTGCATATCCGTTTTGTCTCGAAAAACGTGTTAGGTTTTGCTACTCGCAAGTAGGCTAAAATACGGATTTCAATGAGTTTTCCCAACTCAAGCAATCCAACCTCCACCCACAGGCATTCAAACAGTTTATCTCACATAAGCACTTAGCCGCATGGTAAGCATACTGTCATGACAACATTCACACGCATGTGGTATGCTAAAGCGTAAAATACTTACATCGTACTCCGTGCCAAAACAAGAAACTAGTTAGCAAACATGCATGACCTAGTTCATGTTAGAGTGGCTAATGTAGCACAGGCAAGGATGCAATCTAGAGTAGGCTCGGCTAACCCTAAACATGGCATATGGAATGCTACAAATAACACGTATTCAATTTGGAATTGAAATACAATGCAGTTTGTATGATGTACCGAGCCCGATGCATGTCAACAAATGCGTGGATGCACACATGCGTTGCATAAGGTATGCTAATTAAATATGCCCTAATCTACCATCATAAGCAGGTAAATAAAAGGGAGAAAGAAAGTGGGGGTTGGAAGACATACACCCACTCACCACACTTATTACAAATTCGCCCTCACTCGGAGGGACCAAAAGAATAATACAGTCCAAAGAATAAATGAATAAATTATTACAAAATTCTAATTACTAAAATTAAATCAAGTAAATAAAAGAAAGGGGGCCTCAGCCCTGCCTCGGGATGCGCGAATGATGCATGCTCGTTGCGACTTGCCCGGAAAAGCCTACACCGTGCCACTGCCACCTCTGTTTTTACTGCCCCGTCTCTCCAAAAAATACCAAAGTCCCAGGAAACCTTCCTTGTGTTCTGCTGAGTGCCACCGGCTGGAGGAAACTACCACCGGCTGCTTGTGGTGGCCACCGGCTGCAAAATAGTCTATCGGCCAGCAATACAGTGCCGGTCGGCACTCTTTCCTGCCGGTCGGCACAAAATTCCTGCAGAAGACAGTTTGACAGCAACAGCAGGCAGCAGTGCATGGTATTGGATTTTTGAGCATATTTATGCATGGCCAATGCTTCCTATCATGAATGGGACTCAAGGAAACATGGCTCTTGGTTCTAGGGCTATCAATTGTGCACCTTGGTGCATGATAGCCTAAGATACCAAGGTTGCATTTCAATGTAAAAATGCATGCAACACAACAATGATAACTAAGTCCCTATCATGCCAAAGTCAAGGGCCTTAGTGACATGGGAATTGAGGTGTGTTTTGTCACTTGGAGTACAAACACCCCTCATTTCCCACACTTGGTTTGACACCCCAAACCAAGTAATGAAATGCAATCCATGCAAACATGCATCAACAATGCAACATGACACAAAAGTGTAAGGCATGCCAAATGCTATGTAACACATCATGGGAAGTATACAATACTAAGCATGCACAATGCAAAGTGTGATACAAACATGAACACCTAAGGCAATAGGATTGTCTTATGTCAAGACCATGTTGACTAAGCATGCAACACACATATACTAAACATGCAATGGTAGACTAAGCTACAATGGGACAGCCCTCAAACCTCCCTAAAACAGTGGCAAAACATGCCCAAAATGATGACCAAAACTCATGCAAGCATGCAAGGCAATAGGCCCAAAACCAAGGGCACCAAAGAGAGTACCTTACTACCATTATCAAGGCCACTCATGGCATGCATCTAACAACCAAAAACAGACTTCTATCATGCAAAATGACACCCAAAACCCACATATGGCAGCCCCAAAATGTATTAATCATGCAAGCATACACAATGCCAATTCCTAGACATAAAAGGGGACACCCTTGAAGCATGAAAATGGTCACATATGTAAACATACACACATGATTTATGGACTGAAATAGGGTCACAAATGATGCCAAATCATGAGGATGATCAATGTTGAACATGCTAGGAACCAAAATGCATGAGGCTTACAAGCCTAGAATACAAAACAACCATGTCAAGCACACTATACATGGCAAAATCAGTGGCTCACAGCCCTAAAACATGGCAAATCAAGACCAACATCTTCAAGATGCTAAGCTAAAAACATGGAGATACATGAGGCTAAACACATGGCATGTCTCTAAGCAAAATGGAACATTACAAAGCAAGTATGGGAAGCATGTTAAGGGCCACGAAACCAACCTTAGACAGAGGTATAACATGACTTAAAACACCCCAAAAAGTTCTGAAATGAAGCCAAATGCAAGCATGCACACATGCTACCTCATGAGCCAAGAATGAAAGCCAAAGATGGACAAAGGGGAGAGGGGTGTCCCTCCCCTACATGAGACTTCAAAACACCTCCCTCACCACTGAAAACCCACTGGTTTTCAGTGGTGAGAAGACCAAAAACACTGAAGTTAGACAATGCTCCAAAAAAAGGCACAAAAGGACCAAAACAAGGCCTAAAAGAGTGAGGCTTCACTCAAATACAAAAGTGACCTTAATGAAAGTTCTTAAGCAAGGAAAAACAAGTCTTTTTTATGTTAAACACAAATCCAAAAACACAAAGCAAGAGGGGTAGAAAGTTGTTGCAAAAATGGGGAATCTAAAGTGATGTTCTTACCCTTGAAGATCCTTTGAAGAACAAAAGGTCCAGCCCTCTTTTAGTGATCAAAACCAGTCCAAGATCACACAAAACAACCTCCAAGCCTCCCAATCTCGGATTAAGGTGTAGTAGTGTGTGTAATGGTGCAAAAGTAAGGTGAAATCACACTTTTTGGTCCAAAAACACACACACAAGAGGAGAGAGAGGGAGATATAGATATATATGGATGTATATCAGAGAAATATATGTATAAGCTCTGGTTTTGCCCTTAAATGTCTAACCCTAATCAAAGGGAGAGAAGGCTTGCTTATATAGGCAACAAAAGGCTCTAAGCTTAATGGCTAAGCAAGAGGAAAGGGGTCAAGGGACCAAGGGGGTGCAAGGCTTCTTGGAGAAGCCAAAACAGCTGGCCAAGCTTCTCCAAGAAGCTTGGCCAAAAGGGGTCAAGCTTCTAGAAGCTTGAGGGGGTTCAAAGGGCAAGGGGGTCAATCCCATGCACGGGGATGAGTGATAGTGCACACCAGCTGGCACAGCTGGAATGCACCATGACCCAGGGGTGCAAAAAGGTCAAACCGGCCAGCCAAAACAGTCACCGGCACAAAACACTGCCGGTCGGCAACATATAGTGCCGACCGGCCAAGGATTTGGATAAAAGAGTGCCGATGGCCACTAGGGAGTGCCGGTGGAGGTGTGGGGCAGCCGGTGGGCTTTAGGGATGGCTAACAAGCCTTCCCCTACCCTCAAATGCAAAAACACACAAGTACTTGGTGCACAACCAAGCACAAAACAAGCCGGTTGAGAGATCCTGAGGCACGGCGCGCAGCCGGGGCCTCCGGGAACTCAAAACAAACACAAACATGGATAATCACCGGGTGTTCAAGCGGTGACGTCCAAGTCTTGAGGACGGTCAAAAATAGGGTGTCTACAGTTGCCCCTCTTTGACAGAACTCGGCAGTCATAACAATGACGGGAGTGAATGTCAAAGCCCGAAGACGACCCATTTTTGACAAGGCCGAAGACTTGGACAAACATACAAGACAAGCAAGATATGCGCCCACAGGCAGGGGCAAAATGCAACTGAAAATGCAAGAAGCCTAGCATAACTTATGAAGAAAAGCTGTAACGAAGCACACATGCGACAGTTTTAAGCTAGCCAAGACAAAACCAACTACACTACAAGGCAGAGGGAATGTGAGAGAATCAAGCGATTCTCGCTACGTTTCACGCGGAGAGTACAATACCTGTTCGGTTCGTCTGGTCACGCCAGCTTCAAATGAACCGTACATACAATATCGTGCCTGAAAAGAAAGCAAACTTAACAGGTATGACATTGTTAGCAACATTCATAACAGTGCAATCGAAAGTGCGTGACAACGCATGCAATGTGTATAGAAAATTGTAATTGAACACATATAGTAAAGCAGAGCACGCATACAATGCAATGTGTATAAAAGGTTGTAATTGAACACATGTCAGTAAAACAATGCACGCATACAAAGCAATGTGTATAGTAAGGTTGTAATTGAACACATATAGTAAAGCAGAGCACGCATACAATGCAATGTGTATAGAGAATTGTAATTGAACACATGTAGTAAAGCAACGCACGCATACGATGCAATGTGTATAAAAGGTTGTAATTGAACACATGTCAGTAAAACAATGCACGCATACAAAGCAATGTGTATAGGAACTTGAACACATATCAGTAAAGCAGAGCACGTATGCACGCAATGTGTATAGGAACTTGAACACATATCAGTAAAGCAGTGCACGCATACAATGCAATGTGTATAAAAAGGAACTTGAACACATATCAGTAAAGCAGAGCACGCATACAATGCAATGTGTATATAGGGGAACTTGAACACATATCAGTAAAGCAGAGCACGCATACAATGCAATGTGTATAAAAAGGAACTTGAACACATATCAGTAAAGCAGTGCACACATACAATGCAATGTGTATAGGAACTTGAACACATATCAGTAAAGCAATGCACGCATACAATGCAATGTGTATATAAAAAGGAACTTGAAACTGATCATGGTAGACATGATGCTGGAATGCAACGAACTGCAACTCCGTGTAATTGAAATGATTTAGAGAATTCACAAGATATAAAAGGATACGGGAAGGGACGTCCTTCGCATGTTCCGAGCATTGCTCGCGAGAGTTGTGGTACGAGGTCAACTCGAAGCTCCACTTGCATTCTGATAGTGCATTTTCTTGTATTGTCTTGAATAATGAAGGTGCCAAACCCCATGATTGACCCGAACAAGGGCGCAAAAGGTACAATGACCTAAAGGGGGGGAGGTTACCGGTGTCAAACCCAGCACTCTGCTACCTTGCTATTCTTCTGCTTTATTTTCCTTTTTACTAGGAGTTTAAGCACATTGCACTGCCTTAGGCAGGTTTTATTTCTCAAAAGCGCGTGTTTTTTGCAAAACATATGATGGAAATGAAACAACTGTTTGTTCAAAAAGTGCTATATTTGCACGTTCTATGCATCGCATCGCAAGGCATCACACAACAATGTGACTGAAATTGAAACCGTGTTTTGAAAACAAAGCATCGCATCGTAATAATCAGGTAGTAAACCAATTACAACTCGATAAGCAAACAGGATGACTCAGCAAACTAGCCAAATGCGAGTACACCTTGACAAACATTACAAAGACTCAAAGAGAGTGAAATACAACTCGATAAGCAAATATGCAACAACTCGATAAGCAAATGGGCGCGCCCTCGTAAGAATTGATCACTGGAGGGCATCGAAAGTGGTGGGATCTTCCAAATTCCTAGCATAAACAGCTCAGAGGACAAGGGAGAGGACCACCGGCCGAGTAGAAAGGCTACCGGCCTTGAGAAATGGCCATCGGCCGAAAGAGGGATCCATCGGCCAAAACATATGGCCGGTCGGCACTATAGTTGGCCGGTCGGCACTAAATTGTCAGCACCAGCAGAATGTTGACATCTGTCCTTCACTCAACCTTATCTTCTTCAAAAGGGTCTCAACTTCGTGGTTCTCCTCATTTCCCCACTGATTTACTCCAAATGGAAGAATTTCTTTCCCAAAATCTCGCAACTTGGATTAACAACTTGGATGGCTCGGAAAAGCTGAATTTCCGGGCTTTCGGCATAAACGCACTATTCACTTTGCGCCGTACCCCGCTGCATTTTCCATTCCTCCATGCCGCGGCAAGGTTTTGGAACCCGGTAACACATGTCTTTAGCTTTAGCGGGCAAGAGGTGTGTCCCACTTTTGAAGATTTCCAACTCTAATGGAATCTGAGCGCGATGAGGAGATCCTGCCCCAACTTCGTTTTGGCCATGCTCAAGCCTTGGGACAAATGTGTGGGCTCTCAATGCCCGATGCTCGTTCTCTAATTTGTGACGGGACATTAGATGTTCCGAGCTTGGTTTGTCGCTTTTCCGAGACTGGCGATCGCGGCGACCATCACTGGCAAGGTTTTCGGCGACACGCCCTTTGTTTATGCCTGCTATCTCATTTTCTGTTTATCTCTGGTTCCGGAGGGCCCAGTGTCCGGTTGATTGAGGTTGCCCAAGGCTTGAAGGAGGGCAAAAGCTGCATTGCCATGATCCTGGCTGAGACACTGCTGGGCTTAGACGCCTTTTATCGTCGAGAGACGATCAGATTAGCAGGGAGTCCACTATTACTGCAGGTAATGTTTCCCACCCAATCTCACATTTATGTTTGCTCACATCACTCGGCCCTCAGGCTCGGTTTTTCTCACAAAAACCCTTTCCTCACTTTTTCTCTCATCATACTTCTCTCTATTCTTTATTCTCTCGTTTTTCATCCCTCCCCAGGTATGGTTGATGGATAAACTGCAGGTTGTGGACTCTTGCCCAGCATATTCAGCTCGCGGCTACTTCTTCGGCAACGCCTAGTTGACGCCCTTGATGAGGGTTGGTGGTTTGAATGGATGTGCAGTTTGTCCGCAGACCGCATTGCTTGGCGGTGTCCTTGGCTCAATCTTCCAATGATGAGTTACAGCATGACCCGTCAACCCGGATCCAATTGATTGGCTTGACTCACTGTGTCTTCTATTTCCCATTCCGTATCCTGCGCCAGTTTGGTCATAATCAGACTTGTCCGCCGGAAGGGATAGAGTACCCGGTTACATTCCCGATTCGAGGCGCACAGCTGGCCCGGTATGCCACAGCATGGAGGACGAGAGAACTCCTGGCCCCCGCTCCCCTTTCAGTTGCACTTTGTCTGATGAGTGCTTGGATTGGCTTAATGAAGAGGCACAGATTGGGCCCAGCTTGGTATCAGAGGCTTCAGCTAGCTCTGGGAGGGGGCGCAGGGACATTTGACTTGACCATGCCCCGGATTTATTGCTTTATTAGTACTTTCAAGTTTTCTTTATGAATGTAATAAAAAGCAACTTCAATTGTATGCAAGAGCAAGAGAACTCTATTTGAAATCAATGAAATTGAAGGTTGTGGTACTGAAAATTTTCCGTTTTGGTCCAGAAATGGTCTTAGTTGTAAAAAGATTGATTTGAACAAAGTCAACTTTTATTAAAACCTTTCAAAACTATTTTCGATATGGATCAGAACTAGACACGCTTGAGATCTGTCACCGAGATGCACAACCCCGGATCCTAGTAACTGGAAAGTTGCCCCTTGTTTGAATGGTACCGCGGCACTGTGCGGCAACGGAAAGTTGCCCCTAGTCTGAATAGCACTGTACCGGAGATTGCGATAAATGCTGATGGGAAAAGATGATCGAGATGATCAAATGGACAAAGTTGATCGGGGAAAAGTTTATGGCTGAACTTAGGATGAAGTTGCCTACGTATCCCAAAGATGGGAATCAAGCCTTACGTAGTTCAGGCTTGGGTTCGCTCGAGTATTTTCACTCTCCTTTTGCGCTCTAACTTTTACCAAGGCCGCCCTTTGCGGGTTTTCAACCTTGCGAGCTCAGTTTTTATATTTCTAATTTTTTGTGCTCTGAATTTTGCCTAGGTCGCCCTTTCGGGTTTTCGGCCTAGCGAGCCTCTCAGGGGTAATATTTCTTCAACTTGTCCATGTTGATCGGTTGGGAGAACTCTAGGCCATCTAGGTCCATCAGAACCACAGCTCCACCTGACCAGATAGACTTGATGATATAGGGACCAGTCCAATTGGGTCTGAACTTGCCCCTTGGGTCGTGGATGGGAGCTCGGTTGTCTTTGAGTACCAAATCTCCTTCCTTTAAATTCCTGGACTTAACCTTCTTGTTGAAAGCCCGGGCAATTCTGCGCTGATACCCTTGGACATGGTACAGTGCTTTCAGTCTTCTCTCATCAAAGAGCATGAGTTCCTCGAATCTGCTCTGCTGCCAATCTGCCTCGGCTATCTGACACTCAGCCAATACTCGTAGAGACGGAACCTCAATCTCTATAGGTAGAACGGCTTCCATCCCATATACCAAGGAATACGGAGTCGCCCCGGTAGAAGTTCTAATCGACGTTCGGTAGCCCCACAGAGCAAACGGCAACTTATCTGGCCAGTCCCGATAGGTTTCCACCATCTTCTGCAGTATGTGTTTGATGTTTTTGTTGGCGGCCTCAACTGCTCCGTTGGTCTGCGGCCGATACGTGGATGACTTATGAAAAGCTACATTATACTTCTCCAACAGATCAATCACCTCCTTCTTGAAGTGAGAACCATTGTCCGAAATGATCTCATTCGGGACACCATAACGGCAGATAATGTTGTTTCTGATAAACTTTGCGACATGCGAAGCCTTCAACACGGCATATGATTGGGCCTCGACCCACTTCGTGAAATAGTCTATTGCTACCAAGATAAACTCATGCCCATTCGACCCTTCGGGGTAACAGCCCAATCACATCGATCCCCCAAACTGAAATGGCCATGGCGACGTCATGTTGTACAGCTTTGACGGCGGGATGTTCATGCGGTTCGCATGAATCTGGCATTTGTGGCATCGCCGAACAAAGCCGATACAATCTTCCTCCATGGTGGACCAGTAGTAGCCCTGTCTGAGGATCTTCCGTGCCAGCATCACCCCATTCATATGTGCTCCACATTCTCCTCCATGGATGGCCTCCATCAGGCGCTTCGACTCTTCGGTTTCCACACACAGCTTGTGCATTCCCAGATGACCTCTTTTATACAACTTACCCCCGCAGATGATAAACTGAACAGCCATTCTTCTAATTGCCCTTTTGTCTTTGGCATTCGCCCCTGGTGGATATGCCTCCTTCTCCAAGAAGTTCCATATGTCGTAATACCAAGGGTTGTTATCTTGCACTTCATCTATGGCGGAGATTGACTCGTAGGCAGGTGCAAATTTCTGGTCAATAATGACTGGACGCATCCGGACCCCAGATGGGATGTCTATCATGGAAGATAGAGTTGCTAACGAATCTGCGAACCTGTTGTTCTCTCTTACTAGGTGAGTGAAATTTAGCTTTCAAACCGCGGAATTAACAAATCCAAGGTCTGGTGGTAAATTATCATCTTTTCTCTTTACTTTCCAATCTCCTTTAGCTTGAGACACAACTAAGTTCGAATCCCCAATGACGTCCAATCGCCTTGCCCCTAGTTCTAGGGCAGCTCTAGACCGGCAATACATGCCTCATACTCTGCCTCATTGTTCGAGACTTTGAATCGAAGCTTGAATGCTAAAGGGATACGGGAATCGTCAGGCGCTATCAGCAACACCCCTATCCCATACCCGTGTTGATTTGACGCTCCGTCAAAGTACATCGTCCAAGTTTCATCTTCGATGTGCAGAATGGCTTCATCTGGGAACAGGTACTCAACCGCTTCATCCCTTCAACCGGGTGGTCGGCAAGGAACTCTGCTACCGCTCTTCCTTTTACTGACTTGCGCGTCACATACTTGAGATCAAATTCGGAGAGCAACAGCAACCAACGAGCTAGCCTACCCGTAAGCGCTGGTTTCTCGAAAAGATATTTGATGGGATCAAGTCGTGAAACCAACATTACAGAGTGAGCTAACAGGTAGTGCCGCAGCTTCCTGGTAGCCCATACCAAGGCCAAACAAGCCTTCTCCAACGGAGTGTAGCGGTCTCGTAATCCAATCTTCTTGCTCAGATAGTAGATGCCCTTTCCACTTTATCTTCCGACTCTGTGTGCAGCATGCAGCCCATTGTAGTTTCAGTCACTGACAGGTACAGTATCAACGGTTTCCTGGCTTTGGTGGTGACAACACGGGTGGATTCTGTAGATATTCTTTAATCTGTTCAAATGCAGCTTGACATCGGCCGTCCCATTGGAACTTCTTTCCTTTCTTCAGGAGACCAAAAAGTGGTTCACAAGTTAAGGTTAGTTTAGAGATAAACCGCTTATGAATTGCACTTTACCCAGAAAGCCTCGCACCTCCTTTTCAGTCATTGGTGGTGGCATTTCTAAGATGGCCTTGATTTTGGAAGGGTCGACTTCGATGCCCCTTTGTGTAATCAGAAATCCCAGCATTTTCCCGCTGTAACACCGAATGTACACTTCTGAGGATTCAACCGCAGCCGAAATTCTCTGATCCTTTGAAAAAACTTTTGCAAGCGGTGTAGTGGCCCTCTCTTTCTTTGGACTTGACAATCATGTCGTCCACATACACCTCGACCTCTTTATGGATCATGTCATGTAATATTGTGGTTGCAGCCCGTTGATATGTAGCCCCAGCGTTCTTCAGCCAAATGGCATTACTCTGTAGCAATATGTACCCCACGGGGTGGTAAAAGCAGTCTTCTCCCGGTCTTCGGGTGCCATTACTATCTGATTATAACCTGAGAAGCCATCCATGAACGAAAGCAAAGCATGCCCCGCTGTGAAATCTACCAACTCGTCGATATGCGGTAAGGGAAAGTCATCCTTCGGACTGGCTCTGTTCAAATCCCTGAAATCCACACATACCCGGATTCTCCATCCTTCTTCGGCACTGGAACAATGTTGGCCAACCAAGTCGGGTATTCGATACCAGCAGGAAGCCTGCGTCAATCTGCTTGGTGACCTCTTCTTA
>JAPPVO010000032.1:153559999-153689813 GCA_030407325.1 Camellia japonica | reverse complement strand
TTTGTAAAATTTCAATGGCCTTTTCTATCTTTTCTCGGACATTTTCTCTCATGCCATTGTTGGCTCTTCTCCAATACCATCCCTTTTTTTTTTTTTGATCGGCAAAAGACAACTTTATTGATTACTTCAATGTAAAACAAAGATACAATCAATAAAGAAGATGGCTCCAATACCATCCCATATGCCACAAAAAGAAAGAATATATAGTCTGCATTCTCTTATAATTTTTTTTTTTGATCAGCAAAAGAAAACTGTATTGATGAACCCAAGAAATGAAATATATCAATAAAGCGAGGGGATGTGTAGAAGCATCATAACATAACTTTAAGATTTCAACTAAGTTGGCACCAAGAACACCACCCAATCACTTTCTAGCACAGCTCACAAGGTCGGTGAGAAACCAACACAGAACATAGAACCAACATCAACAAAAAAACATAACAAAACAAAAAAAAAAAAATTAATAACCAAAGAAAAAATGGACACCCAGCCACACCCCCCCAGACCACCCAGCTCCAGGTACTGGTCACACTCCACAGCCTAGGCTCAACTATATCAGCAACCCAACACCAAGCCTAAGCCAAACCTCACCAGCCCAACCCAACATCCTACCCAACACAACAAACCTTTAACAAAGAATACAGAAGGATCCCACCCTTCACCTTGTAGGAAACCTGACCTGATGCAATTTGGACACCAAGTCATGCACTGATAAATCGCATCTGAGATAGTGATATCTAACCCAAAGTGCAATCCTGACCTTCACAAGATCAGAAAGCTCATCCAACTTAGGCTGTGATCTCGAAAATACACAATCATTTCTGCATTTGCAAATAGACCGCATCAAAGCCATTGGAATCGATTTCGATATGGACCCTTCCATCTTTTTAAACTTGAACCCAGCCCACCAGTCAAGAAGGCCTCAATTGTCCCAAGAATAACCCATTGGAGAACCCACCAATTCACCAAACTTGACCACACCTTCTAAACTACGACGCACAACAATAGGACATGGTTAATAGACTTAATTTTAGAGTTGTAGAAATTGCACAGAGCTGAAACGCTACTGTTGAGAACTCTTAACCTTTGAAGATAGTCCACTGTCTTGACCTGCCCTTCCACGCCAACCACCCAAAGGATTGCACTTTAGGGGGGGTAAAGATTATTCCAGGTCCAGGAGGGCACCACATATGAGAAACCCACTACATTTATATTATAGAGGGAAGCAACAGTAAACTCCCCTGAAGGAGATGTTGCCCAACTTAAGCTATCATTCGCTTCGGACAATGTCAAGTTGACTAAACATAACAAGGTGCATATCCTACCAAGCTCCGCTGCCTTCCAAGCTTTAAAAGCTCTTCTGAAAATAAACCCCCATTCCTTCGAAGGACCTTTTCTTACCACAACAACACGCAATAAGACCTCCTTCTCGACTGACAGTGAGTAGTCTTGGGAACTCAGATTTCAAGCTTTTGTTACCAACCCAAAAATCATCCCGAAAATAGATTCTAGACCCATTCTTTGCAACAACCATACTTTTGATAGATAAAAAGACCCCAGATCTGGATTGCATGTAGCCATCGAGAGAATGTCACCCCACACTCCTGAAATTTTGCTTAAATCATCCATAAAGGCAACCATCTCTCCCCAGTAGATGCATACTTAGAGCAAACAACCTTTTTCCACAAGGCCTTGTCTTCCTTTCCGAATCTCTACCACCACTTTGCTAATAAGCAAGTATTGAACTCTCGAATGTCCTTAATGCCCAAACCTCCTTGGTTCTTACCTTTTGTAATATCTCCCCATTTCACCATATGTAACTTTCTCTTTAACTCTATTCCACCCCATAAAAAAGTCGCTTGCACTCTATCAATAGACTTAGCTACCCATTCAAGTAATTAAACAAGAAGAGATAGTACACCGATAAACTATTTAGGACTAAGTTAATCAATGTAACTCTACCCCCATATGACAAAAATTTCCTTTTCCACGAAGCTAACTGAAGCTTGAACTAATCTAGCAGTGGCTTCTAAATAGACAACCTTGGAGGACTTGCCTCCAGAGGAAGCCCTAAATAAATGAAAGGGAGTTTTTTGACTTTTACACCTAAGAAGCTCAGTAAAATCAGCCACAATCCACATGACAAACGTTGCTCTTGTGAAAGTTTGTTTTAAGCCCAACTCAAAACACTGAAGGATTCTTTTAATAGTTAGAATCTGACCCCGTTCAGCTTCGTAGACTATGATCGTATCATCCGCAAACTACAAGTGCGTTACAACTTCATTGCCACCACCAACCTTCACACTACTAATTAGACCCAAGTTCCGGGCTCTTACCATCAAGATATTTAATGCGTTAGCCACAATATTGAACAGAAAAGGGGACAATGGATTACCCTGTCTAAGGCTTTTTTCAGGGCAAAACTCCTCTGTTGGCGACCCATTAACCAAAACTGAAACCTTTGCTGAAGATATACACTCCTTCACCCATTTTATGATCCAAGCTCCAAAACCAAACCCTTCCATCATATGTAGCAAAAAATTCCCAATTTACTGAGTCATATGCCTTTTGAAAATCAAGTTTTAGTGTTACCCCTTTCTTATGATTCTTCTTCCACCAGTCTACGACTTTGTTGGCAATCAAAACCCCATCCAAAATATTCTTTCCCTTTAAGAATGTAGATTGTACATTGCTAATCACCCTCGGTAGGACTTTCTTCACTTTATTTACTAACACGTTAGTGAGTATTTTGTATATAGACCCAATCAAACTTATTAGTCGATAATCTGCCAAGGAACAAGACAATCCTTCTTAGGGATAAGAGTACTGAAGGAGCTAGTGATGCCTTTGTATAGCTTACCATGTCTATGAAACTCTTGGAAGAACTGCAGCATCAATGGCTTGAAGATCTTCCAACACTTTTGGAAGCAAGACATATTAAAACCGTCAGGGCCCGAGGCTTTATTGCCATCGCACTCCTTTACTGCCATCCAGATTTTGTTTTAGAGAAAGCCTCTTCCAGTCTTGTAGTAACCTCATCCGTCCCAATAGAACTAAATGGCCCATCCAACTTAGGCCTTAGCTTCCAGTCATCAACGAACAAGTTAGAAAAGAACTTGGTAGTTTTCTTTTTAATCCCACCCGGATCGTCACATTGGGTTCCATCCATTGTTAAATAATTCAATAAGTTCTTGTTTTGCCTGCTTGTTGCCATAATATGAAAAAACTTAAATAGTAAGGACGAACCTAAAAGTTTTGATTGGCAAGTGCGCTTGCTACAATAGTAAGAACATTGGCTAAAAACAAGCTATGGATCAGCAAGGAGGATGGATCCCAGTCGTAAGGCAGAGAGGCAGACAAGGAAGAGGGAAGAATGAAGAATGTGCAAGTGTCTTCACCATCTTTGTGGATAATATACCAAACTCAGCGAACCCGAAGGGACTCCACAATCTATTCACTAAGTTTGGTGCGGTGAAGTATGTATTCATTCCGAATAAGAGAAGACGGATCACAAACACAAGATTTGCTTTTGTTAGGTTTGATTGCAAAGTGGCGGCAAATGTAGCAGTGCAAAAAGAAAATGGACTCTGGGTGGACAAAAAGGCAATAGTGGTAAAGCATGCCGCGTTTGGTAAGGAAACAAGGGAGGAAAAAAGACTAACAGGGTCAGTGCGTCTTCAAGGAAGAAATCAAAATGGCCAACGAGGGGAGGACAGAAGGTGGATCGAAGTGTCTACAGATCACAGGTCCTATGCTGAGGCAGTAATAGGTAAAACGTGGGGCGGAAGAGATAGCATCACAGTGAAGGCTGATGAAATAGGGAATGGATGGTTGTATGAAAGTGTAGTGGTGCGCTTGAAGGAGAACTATGCTAACACTAACTTGAAGAAGGAAATTGAAGCAATAGGAGTGGAGGATGTGTTGATAAGAGAAAGTGGGGGCCGTGATATGGTGTTCACTTTTAAGTCAATGGAGGAGATGATACTAAAACTGAAACCCATTAAGGAACTGATCATGGACTGGTGTGAGGTTATTTTTGAAGGGAAATCTAGTATGGTGTTGGAGCATGAAAGGAATCTCTGGCTAAGTTGCTATGGGATTCCATTGAATCTGTGGAATAGTACAAATGTAAAGAGGATTGGTCGGTTGTGGGGGAGGGAAGTTTATGTGTTTTGAGGGGCACATAAATCAACCAAAGTCCTTTGTGTGTGCTAAGATAAAGATTTCCACCAATTGCATGGAACCAATTAATAAGGTAGTAAACTTGGAGTGCAAAGGTATGATACACCCAGTGAGAGTCTGTGAAGAACAAGTGGTGCTGGCTAAAATGACAAATATGGCGTGCTAATGCCAGAAGAATCAAGAGCTGGAAGAGCTGGGTAGTTCGAATGCTATAGACGAATAAGGAATGGAAAGGAGCAACAGTGCAGAGGACAGGGATAATGACTTGGAGGTTGACTCAGACCATGCTCTGGCATTGTTGGATGACGTGGCCATAGACCTTAAGGCACTTAGAGGAAGTAAGAGTAAGGAGGTGGAGCAGGAAGTGTGTTGTGGAAGTGACACTGTAGTTGCAGAGTCCAGAAGTGGAGCGGAGATGGCAGTAGGAATGGGGAACCACAATGTAGGGCTATTAACTGATGCAGAGGCTTGCAGGCTCATGATGAGAATGGGGAAACACAATGTAGGGTCTGCGGTAGGTAATTGGAAAAGTCGATGACCATGTATTTACAGTAGGCTATATTAGAAGCTTAGGGGGGGCAAGTCCATCGAGTCCTGGCATAGATATAGAAGTGGTACTGGGCCATAACCAAGGGCTTAGTCAGGGATATGGGCTACAACAAGCCCAACAGTGCAAAAATGGGCTCAAGGGACAGGCAAATAGTATTAAGGAGGGGAGTGGTGAAGGTGGGTTGGCTGTGCAAAACTCAAGTGTCTCTGAAGCCAAGGAGGTGGAGCCCAACAATAGACCTGCAAATTACAAGAAGGGGAATAAGAAGGTTAGCTATACAATCAAAAATGGGAATCAACTATCCAAGAAGGGTTCACTTAGTCTACTCAAAAGGTATGGACAGAAAGGGGCCTCAACAAGCAGATCAGTTCCAAAGGCTACAGTGTGGAGAGTAGCAGTAGCAGCAATTTCACTATCAACCTCGATAGAGAATGGGTTTGATAAAGGGAGGCGTGTACTTAATGAAACCCAAGCAACATTGAAGATGGGGGAGGTTTTGGGAGTGCAGCATAGTGGAAAAGAGAATGAAGTGTTAAAGAAAATTGTGGAACTTGAGCTAAATGATCAAGGAATAATTAAAAGGGAGGATAGAGTTGGAGCTTAAAAAGAACACCAACTGGGGTGAAGCTAAGGAGTAATTTTGTTTTGTTATGATAATACTCACATGGAATATAAGAGGGTTGGGTAAGAAGGTAAAGAAATGTAAGATTAGGAAGCTATTGAAGGAAATGAAGGTGGACATGGTAATGTTCCAAGAAACCAAAAAATCTGACATATCTGAGGATGAAGTTAGATTACTGTGAGCTAGAGTAAATATGGAATTTATGGCTATAGATTCTGAAGGAGCAGCTGGAGGATTACTGTGTATTTGGGATCCAAATGTTTTCCAGATTTCAGAGTGCTGCAGCAATAGGAGGTTTATAATACTATCAGCTACTTTCTTTAACTCTTTTGAGTGCACCATTGTAAACATCTATGCACCTAATGAAGTGGGTTTAAGAGGGAAACTCTAGGACAGTCTAGTAGAGTTAAAGGAGGATTTCCCTAAGCCGTGGTGTCTAGGTGGGGATTTTAATGAACTAAGAAACATTGGTGAAAGGAAAGGATGCACAAGGAGAGATCGGGGAATGAGGGAGTTTAATGAGTTTATTGACAAGTGCGAAGTGTTAGACTTGCCACTGCTTGGTAGGAAGTTTACCTAGTGTAACTCAAGTGAAGGTGAAAAGTGGAGTAGAATTGATAGAGTGCTAGTTGATCTAAGGTGGCTGGAGGTATTCAAGGTGAAGTTGTGGGGTTTGCCTAGATTGCTATCTGATCATAGCCCTCTCCTACTGAAGGAGGATGAGAGGGACTGGGGTCCAAAACCCTTTAGGTTTCAAAATGCATGGTTCATTCACAAAAACTTCCACTCTTTTTGGGAAAACAGTTGGAAAGAGACTGTTGTAGTGGGGTGGGCTGGGTATATTCTGATGGAAAAATTAAAGAACTTGAAGGGTGGCCTAAAGAAATGGAATGTGGAGGTGTTTGGGACCATTACTAATAAGCTGAAAGCAATAGAGGCTGAATTACACAGATTAGAGCTTGTTGCTGAGGCTAGAGAACTTGATGAGGCAAAAATAAGGAGGAGAGAGGTTAGAAGAGAGGTGTGGAGTTTGAGCAAGATGGTGGAGAGATTGTGGCTCTAGAAGTCAAGGATGAATTGGGCATTGATGGGAGATAGGAACACACAATTCTTCCATGTCATGACAAAATGTAGGCAATCAAGGAGTGAAATAAATTCAATCTCAGAGGGGGGTGATATATGAGGATCCTTGTCATGTGAAGAACAAAGTGTTTTAACATTTTAAGAGCCATTTTTATGAAGATTGGAATGGAAGACCTGAACTAGGTGGGACCTTCAACTCAGTGCAAGGAAGTGGTGATTTGACAGGTTGGAAGTAGAGTTCTCAAAAGCTGAGATTAAAGTTGCAGTGATGGATTGTGATGGGAATAAAGCACCAGGGCCAGATGGCTTTAATATGGGATGTTTTCAAAAATTTTGGAAAGTGATGAGGACTGAAGTGGTTAAGTTTGTGCATGAATTTCATAAAAATGGGAAGCTAGTAAAAGGAATTAACAGTTCTTTCATCACCCTTGTACCTAAAAAGGAGAATCCTGTAGGGTTAAATGACTATAGGCCTATAAGCTTGGTGGGTTCAATATATAAGATTATAGCGAAGTTATTGTCTCATAGGCTGAAAGTAGTGATGCCTCATATAATTAGTGAAACACAGACATCGTTTCTAAGTGGGAGGAATATCCTAGATGGGGTATTACTAGCTAATGAAGTGGTTGATGGGTGGAAGAAGACAAAGAGGAAGGGTCTTATTATCAAGTTGGATTTTGAGAAGGCATATGACTCCATTAATTGAGGTTTCTTACTCTATGATTTCTAAGTTTGGTTTTAGGGCTAAATGGACTAGATGGATCAAAGAATGTGTAACAACTGCGAGAATTTCAGTGCTTGTTAATGGGTCTCCAACAGAAGAGTTCAGTCCACAAAGGGCTTTACGGCAAGGGAACCCTTTGTTCCATTTTCTGTTTAACTTGGTTGTTGAAGGATTACACATATTGTTGTCCAGAGCTTAGGAGTTAGGTCTGATTCAAGGGGTCAAGGCTGGATCGAATGGTGTTATACTCTCACATCTTCAGTTCGCAGATGACTTCCTATTATTCTATGCAGCAGAGGTTGAAGAGGTAAGGAATTTGAAAAGGGTGTTAAGATGCTTTGAGTTAATGCCTGGATTGAGAATTAACTATCATAAAAGTGTAGTGTGTGGGGGTGGGGGTCTCAGATGATACTATGGACTGTTTTGCTTCAGTATTGAATTGCAATATAAAGTCTTTACCCCTTAGATATCTTGGGTTACCTTTAGGAGCCAACTCAAGGAGGAAAGCTACTTGGAAGCCTGTCCTAGATAAAGTCAGATGTAGGTTGGCTGGTTGGAAGAGGAAGTTGTTGTCATTTGCTGGGAGCTTAACGCTTGTGAAAGCTGTTTTATCTGCACTACCAGTGTATTATCTATCTGTAACGCCCTCAAAAATACACCCATAATACATAACATTAACATGCGGAATTATAAGGAAATAAAGTATCTTATTCCATTCATCAGAGTACCATGAAATAAAAACATCATAATAAATGCCCTATGGGCTTACATCTTGCCAAGCCAACACTTGGATACAATTCCATGAGTTCTAACTCAAAACAAATAAAGCCCTAGGCTTGAAAGTTTACAAGTTATTCAAATAAAACAACTAAAACAAATAAAGCAAGTCTTCGAGTCCAAATCCTCACAAGCTAAGTCCTTGGAGGTAATGAACCACCTGAACCTGAAAATGAAGTTCCCATATAGGGTGAGCCACAGCCCAGTAGAGAAATACTAAACCAAGCATAAGAATTAACTAAAGCATTAGCATTCGATACATGGTTAACACAAGATAATCAGTTTCCAATTTCATGACACTAATGTCTACATTGTCTATGACATATTGTCTATGACACTTTTCACTTTCCGATATCTATTCAACTTTCCAATTATATCATTATGGCTCAGAACCTGGCCAACTATAATAGTGATCCAGATGTCACAAAAATAAATGAGACTAAAGCTCAAACCACAACACTTCCATACTTCCAACTGATACACATTATAATGATGTATCATATCAACAACAGATAGCAGTATTGCTATTATCAATAAGCACACCTATGAGTGATGCTACTGGAGTCCATCCCCTATCTCCTCCCAATAAATCCGGTTTAGAGGTCCATCCCCTATCTTCCCCTAAACCGTGGAGTTCATCCCCTATCTCCTCCAAATCAAATGCATATGCAATGAAACACACAATTGCCATATACAACACATAATCAATACAAGTAATGTTCTGTATTAATTCAACAGTCAACATAGGTGACATAATTTCAGTTATACCTAAGCCGCATGCAAGGTCTACAACATTCAATGGCTATCCTCCACCGATAGCCCAAAACAGTTATTTCTAAACAAGAAATAAATACAACAATGAATGTAAAATCAACATTCTCATAGGTAAGTATTTAAACTACCCAACTATACCATTAATCTCATAATTTCCCAACTTCATGAATTAAACCCAATTTCACATTTTTCCCTTAAATTAATTATACAAATTAATCTAAGCCAAAACCCTAAGGATTCTCCCAAAATTACCAAACTACCCCCACATACCAAAATACTAACACTTAGGATTAAAGTGTATAAATGGAGTAGGAAATCCCTACCTCGAAGCAAGAAACCAAAAAGATAAAGACGGAGATGATAGCCCAAACTCCAAAGTGCTCCAAATCAACAACCGTCCAGATTAAAATGTAGCCCTCACTCTCCTCTACCTTTTTAATGAAGGAACTAGGGTAGATACACACTCTAAATAGATCAATCCTAAGGGGGAAGATGAGTTGGGAAAGAGAAAACTCGTAACCTAGGGTTTTATAAACTGAAAGGGGCTGAAAAACTGTTTTAAAACACGAAATCACGATTTTATACTCAGCATCTCCGCTCGAGCGGACAAAACCCCGCTCGAGCGTACACTCACAGACTCCCGCTCGAGCGGACAATCCCACGCTCGAGCGGCGGATGCACACTCCCAGCATCTCGACAAACTAGGTACCCGCTCGAGCGTCCAAATCCCCGCTCGAGCGTCACTCCCACATTCCCGCTCGAGCGTCCAACCCTGCACAAGAAAATACTGGATGGGTGTTTTTCCCGCTCGAGCGCCAAAATCTCCGCTCGAGCGGACAAGCCAAAATCTGGGCAACTAGTTTTGGTTCCTAAGCTCAACCAACCTGTTCCAAACCCGCCCAACACATCCTATAACTCCAAAGCTAAGGAATTAAAAGACGACAACAACAATAACACAACAATGGAATCTACGGAACATAAGTCCGGATACAATAATCAAAAGGGAAAAGACCGGGGGTCGCTATAACCTCCCCCCCTTAAAAGAATTTCGTCCCCGAAATTAAGCATGAGTTTGTAAAAACAAGTTTTTCTTAATTCCCAATGATATATAAAACAATAATCAACAACTTGACCAGTATTGGTCACTTCATCTCTTATCAAGAGGCATCTCACAATATGTACAAACCAACATATATTTTAACCTGCATCAATATTATGCATTATTCCTTTCAATGTTAACAAATTCCATATCATATTCAATCTCATGATATAAACAACACATTCAATATATAAATGTTATATTCTACTTCCATAAAAAGGCAAGTTCAAAATGCTAACATTAAATCCAAAACATTTTTAATGTTTTCCAACTTAAGACGTATATAAAATTCTCAAGTTCAACAATATTACAAAAATCTATATATAAGATTTCTAATCACTAAACATGTCCGGATATTTCTCACGGACTTCCAACTCACGTTCCCAAGTGGCTTCCTCCACTCCGTGATGTTTCCACAAAACTTTCACCAAAGGGATGGTTTTGCCTCGCAAAACTTGATCCCGCCTGTCCAATACCCGAACCGGTCTCTCCTCATACGAGACATCCTCATCAACAACTAAGTCCGTCCAATCCAGTACATGCGATGGATCCGGCTCATACTTCCGAAGCATACTCACATGAAACACGTCATGGACTCCGGATAACTGCGGTGGCAAAGCTAAACGATAGGCAGCTTCGCCAATCCTCTCAAGGATCTCAAAAGGCCCAATAAACCGAGGGGACAACTTCCCGCTCTTCCCAAACCTCATTAAACCTCGCCTAGGTGATATCTTCAAAAAGACATGATCACCCACCTCGAATACTAAAGGTCTCCTCCTACAGTCGGCATAAGATTTCTGACGACTCTGTGCTGTAACAAGCCTCTTACGGATAAGCTCCACTTTCTCCGTTGTTTCCCTCACCAACTCCGGACCCAACAGAGGTGCATCACCCACCTCGGCCCAACAAACTGGAGATCTACACGGTCGGCCATACAAAGCTTCAAACGGTGCCATACCGATACTAGACTGAAAACTGTTGTTGTAGGCAAACTCCACTAATGGTAAGTGCCTCTCCCACGACCCACTAAAGTCGAGAACACAACCCCGAAGCATATCCTCAAGGATCTGAATAGTACGCTCGGACTGCCCGTCAGTCTGAGGATGATAAGCCGTGCTAAGGGTCAACTTAGTGCCTAAAGCACTCTGCAAACTCTGCCACAACCTGGCAGTAAAACGAGGATCTCTATCTGAGACGATCGTCACTGGGACCCCGTGCAACCTCACTATGTCCCGGATATATAAGTCGGCAAGATGATCTACCGAATCTCTAACACGCATAGGAATGAAGTGCGCTGACTTCGTCAACCGGTCTACAACCACCCAAATAGCGTCACTACCCCGCTAAGTCCTCGGAAGACCCACAACGAAGTCCATAGTGACATGCTCCCACTTCCACTCGGCAATAGGCAAGGGTTGCAACAAACCCGCTGGCCTCTGATGCTCGGCCTTCATTTGCTGACAAGTAAGGCACCTAGATACGAAAGCTGCCACATCTCTCTTCATACCCCGCCACCAAAACTGGCGACCCAAATCCCAATACATCTTCGTACTTCCCGGATGCACCGCAAGGCGCGAATGATGAAACTCTCGGAGTACCTCCTCTCGGCAAGACTCCGGCACAAACAGACGATCTCGGTATCTCACACTCAAGTCGGGATACACCGTCAAGCCCTTCTCAACCTTCCCATTGGAAATCTTCTCTCGGAGAGATTCTACCTCAAGATCACCCCTCTGAGCCTCTAACACTCGAGTCATAAGTGTAGGCTGTGCAACAACAGAAAATAAGGCCGCAGCCTCTACGGATTCGCCCAGATGCAAATCAAACTCCCCAACTGCACCCAACATCTCCCACTCCCGGATGGCTATACTAGCTAAGTCACCAACAGATTTCCTACTAAGGGCATCGGCCACAACATTGGCCTTCCCCGGATGATAGTGCAACTCGAAGTCATAATCCTCAATGAACTCCATCCACCTCCTCTGCCTCAAATTCAAGTCTTTCTGTGTAAACAGATATTTCAGACTCTTATGATCTGAGAATACCTCGAACCTCTCACCATAAAGATAATGCCTCCAAATTTTCAAGGCAAATATCACAGCTGCTAACTCTAAATCGTGCGTAGGGTAATTCTGCTCATGAATTTTCAACTGACGTGAACCATAGGCAACCACTTTCCCCTCTTGCATCAACACACAACCCAGACCCTCTCGTGAGGCATCACAATAGACTGCATAACCCAACCCTCTCTCCGGAATAATCAAGACTGGAGCGGTGGTCAGTCTAACCTTCAACTCCTGAAACGACTTTTCACAAGTCTCATTCCATACAAATTTGACTCCCTTCCGAGTCAATCTAGTCAACGGTGAAGCTAACCTGGAGAAATCTTTCACAAACCGACGGTAATACCCAGCTAACCCCAGAAAACTGCGGATCTCAAATACACTCTTAGGCTGTGCCCAATCTTGCACTGCCTCAGTCTTGGATGTATCAACAGACACCCCTTCCCCAGAAACTACATGGCCTAAGAACTTCACCTCTTCTAGCCAGAACTCACACTTCCCGAACTTAGCATACAGCTTATGGGCTCTAAGTAACTCTAGCACCACTCTCAAGTGTGCCTCGTGCTCCTCCTCTGAAGGTGAATAAATCAAAATGTCGTCCACGAAGACGACCACAAAACGATCCAAGAATTCCCGGAAGATCCGGTTCATCAAATCCATAAACACTGCCGGTGCATTGGTGAGCCCAAACGGCATCACCAGAAACTCATAGTGACCATACCGCGTACGGAATGCCGTCTTAGGAATATCCTCCTCCCTGACTCTCAACTGATGATAACCCGATCTCAATCTATCTTAGAGAAACAACGGAACCCTTCAACTGGTCAAACAAATCATCAATACGGGGCATAGGATACTTATTCTTAACCGTAGCCCGATTCAATTTCCTGTAATCAATACACAATCTCAAAGCACCACCCTTCTTCTTAGCAAAGAGGGTCGGTGCTCCCCACGGCGAAACACTAGGACGGATATAGCCCTTATCTAACAACTCCTGGAGTTGAACCTTCAACTCAACTAACTCGGCTGGGGCAAAACGGTAAGGTGCCATAGAAATCGGCGCCGTGCCGGGCACTAAATCAATAGAGAACTCAATCTCTCGCTGAGGTGGCAAACTAACAAGATCCTCGGGAAAAACGTCCGAATCGAAACTCGAAACCACCACCGGCAACACACATCTGGGTCTCATCATCACTCTCACTAATCGAAAGACTAGCCTAGACCACTAGCTCACTCTCACTCCGCCCTCGCGGATCATAACCCGGTGGCAAAACACTACCAACCCGGCCCCCAGAAAACGAAAACACTCCCCGTTCACGGTACACAAGTGACCCTCTGACGGTAGCAATCAATAACTGCCCGGTATGACGATAACCAGTCCATACCCAAAATAACATCAAAGCCCTTCATGGGCATAACTACAAAAGAGAAAGGGATTCTATGATCATCAACCTCTATATCACAACCCCTAACCCCTTGTTTCAAAATCAATTCACCCCCTAGAGGTGACACTACACAAATAGGAGACGCTAACTGTGCTAACTCCAACTCCAAAACAGATGCAAATGCAGCAGACACAAAGGAATGAGATGCACCCGTATCAATCAAAACATTAGCAACCGAGTTGCAAAACAAGAAGGTACCTCTCACGACCGATGGAGCCGGTACTAGGTCCTGCGCTGTAACAGCATACACGCGCCCAGATGACCTCTGATCAACCTGCTCACCCCTAGACTGCTGCACAGACTGGGACGAAGAAGCCCCCTGATTGGCCCTCGAGGCCTGAACTGACTGAGCAGGCAGCTGACTCTGAGTCTGCCTCGAACCAGATGCACCAGATGTGCCACCCAACTGTGGGCAGAACCTCTTCATGTGCCCCGGCTGACCGCACTGAAAACAAGAGAGCGGCTGGCCTCTACCCTGACTCTGGCTCTAGATCGAGCCGAAGAAGATACTGCTGCTCTGAACTCCTCCCCTCTGAGGACAAACTGGAGACTTGTGACCCAGCTGGCCACACTTGAAACAGTAATGTCTCCCTGACTGCCTTTCCCAGAACTAGCACTCGGCACTGGAAAAGTGGATCTAGAAAAACTACTCTGAGGCTGCTGAGGAGTGAAACCTCTCTGCCTCCTACCATCACTCTGGCCATCCTGACTCCTCTTGGAGCCTTTTTGCTTTTCTTTCCCCCTCTTCCTGCATCATAGTCTCGGTATGGGCTGCTGCATCAACCAATCGCCCAAAATCCCTAATCATAGATCCGACAACTCTCAGCATAAGGCCACACCTCAACTTCTTCTCAAACTCAATGCAACGGCGCTCCTCAGTCGCCACCAACTCAGGTGCAAACCTGGACAAACTAGTGAATGCAGCCTCAAACTCGGCCACTGATAAACTGTTCTGCTCGAGATGGCGGAACTGATCTCTCAACTTCTCCTGAACAGCTGGAGACAGGTACTTCTCCTGAAAAGCATCAACAAAAGCCTTCCAAGTACCTCCAATACGACCCTTGGTGAACTTCCACCACTGACCCGCATCCCCCTTCAGCTGGAATGATGCCAAGGTCACCTTCAATACCTCGTCTTCGATGCCTAGCATCTCAAACGTTTTCGTTGTCTGTTCGAGCCACTCATCAGCCTTAAGCGGCTCTTTAGGATCCCCCAAAAACTCATCCGGATTGGACCGGAAGAACTCCCTCTTCAGAAAAGAAGGTCCTGCATCTGCAGCAACAACAGCCTGGGCTGGATTCGCAGCCCTCAGAATGTCAACTGACGCCTGAAATGCCCCTGCTATACCTTGGGCCAAAGCACCCATAAACTGCTGTCCTACTGGCTCGGCCACATTGGCCTGGCCAACACCCTCCTGAACTGCCGGAATTTCCTCCGGTATAGGCACTTCCTGCTTGGCCTGCCTACCCCGCCTACCACGACCTCGTCCTCGTCCTGACATCCTAATAGAGGAAACAAAGACGTTAGCACTCTAAACAATGTGCCAAAACTATAACACTCACGTCCTAATACATTGGACAACAATAAATCACACCACGTAAGCACATAATCACATAAGCACCTACGAATTTCATTCCTGGATAATGATAGTCCCGAGGCGCCACTAAAGTTCCGGTTGGAAACAACATTGATCAAGTGCCTTTCCAACAAGACTTTCAGAGACTCAAGGATCCAATCAATATCTAGAAACTACATTCCATACCCACATAGTCACATAAACATGTTATCATATAAGCATGTAATTATTACACTAAGTCTCTATCAAACGAGACGAACCCATTGTGATACTAATCACTTCCCACGTACCCAAAGTATTCAAACCCGTACGCTCTGATACCAAGTTGTAACGCCCTCAAAATACACCCATAATACATAACATGAACATGCGGATTATAAGGAAATAAAGTATCTTATTCCATTCATCAGAGTACCATGAATAAAAACATCATAATAAATGCCCTATGGGCTTACATCTTGCCAAGCCAACACTTGGATACAATTCCATGAGTTCTAACTCAAAAAAATAAAGCCCTAGGCTTGAAAGTTTACAAGTTATTCAAATAAAACAACTAAAACAAAAATAAGCAAGTCTTCGAGTCCAAATCCCATCCTCAAGCTAAGTCCTTGGAGGTAATGAACCACCTGAACCTGAAAATGAAGTTCCCATATAGGGTGAGCCACAGCCCAGTAGAGAAATACTAAACCAAGCATAAGAATTAACTAAAGCATTAGCATTCGATACATGGTTAACACAAGATAATCAGTTTCCAATTTCATGACACTAATGTCTACATTGTCTATGACATATTGTCTATGACACTTTTCACTTTCCGATATCTATTCAACTTTCCAATTATATCATTATGGCTCAGAACCTGGCCAACTATAATAGTGATCCAGATGTCACAAAAATAAATGAGACTAAGCTCAAACCACAACACTTCCATACTTCCAACTGATACACATTATAATGATGTATCATATCAACAACAGATAACAGTATTGCTATTATCAATAAGCACACCTATGAGTGATGCTACTGGAGTCCATCCCCTATCTCCTCCCAATAAATCCGGTTTAGAGGTCCATCCCCTATCTTCCCCTAAACCGTGGAGTTCATCCCCTATCTCCTCCAAATCAAATGCATATGCAATGAAACACACAATTGCCATATACAACACATAATCAATACAAGTAATGTTCTGTATTAATTCAACAGTCAACATAGGTGACATAATTTCAGTTATACCTAAGCCGCATGCAAGGTCTACAACATTCAATGGCTATCCTCCACCGATAGCCCAAAACAATTATTTCTAAACAAGAAATAAATACAACAATGAATGTAAAATCAACATTCTCATAGGTAAGTATTTAAACTACCCAACTATACCATTAATCTCATAATTTCCCAACTTCATGAATTAAACCCAATTTCACATTTTTCCCTTAAATTAATTATACAAATTAATCTAAGCCAAAACCCTAAGGATTCTCCCAAAATTACCAAACTACCCACCCCCACATACCAAAATACTAACACTTAGGATTAAAGCGTATAAATGGAGTAGGAAATCCCTACCTCGAAGCAAGAAACCAAAAGATAAAGACGGAGATGATAGCCCAAACTCCAAAGTGCTCCAAATCAACAACCGTCCAGATTAAAATGTAGCCCTCACTCTCCTCTACCTTTTTAATGAAGGAACTAGGGTAGATACACACTCTAAATAGATCAATCCTAAGGGGAAGATGAGTTGGGAAAGAGAAAACTCGTAACCTAGGGTTTTATAAACTGAAAGGGGCTGAAAAACTGTTTTAAAACACGAAATCACGATTTTATACTCAGCATCTCCGCTCGAGCGGACAAAACCCCGCTCGAGCGTACACTCACAGACTCCCGCTCGAGCGGACAATCCCACGCTCGAGCGGCGGATGCACACTCCCAGCATCTCTCGACAAACTAGGTACCCCCCGCGCTCGAGCGTCCAAATCCCCGCTCGAGCGTCACTCCCACATTCCCGCTCGAGCGTCCAACCCTGCACAAGAAAATACTGGATGGGTGTTTTTCCCGCTCGAGCGCCAAAATCTCCGCTCGAGCGGACAAGCCAAAATCTGGGCAACTAGTTTTGGTTCCTAAGCTCAACCAACCTGTTTCAAACCCGCCCAACACATCCTATAACTCCAAAGCTAAGGAATTAAAAGACGACAACAACAATAACACAACAATGGAATCTACGGAACATAAGTCCGGATACAATAATCAAAAGGGAAAAGACCGGGGGTCGCTATACTATCCTTGTTTAGGATGCCTGAAGGGGTTACCAAAGAAATAGAGAGGTTGCAAGCTGCTTTTTTGTGGGGAAGGGCAGAACTAAGAAGGAAAATCCATATGGTTAGATGGGTGGATGTGTGTAAAAGTATGGATCAAGGAGGATTGGGCATTAGGAGGGTGAGAGTGGTAAATATTTGTTTACTCGTAAAATGGTAGTGGAGGTTTAGCTGTGAGAATGAAGCATTGTGGAAGAAGGTTATATGCAGTAGGTACAAGTTAAAGGTGGATAGCTGGTTGCCATATGTTACAGCTAGTAGTAACTCTTCAGTGTTATGGAAAGGTATCACAGTTCTAGCTGATTAGAGTAACAATCTGCTAGGAGTCTTTCTGAATAATTTCCAATTGAAAGTTGGGGATGGTAGAAGACTAAGCTTTTGGAATGATAAGTGGTGTCAGCAACTGTGTTTGAAAGATGTGTTTCTAGGCCTTTATAGGTTGTCTCTAAAGAAAAATGATACATTGAGAGATATCTTTGATAGGAAAGATGCAGTAGGGGTTTGATATGCAAACTCACCTTTTCTCATCTTCCTCCAATTCTTTCCTCTCTCCTCCGCCCCCTTGCAAGCTCTGCCGCCACTGCTACCAACCACCATTGCAATCACTCAATTCTCCAACCCAACTTCTCTCAAACCCAAATTCACTCACTCACTCCAAATTCTCAAACCCTACACTAGAATGGAAGAACCAAACTTGACCCAGGATGCAAACTTTTTTCTTGTTTTGGGCTTCTACCAATGTTATGCTTTCTCCTAAAGGTGTGAACTTTGAAGGTAAGTGGATTATTTTTAGCTTTTCTTGAAGTCTCTTGATTTTTAGGTTCTCAAAGTGGGAAAATTTGGAGTTTTTTTATTTGGGTTTTTGTTGTTTCAGTGCAAGCTTTAATGGGTATAAAAGCTTCTCTGGTGGATCCTCATAGTGTTCTTGATAATTGGGATGGGGACTCTGTTGATCCATGTAGCTGGGCTATGGTCACTTGTTCTTTTGAGAATCTAGTCATTGGCCTGTAAGTCCCCATTCAAATTAAACCCATCTTTCTTTTCATCCAAACAAGGGCTATCAGATACATATCTTCCACATTGAAAAATAATAAAAATCCTTTCAAACATGGTCTTGTTGTGTTATTGTAGGGGGACTATTCTCTCTCCAGGCATAGGCAACTTAACATGACCAAACCCACTTTTTATTTGCCTCCTCTGTTCCCCTCTATCGGGATAAATTCTTACCGCAAGGTAGTTTTGGGGACATAATTTTTGACTGACAACACGTGGCCGAGGTGTCACCGAAGTACCAGCCGAGGTGCCACGTGTCTTGGTCATGACGCCAAGATCATCTCGGCTAGGCCGAGGTTATCTGCGAAGATACCGAAATCCGGGATAAGCGGATAAGGGATAAGAGTCCTGGAATGAGAGAAGACTTCAATTTGGGTAAAGATAAGACTCTTAGAGAGTTTATCCTAATCCTACTGGGAGTCCAAGATTAGCAGTAATCCTAAGTCCATTAGAGCTAGGCTTCTATTGGGACTAGGATTATGTTGGCTATAAAAGGGAGGCACCCCAATGGGTCTAAGGTATGTCTTGTATGCTCTGTCTAGTGAGTTAAGCACTATTGGTTATCTTTGAGAGATATTTTACTGACTTGGTCGTCGGAGTGCCCCCGGGTGGACGAACCACCGCCGTAATCTCTTTTTGTGATAGGTCGTTCGGGCTTAATCTATTCTGCCAATGTTCTCTAGCTGAGTGCTCACTACAGGAAAAAACACTTTTCGTGACCAACATTTCTGGTCGCAGAAAGATCAAATCTGGTCGTTAATAGTTTTTAGCGACCAAAAAAAGTTGGTCGCGATTTGGTCGCCAAAAGTCCGTCACAGAAGGTTTTTGGAGACCAAAAGTGAAGTTGGTCGCGGAAAACCATCATTTGCGACAACATATTTTGGTTGCGGAAGGGACTTGAATTTGTCAAAAGTTGATCCTATTGCGACTAAGAATTTGGTTGCTAAAAGTTAGCTTTTAGCGACCATCTATTTTGGTCGCTGAAAGATAACATTAGTGACCAACTTATTTGGTCACTAAAAGGATTTCACTTTGTTCAGTGACCATTTGCGACGAAAATATTGGTCGCAGAAAGTAGGCTTTTGGCTACCAGAATAATGCTAGTCGCAGAAAGTGAGCATTGGCGACGAAGATGTTGGTCACGGAAAGTAGACTTTTGGCGACCAGAATAATGTTGGTCACGGAAAGTGAGCATTGGCGACGAAGATGTTGGTCGCGGAAAGTAGACTTATGGCGACCAGAATAATGTTGGTCACGGAAAGGGTGTGTTTTAGCAATTCCTAGAACCTTATTGCGACTAAAAACATATTGGTCGCAAAAAAACTTTTAATTTCAAAATTGATTCTTTTAAATATAATGCTAAATTTTTTGTAATACCTATAACACATTTGCAATTAATACATAATTTATGTCCATCCAATCAATCAACAATCCAATCTAAAATAAAAAAAAAAAACCATCAATTATAAAGTCAAAATAGAAATTAATATATTTACAACCACCTGTCAATATCAACACATTACACGCCCAAAATAACCATCCATCCTTACAATAAATTCACCACATCAAAAATAAAAAAACCATCAATTATAAAGTCAAAATAGTAATTAATATATTTACAACCACCTGTCAATATCAACACATTACACGCCCAAAATAACCATCCATCCTTACAATAAATTCACCACATCAAAAAATATTTAACAAAATATCAAAGATTTCAAATGCATGTCATATTTGTTCGATGCGAAGTATCTCAAAAACTCCACATATATATGCACAACTTAGAATTAATGCATCGGCAAACTCAGATCCATAAACATGCATGATTACGCCTCTAGCTAGCTACCTGCAATAAATATAAAAAAAAATAAAATTGAAGAAAGCGTTGTTAATAATAATATATTTGTTTACATTTCTATATAAAAAAAAAAAAAACCACAACACCACCACATTATTACCATCCTTGTAGTTCGTGTATTATCTCCTCCATCACTAGTTCAATCCCTAACTATATAAAGAGGTATATAAAGAGGTACATGACAGTGCAAAATTCACTCTTAGACAATCTGTATTGAGATTTTTTGTAGTATGTAAATAGAATTATTACCCATGTATAGATTGTAACTAGAATATTATGTTAAGTCAACATTGTGGGGACAACTGTAATGTGAATCAAAATATTATGGAAACATGGTGTAATTTTGCCAAACATTGAGAGTAAATTATAATTTCTCAAATTTTCAGGAGAGATACATAGTACCTCTTAACTTTACCTTTACATAAAGTAGCCTTTAACAAGATAAAGCATCTTGAGCCAAACAAGCTAACAAGACAGTCATAGAAATGTAACTATGTACCTCAATCCAATAATTTAATACCAAGTCAGGTACTGAAAATAAGGCACCTTAACCTATGTCCCCTAACCATCCAACTATGTACCTAAATCTGAATGAAATCAACCTATGAAACCAATCAAATCAATATTAGACCATCATATGAATGGATGCCAACACGACAGTCATAGATCAACCTTCAAAATCAGATCTACGAGCTGATAAATTGAAGCAAATCCTAGAAGTATTCACAAACCATCAAAAGCAATAGTACTTACTCATCAAAAGAGTCATATCCACTACAATTGCCCTGCGTTTGTCTCATAAAGTGTTCAAACTGCTCAAAGCGTCCTTCATATGATTGAATTATCCCTTTCAGTGATGCTACCTCTTCTTTAAGGCCCTTAACCTCTTCATCACATGCTTGTGACCTAGTTGTAGAATTGAATGCAGAAGACGGCTTTGGACCAACCCCGAAACCTCTCAAATACCCTGAACACTTCCCAAGGACTTGAACAGTAATTTCCTCCTGTGTTAGCGGGGTTGCTCCAGGCTGTGAAGCTTCCTCACGAAGTTGGTCCATCTTTTCTTGTTAGTGTTAAAAAAAGAAAAGAAAAAAAAAAAAAAAAAGATCAACAGTTATCCTATTTTACAAATACACTAACTAGTTAAGCATTATATAGGAATATGAATAACAAATATAATGAAGGTATACTTACATATAACTCCTCACAAACTGGTTCAATCCAATCTTTTTTTTTTTACTCCAATGTGAGGTATTGAAAAAATCTACAATGTGAGGCTCCTTTCCAGTTTCAATTCCCTACATGAAACATATAAAATGCAAGCTTAGTAATATTATTAATAAAAAAATTGCAGCATTAACTAAAAGTTTTAAAACAAAAAGTATGTTACCTCAATTGAGATTGCTGCTGAAAATGACCTTGAACCCATGGTGTGATTATAGGGTAACTTTTTCCTGTTGGCTATATTTCTTGTTGACCGTTTCTACAATGCAATAGAAATATTAACTTAAAAATCAATATCCAAGCATGGTTCCTATGTCTTTCCCTCAATCTTTGCAATTTCCTTACTCTGTCTCATATATAATTGTATATTATTTGAATTTCAAAGAAACTTGGGATCTTTGAGTTATTCATTGTAGTGCAATTAAAAGAAACATCCATGACTGTTAAGTTAATTACCTTGTGTGTGTCACCAAGAAATACTTCATCAATCATGTATCTCCAATCTTCTTCGCTCACCCCAGCAAATGGTTTACTATAAGGATCTGTACCTTCTTTCACCAACTCTTTGTAATGTTCATGCATATGATATCGCCAGCCTTTGAACAAATGTGTGGACTTTGTGTCAATAATTTCTTGTGGAAGTGGGCTCTCATCATATCCTTGAATCTCAAACTTATCCTGTCCCAATTAAACACAAAATGAAAATTAAACATCTTATCTATTAATTACTTCAATCTCAACAACTATAAAAATTAAATTACCCACAAGGATTCTACGATAGCTGCTCGAATGACTGGTGGAACGTCCTCCCAATTTTTTGTTCCTTGCAATGGGGCTTGTAATCGAATTTGTGCCCCCAATTCGTTAGCGGCCTTGGTGGCATTAAGCCCCACAAATGTCCTCTGCTCAATAGAGACTCCAACAAAAAGCTTCTTCCCATCATGTTGGCTGATGAGTCTACTACTGTTCTTACCCCTAGTTGGACCTCGTACTCGCTTTACAGATGGACCTATATTATAAACACAAAATGAAACACTATTATAGGCTGCTGCTAAATAGGTTGCTGCTGCTGTATATACAGAGCAGATTTTAAGAACTCTCTTTAAATAGCATATGTGAATGAAGATTACTATGTATCATATAATGTATATAGGTTGTTGCTGCTGCTGCTATATAGGTTGCTGTAGATTTTAAGAACTCTCAAGTTTAAAGCATCATGGAATGTATATGCCTTTATTCAAGCTTGCAATTATGTCATGTTCATGATTATAAGATTACTATGTCTAGGATAATATGATTAATTTTTTTTTTAAAAGAAGTCATAAATCCTTATGGAGAACAAGATTCAACAAAATTTGGACAAAAAAGTTAAAAAAGTCAAATAAGTTATATTTAGAATTGAATACAAATATCAGTACTACCAAACACAACCATTTTGCCTCTGGATTTTTTTTATTCTCTAAATCTTTTTTTTTTAATACAAAATTTGACTTATTTTGTCTTCAATGAACATTTTTCAAAATTTTATATTCTATTTTTGTTTTTTAGTATTGTGCATAAATGAGCTTAGAAGTATAAAAAAATAGGTCAATTTATAAACTGTGGCAAGGGAGGTGTGTGTAGCAGCCTTTGTCCAGGATTGAGGAGAACTTGAAAAGGTCAAAAGTATTTTCAAAACACTTTCCATTCCATTAATCAAATGGAGGTTTTTGGCCCAACTTTGATTACAACCCCCACTATTTTTTGGTCTGGCTCCAAGTCTGACCCAAAAAGAATCATGGACAAATGACAACCAGTTCATTATCCATGCCAGTTCATTACCCATGGACAAATGACAGCCAGTTAAAATATTTTAGATTGTTCATGGGATCTTTTTTGCATTATATATTATATATATATATATATATTCTTCAGGTGCCAAGGGAAAAAGTTTAAAAACAACATTCACCACTAGTGGGCTAATATCCAGATGTTGCATGCATGGTAGTCCCAATGTGAAATAAAGATTCCAGATAACAAAGAATGAGGTCAGAACAGTATCATTATAAAACTACCCATTATAATTCCTCCATGACATGTCATAGTAGTCCTAGCCATGATAGCCAAATGAAATATTGAATGATAAATATAGCTTAATTTACATAACAAACAAACTGATATAGCCAGATCTGTAACAATCACACAGTTGAAATGAGTTTCGTTAATTTACAAAAAGGACAGCACCAGCTGACAAGCAGTTGAAGATACACTGTCTGGATTACTAAACAATAACAGTGGATTTTAAAGTGACTCTCAGTTTATAATATCTTCTTTCACATTTAAAAGTGTAAGCCTGACTCATATCAAATGCCACCTAAAAAACATGCCTTGCACTCTTTATTGACTAATTGTCTCTCACTTTATCTTTTAGGTGCCGTTTGTGACTTCAAAGAGTAACAAATTTTTAATCATACTAACAAATTTTTAGCCTGACTCAATACTAACAAATTTTTAATCATAATCACTCAAAAAAGAGTAAGCATGTAGTAACTACTCAACATTGATTACAGTTTTAGGAGCAAAAAACAAATTGTTCTATACAAAGGATGAAACACTTACCAATATCAACTGTTTGCAAAGATGGAGATGCATCCACAGGAGATAGACTTGCAGATGCATCCATAGGAGATGGAGCTGTTGACATGTGAGCTGGGACCTCAACCAGGTTTGCCTCTGACATTGAAGTCGTCGACCTCCTCTTATTGGCTTGCCCAGGTGGCATCTGTGTAGTCTTTGTATCTAACAAATGAATTGTAAGCAACCAGAAGCAAAAATTTAAAATGCATGACAATTTATGAAATTGTAAGATAACCTAATAGTGTAATATTAGAACCACATTACAAGTCATGAAATTATCAACAAAAAAATTCATTACAATTTGAATCATAACTAAACATGTCTTCATTTTTTTTATCAGCAAACAAAAGAAGATTATATATAATGAACACAAATACATCAGGAGCATAGCTATTAAAACCAAACAAACTTGGCACCAATGAGCTAGCACAAACATCCGCTAGTAATACAACCGTTGGTGAGAAACCAACAAGAAGAAAACCAGCAGGAAAATAGAGGAGAAACCAGCAAGAAGCATAAAAAACAGATTCAAGCAACAGCTGCATTTCAGCATTACACCAGCAGATTCAAAACAGATTCAGCAGATTCAGATTAATAAACAGATTTAGACAGATTCAGCAGCATCACCAAACAGAAGAGGAAAAAAAACAGAGAGCACTTCAGCAGCAGCACACAGAGGAGACAGTAGAACAAGCACAGCTTCAAACAGATTCAGACAGATTCCGATGTTTCCAAATGGACCACAATGAAGCAATAAGTACAACATTCCAGACTTGTTGTAACTAAACATGTCTTCATTAACAAGTGCATGCCATTACAATCAAGAACATTACAATGAAAATGACTTGATAATGTAAAAAATAAAGGATATTACAATCAAGGCTCTATATCATGATCTGTATCCGAGTTACTATGACTATGAAATTCATCTTCATCATCACTAGGATCATTTGAATGTTGATCATTATCATCATAGATAAAATCATCTCTGTTTGGACCCTCTACATGTACACTTGTACCAGATTGCAAAACCACTTGACTTGGAATAATATCAGGTGCAATATCAGTCCTACGTAAAGTGTTGCTAATGGAATCTGCAATGCTGATTTGGACAATTTCAGTGGTCTCATCCTGCTGGAACACATCATTCGGAATAGGCAATTCATTATCATCGGGATCTACATCCTTAAGCTCTGGCACATTCCATATTCCTCGACGTTGAAATCGCTCTACAACTTTCCAATGTTCACCTAATTTGGTATCATTGACATAAAAAACTTGTTACACCTGACTTGGCAAGACAAATGGGTCATTTTGATACCAACGGCTTCTTACATCAATGGTTGTCAAATGTGTTTCAGTGCGAAATGTTCTGTTGCTACCAGTGTTAAACCATTTGCATTGAAACAACACAACTCGATGCCCGAACATGTATGTCATTTCCCAAACTTTAGTCAACTGACCATAGAAATCAATTGACATACCATGACCCTTGAACAACCAACCCACTATTTTGACTTTTACGACGGTTGTCTCGCTCTTTCGTGTGGAATCGAATGCCATTACAAATACAACCCGAATAAATATTCACTATTGGACTAGGACCATTAGCTAATGACCACAGCTCATCAGTTGCTTCCGATGATCCTTCAGCTCGTAATTGATTTATCTACATGAACATGTGACAAGGATGCATGATGTTAATATCAATCTACGAACAGTGAATTATGTTTATGATGAGAGGTTACATATTATCTATGTATCTTATATATTACCCGCTCTTTGAACCACCTAGGAAATTCTTCTTGTTGTCGTCTTGTAATGTCATGTACATTTGCATTTTGTAACTGATTCTTGTGTTCTCTACTTGAAAAATCAAATGTGAATAATTAGTACTTGAGTGTGATCATAATGAAAAGCATTTTGCATATACTTAACTAAATGAGAACATACTCTAGATATTCATCAATTTCAAGACTATTGTACAAGATAAACCAATGAGCCACTTTTCTTTCATTCTCAGACATGTCAACTGCCCTTTGAGTTAGCCCGAAAGTACGGACTTTTTGTGAAAAAACTGAATGCCTTAAGCCAACATCACCACCATCTTCATTTCTTTCCTCTCTGTTAAATACGGTTTCAATCCCACCAAGATACATAGAGCAAAAAGTTAGGCATTCTTTGACAATATAAGCTTTTGCAATTGAACCTTCTGGGTGAGCTCAATTTGCTACATACCCTTTCAAAATCCCAAGTAATCTTCAACAAATAACAAGAAATTATTATATAAACCATATATATGGGTATACTATAATATTAAAAAAAATATAATTTCACAAAAAACGCATAAAAACACCTTTCGATAGGGTACATCCATCGATATTGCACTGGTCCTCCAAGAATGGCTTCGCAAGGCAAGTGAATAGCTAAGTGAACCATCACATCAAAGAATGCAGGTGGAAAAAAATTTTGTAGCTTGCAAAGTATGAGTACTATGCACTCTTGTAATTTCTCCAAATCATTCACCCTCACTATTTTTGAACATAACTGTTGAAAGTAATTTCCCAACTCAAACAATGCAATAGAAATGTCCTTGTTAAGATACCCACGCATTCCAATAGGAAGAAGTCGTTGTATAAGGACATGGCAATCATGGCTTTTCAAACCGGATAACTTGCCGCCCTTTGTGCTCACACACATAGAGATGTTTGCTGCATATCCATCAGGATACCTAATCGATTTTAAGAACTCACAAAAACCTTGTCTTTCCTTTAAGGACAATGTGAACAATGCAATGGGCTTTTCAAAGGACCCATCCGCGCGCCTCTTTAAGTGCAAATCTTTCCTAATTTTCATATCCTCTAAATCCATGCGTGCTTTTTCCGTATCCTTGTTCTTTCCATCAATGCTCAACAAAGTCCCAATTAAATTATCACATATGTTCTTCTCTATGTGCATGACATCGAGGTTATGTCGTAACTTGAGTGTTTTCCAGTAAGGCAATTAGAAAAATATGCTTTTCTTTGTCCAATTCAGGACGGTATTTTCATCCCTTTTTCTTTTTTGGTTGCTTGGATGTTTCCCAAATGGTTTAAATGTTCCTGAATCTAATTGATTTAAAATTTTCTCCCCTGTCAACTCCAAAGGTCTTGCTTGATCATCTGCCTTACCATTAAAGAGCTTACTTTTTCGCCAAGGATGGTCTTCAGGTAAGTATCGGCGAGCACCAGTGTATCCTATCTTACTTCTTAACCGTTGTGATGATGCATTCTCATTACAATTGGGACAAGCCAAATATCCTTTTGTACTCCACCCTGACAAGTTACCATATGCAGGAAAGTCATTAATAGTCCACATAACAGTTGCATGCATTCGGAAACTTGCCCCAGTTGAGGCATCATAAGTAACTACACCATCTTCCCATAACTCCTTCAACTCGTCAATTAATGGCCTCAAGTAAACATCAATATCTCTCCCCGGTGCTTGCGGTCCAGGAATAAGCAATGACATCATGGAAAATGGTTGCTTCATACACTTCCACGGTGGTAGGTTATAAGGCATAACTACCACAGGCCACATACTATATGAGTTGCTCAAATTTCCAAAAGGGTTGAAACCATCGGTGGCCAATCCTAACCTCACATTACATGGTTCTTGGGCAAACACAACATGTTGCCTATCAAAATCCTTCCACGCCTCACCATCGGCTGGATGCCTTAAGATGCCATCATCAACACATTTTTCTTTATGCCATCGCATATCTCTAGCTGTTTTTCTCGACATGTATAATCTTTGCAACCTTGGTGTCAACGGAAAATATCTCAAAATTTTATGAGGTATCTTCTTACCTTTGCCATCATTCAGTTTGTATCTAGGCTCCTTACAAATCGAACAATTTTCTAAATTTGCATTTTCCTTCCAAAAAAGAGCACAATCATACTTACATGCATGAATAGGGACATATCCTAAACCTAAATCACGTAAAAATTTCTTCGCTTCATAAAGGGTCCATGGAACCTTTTGATCACTTTTTGGTAAAAGGTCTTTCAATACACCCAACAACATGTCAAAAGACTTATTGCTCCACTTGTTTAACACTTTTATATGAAGCATCTTAACGACAAATGATAACAAAGTAAACTTCTGACAGCCAAGGTATAATGGACGACGAGCATCCTCTAACAATTTATCAAAGTTTCGTGTATCCTCTCTTTGCTCATTATCATACCGCTCACCCTCTTTATCATCATCAAAAATATGCGCCATGCGACGGTCTTCTAACATATCATACAATTCATCTTCAACGTGAAGGCATTCATTGGTTATCCCTTCATCACCAACACCTTCAATGTCATTGTCATTATTCCACACACGAGGTTGATTGACAGAAACAGTTTCCCGATGGCGCACCCAAGTCTTGTATGAAAGTGATATCCCTTTTCGGATCAAATGATATTCCATATCCTTAAAGGTATGATGTTCAAAATTTAGGCAATCCATACACGGACAACGAATTCTATTATCTACGCCAACATTTGTCACTGCAAATTGGAGAAATGACTTAACCCCTTCTCTATACTCCGAACTCAATCTATTCCTAATTGACATCCAACTCTTGTCCATATTTGGTGACCTACAAAGTGAAGATTATGTTAGGTGAATAAAGCAAAAACCAATTAACTAAATATGAATTTTATTCCTATTTTGGAGGCTAATTTTGTTATAAGGTGAAAAAGTTATTTATACACTTTAGGCAAGCATCAAATCTCACATTCCTTCCTATATTATTCAACTATAATAGTTATTGATTCCATTATGGTTGTTTTAGTATTCAATAAGTATAATATTGAACACTGCTGCTGCTGCCAAGAAAAGAAGAAAAAAAATATTAAGAACCAACAGGAAGTTGCTGCTACAGTATAAAGCTGCTGCTACAGCACAAAGAACCAAATAATATTAATTGAAAAAATAATATTTTCTACTTTAAAAAAAGAAAAAATATTTTACAGATTAAAATTTTAAGGGCATCATCATTCTATCATCTGCATCACCACCTAATACAATTAAAGTCATAATGAATGCTCATCTGCATCATATATTTAACAGATTTGTAATTAACTTTCAAAATATATCCTGAATTGTTATTTCCCAATATATATATATATATATATATATTGCAAGAAAACAAACAGAATGGAAGACAAGATCGGTTTCTATCTCATTTTTTATTTTTAATATTAAATTGGTGGTTGATAGGCAATCATCAATCAAGTTAACCAACACCCACGATTTGGTTATTGAAGATTTCGCCACTGCCCAATGGGAAATAGTTGCCAATAGAAAAGAGATCCACACAAATGGGATCCATGAACTTGATTCTTTAAATTAATTAGTCTAATAAATCAAATACCAAACTAAAATATTTTTTTAAAACATTTTAAAACAGAGACATTTTAAAACATTTTTATCAGTTTGGGTTGAGAGAAATTATGTTCGCTAATCTTGACCATCTGATCTTAGACCTAGATTGTGAATTTCATTAAAAACTCTAAATTTAATCCTTTGATGGGATTTGGGTATCAGCCTAATTTGTACATAATGACTATTCTTAAATTTAAATCCAAAATTTCAAGATTAATAGGTGAAACAAGTGAGTACATAAATTTCATTGCACATCTGAGTTAGTGCGCCACTGATATAGTGCAAAAAGGATCACCTAGGACCAAAACTATGGATATCCAATAGGGAGAGAGAAAAGAGAATATCCAATATATACATAAGAAAGGAATGGTGGGAATGCTTCAATTCACTCGTCAATTCTTGTTGGATTAAAAAACTTTGCTTACAAAGAGTGTACCAAATGGTATCAATTGAATTAAGTAAGTAAGATGTACACAGTTTTTTATTCATGTACGTGCACTGTTGTAGACGCGCCCTGGGGCCTCATGCTACAGTTCGGACTCGATTTGTGTCATGGTCCTGTATCTAATCTCGCAGAGTGCAATGCAAGATCGATGAATCATCAAAGAGTCCAAATCCGGCAAATCTTTTTTTGAAAACAGATTTTTTTGAAAGAAGTGCCAAACATGGACTGCTTTGCCAGATACAGAGTCGCCACCTAAATATTTTATTTTTGGGGAAATTTAGGAAACCCTGACTCGTTGCCTAAGGCCACACGTCCGTCATCACCAAAGTTGCCTCGGCTCGGGAACTTGGGTACGATTGGGGAAGGTCACTTCATGAGCACCCCCGCTCGCCCGATCAAAGATTGGCCTCTACTAACCATGATATCAAGTTTTGAAAACATTATGTGCTCTTATTCCGGTTATTAGCCTAGATTTACTATGGGATGAGCACAGCATACAAGTATAGACTGGATCGCCTGGATTGGAACAAAGCATTTCATGTTCATTTTTGGGGGATGGTTTGCTACTCGTAAGTAGGCTTAAAATGCAGATTTTGCCACCCTCGGGTGGGCTTAGAAAAGATGGTTTTGCCACTATCTAGTGGACTTAAAACTCACAGTCAATGCATTATTCCAATACAGATAATCCAACCTTCACCCACAGGCATTCAGGCAGATATATCACATAAGCACATAGCCTCATGGTAATCATGCTATCATGGCAGTCACTCACACGCATGCAAGGATGCTAAAGCATAAACACTTACCGAGTACTCCAAGCCAAAACAAAAGCTATGTTAGAAATCCATGCATGATCCTAAATCCATGCGTGACAGCGCAAGTTAAGCATGATGGTATGACAATACCCGTGAAACGTGCACAACAGTGCAAGCGGTGTGCATGAGAATGCAAGTGACGTGCATAACAGTGCAGAATAAGTGTGAACTCGGACGCATATTTGACACAAAAGAACGAGCAAAGAAATGCGAGTTTCGGCGAGGGCGACTTGATCGCAGCCTCCGGTTTACCTCCCGGAGGGGTCACAACAAATTCAAAAAGGATACACTTCACTCGCGACGAGTAACGATGAGACACGCATCGAAAGTTGTAGTTGAAGTTCCGGCGGAGGGATTTCGCGACGAAAAGTGCACTTTCTTTGTACTTTCTCGGGTGCCGGAGACTCCAATCATCACCAAAATTTGCAGAGACCTTGTAGGCCACATGGGGAACACCACCGACCAGCTTTATTCCCAGGGGGAGGCCACCGGCCAAATCCGGGGTAGTTTGGTCCTTTTACTCCCACTTCTTTAAATCCACTCGGCCAAACACCTTTTCCTCATAACTTCAGCTCCGAAATTGTCTCCTCTACCTTCCTAGAGCATTTTCCCTCTCAGATCTGCGCTCCATATGCGTTTTCCAACGCCCCACGCAAAGTTGTTTCGCGAAATCTTTCGATTTTCTTCACTTTGAACCGATTAGATTTTGATTTCGGCGCTTCTTTTCTCATTTTCATCACTTGAGGTAAGTTTGTCTCAACATTTGGAAGATTTTCTCAGGAGTTGACTTTTGTTGACTTTTTCATTTCCCGAGAGTTGACTTTTGTTGACTTTTTCCAATTTTAGCTCATTTTGCTCATTTTTGCTCCTTTTTGCAGATTTCTTGAAATGGCCGGTCATTTCCCTCACGGTGGAGGTCCTCCAAGTGCCGGAGATGATCCCGATATTATGGCTTTGCTCCCGAGAGTTCGGCCATTTATTCCTGAGAGGTACGACCCTCCGACACATGTCCTCCCTCAGGCAGTTTTCTATCATTTTACAGATTTCGATGATCGCGCACCATTGGATCTTTTATTGCGGGAGCCGGAGTCCCACCTCTTCCATGAGGCACATGAGGTGTGTATTCCATTTTTATACTTTCTGCAATGTGTAACATAATCTGCATTTTCCGGGCATTTCACGCTTTTGCTATGCTTATCTACTCATTCTAGCACATAGCTTGTTCTGAACATTTTAGCCTATGCCACAGCATTCTGTTTGCATTTCGAACACACAGCTCAATCACTTGAATTTCTGAACACACAGTCCATAAATTGATTGTGAACACACAGCACACACTTGTTGACGGTTGAACACGCAGCCCAAACTCTGAACTTCTAAACACACAGCCCAAATTGAAGGTGAACACATAGCACACACTTGTGGAGAGTAGAACATGCAGCCCAAACTCTGAATTTTTGAACACATGGCCCAAATTGAAGGTGAACACGCAGCACACACACTTGTTGAGAGTAGAACACGCAGCCCAAACTTTGAATTTCTGAACACACAGCCCAAATTGAAGGTGAACACGCAACACACACTTGTTGAGAGTAGAACACGCAGCCCAAACTCTGAATTTCTGAACACACAGCCCAAATTGAAGGTGAACACGCAGCACACACTTGTTGAGAGTAGAACACGCAGCCCAAACTCTGAATTTCTGAACACACAGCCTAAATACTTGATGTTAAACACACGACTCGAACTTTGAGGTGAACACACAGCCCACTGATGTTGAAATCTGAACACACAGCCCAAATACTTGATGTTGAACATACGGCTCGAACTTTGAGGTGAACACACAGCCCACTGATGTTGAAATCTGAACACACAGCCCAAATACTTGATGTTGAACACACGGCTCGAAATTTGAGGTGAACACACAGCCCACTGATGTTGAAATCTGAACACACAGCCCAAATACTTGATGTTGAACACACGGCTCGAACTTTGAGGTGAACACACAGCCCACTGATGTTGAAATCTGAACACACAGCCCAAATACTTGATGTTGAACACACGGCTCGAACTTTGAGGTGAACACACAGCCCACTGATGTTGAAATCTGAACACACAGCCCAAGTACTTGATGTTGAACACATGGCTCGAAGTTCACAGCATTGTATCTGATTTAGTTTGCACACAGCTCATACATTTCATTTGCACACAGCTTATTCATTACATTCTGAAACTGAGTACATGTATTCATTCTGAATGCAGGTGACCTCTCGTATCACACGAGGATACGGCTCCATTGCTGCGAGGGATTGGTATGCGGAGCTCCCAGAGGCTGTCTGTGACTGGGTCGACTTGGCAGGGTTCGGGCCCTTCTACACTGGGATATCTCGCTATCCCGCTAGTAGGGTATTGATGGGGGCCCTGGTAGAGAGATGGTGGGACACCACCAACTCCTTTCATTTCTCTGCCACTGGGGACATGACTATGACCCCGTTTGACTTTGCTATACTCACAGGCCTCGACATAGGAGGTTGGGCGATCCCTTATGACGAGGAGATGGGCAAGTGGGAGGCTGCCTAGATTTATCTATTGGGAGCCCGCCCACCAGTCGACAGATCCTCGGGCCGAGTCCGATACACCTGGTTTTCTACACAGTTCAGGCATACTGAGCCCGAGACTCCCGTGGAGGTAGCACAGTATACGCGAGGCTTTTTGATGTTCCTCTTCGGGACTACTCTGTTTGCCGATAGAGGGAACACTGTCGGACTCTATCTGCTGAGCGTCCTGGTGGACTTATCACAGGTCAGCCGATATGACTGGGGTGGCGCCGGCTTGGCTACCCTTTATTGCTATATGAGCGCTTCCTCCCGTGGACGGGGGAATATAGTTGGCGGCTACTGGAGGGCCTGGGAGATACTTTCTGCCCTCTTGATTTACATTTCTGCTCCTCATTATCTGTACACTGCACACACGGTACACTTCACATTTTGTACTTTGTACTTTGCTCTCAGCATTTTACATTTACATTCTGCACTCAGCATTCTGTATCCTAATGGCTATTGCACTATTTCCCACAGTTATGGGTTTTCGCATATTTCCCAACGCTAGCCCCAGAGCTGGAGGTGGAGGTGCCTGTCATGACCCCTTATTCACTTGTATTCGAGGGCCAATACCGGCCGAGACCTCGGGAGTCCCTCCTCTACCTACAGCAGTACTTCGACACAGTGCGATCGACAGAGGTATTTCAGAACTATCAGTTCTTCATGTTTTCATTTTTGGTTAGTCTTGCACATTCCCGATTTCTGATCAGCTTATGCATTGGTTATCCGCAGATTTCGTGGCAGCCCTGGGCGCCTTTGGGTAGAGACATGCGATTTCGGTTTGCTGGAGCATAGGGCGCTTCTCGGTATCGGATCCTGTTTGAGGGGCCAGTTGGTAGGGCCTGGTTTTTGGGGGATCGCTTCTTGCGTCAGATATGGGGCTACCCTACCCAGGACCCCCCGTCAGCACCTCCAGGCAATATGCGGACCGCTGATAGGCTCCCTTTCCAGGAGGTCACTAGCGCCATGCTGGGTACCAATGCATTATTGCATTTGGAGGAGGGGGAGTACGCGACCTATCGTCACACATACTTGATGCCTCCGCTGATAGGTGTCCGTACTCCGACGAGGAGGTCCACGGGTATGCCATCATCGAGTCGGGCCTGGGCTGCAGGTGCCTCTTCCACTAGCAGAGCTGGTACATCTAGAGGTGGGGGTGGATTGGTTCCCCCGATTCCTCCGACTCATCATCATCCCAGGTGGCCAGACATGCCGACCGAGTTGATGGGATGGCGATACGGGGCTTCCTACCCGATTCCGATAGAGCCTCCCATGTCCGACCACCGATATGTCAGAGATCCTGATTCGCCACCGGTATGCTTTACAGCTTTGATTTATCACTCAAATATTTGGACATGCATTCATTTATTGATAATCTTGCATTTGCATCTGCAGCCTCCCGTGGAGTATATGGATGAGGTGCTCGGATTGGTAGCCTCACTCGAGGGCATGGTTCTACGGAGAGAGGCACAGTTGTCCATCATGGGTGTCCAGGTACTCTTTAGTTTTCTTGCATTTATCAGGCTTCTGATGACATGCTGAACTTGAACATTTCACTGCACTGATAGGTTGCCTGTGTAGAGCACATCTGACACACACCGCTTTCACGTACTGCATTTGCATGTACCCCCATTTTACTTCTTGTATCTGCATCTGATATACATATTTGAGCTGATGTATTCAAACTGCACTCTTTATTTTCAGATGCCTCCGGTATATGCTCAGCCATAGGCCGGGCCATCTAGGCCTTCTCGTGGGGCCGGGAGAGGGGAGTCGTCTCGCGGAGCCGGGCCATCCAGGCCTTCTCGAGGAGCCGGGAGAGGGGAGTCGTCTCGCAGACGCCGAGCACATGTCATAGAGGCGGAGTCCGGCGAGAACGAGGAGGAGGAGGAGGCTGCATATCCCCAGTCAGAGACATCTGCTGACAGAGATGGTGGCTCCGGTTCCGATCCTGGGAGTGGAGAAGAGGCTGAGGAGGGTTCCGAGCATGGCAGTCCCAACTCAGATGATGATGATGGTACAGAGGCTGTTCCACAGAAGAGGACTAAGAGGGCCTCTTATTCCTGCTCTTGAGAGCATTGATGTAGCTGTTTCCTGCTTTATTTACCTTTTTACTAGTAGTTGTAGCACATTGTACATTTTTAGGCAGTTTTATTCTCTGTAAAACTTGTACCCTCGTTGTAAAATGTTGTAACAAAGGAAGCATGATGGAATGAAACAGCTTTTGTTGAAAAAGTGTTGTATTTTATGTTCTTAGCATCGCATCGCATCATTTTGCACAAAAATGAGATTTGAATGGAATTGTGCCCTGAAAATTGCCAAGCCAGGTAGTGAACCGACACAACAAACTAAACAACCTAACTTACTAAGAAAGAACAGAACCTTAGCAAGTTTACAACCTGATAAGCAAGATACAACAAAGGTGACAAACAAAGAGTAACAACTCAATGCATAAAACTCGATGACTCGATAAACAAAACTCGATAAACAAAAACAAAAATACGGTAAGCAAAACAACAACTCAATAAGAAAAACAACAACTCGATAAGCAAAACAACAACTCGATAAGCAAACAAAGTACATTTCGGACGATTGTAGTGACGGAACGCATCCAAAACTGAGAGAAACTTGCTCCTTCAACACTCCTGATGCATGGAAATGCTAGGAACTTCCTTCAAGAGGGTAGAACAGGACCAAAGACACACTTTGCAGCATGGCCGACCACCTTTGGGAGCTGGCCGACCAGCTTTTTGCATTGGAGGGGAGAGGGGTGGTCGGCCTACCAGAAAAGGTGGCCGGCCGACCACCTAGCTTGGCAGCCACCAATTTTTCGACACGTGTCCCCCCGAACAGTGCCTTATCCTCTTTAAAAGTCCTAGCTCTGTGGCTCATTCATCCCATCTCAGTTTTGCATCAAAATGGAGGCGTTTCTCGTCAAAAATCTCACAGCTTGGATCGCTTCTCTAGATGGCTCGGAAAAGTTGAACTTCCGGGGCTTCGGCTTGAATGCACTATTCACGCTAAGCCGTACTCCGCTGCACCTTCCCTTCCTCCATGCCGCGGCGAGGTTTTGGAACCCGGTGACACATGTTTTTAGCTTCGGCAGGCAAGAGGTATGTCCAACTTTCGAAGATTTTCAAGCTTTGATGGAATCTGAACGCCATGAAGAGATCTTGCCCCAGTTTCGTTTTGGACATGCCCAAGCTTTTGGGTGGATGTGTGGGCTCACCATGCATGACGCTCGGTCTCTAATCTATAATGGGGAACTGGACATCCTCGGCTTGATTCATCACTTTTCTGATGCCGGTGACCGCGGCGACCATCATTGGCAAGGTTTTCGACAACATGCCCTCTGCTTGTGCATGCCATCTCACTTTCTGCTTGCCCCGGGCTTTAGTGGATCTAGCATTCGTCTGATTGAAGTTTCTCAAGGCTTGAAGGAAGGAAAGAGCTGTATTGCCATGGCATTGGCCGAAACGCTGATGGGCTTGGATGCTTTCCATCGCCGGGAAACGACCAGATTCGCGGGGAGTCCACTACTGTTACAGGTAGTGTTTCCCACCCTTTCTTACATATATATTGCTCGCATCACTCGGCCCTCAGGCTCGGTTTTTTTTCACAAAACCCTTTTTCTCACTTTTCTCTCATCGTACATCTCTCTATTCTTTATTCTCTCATTTTCCAATCCCTCCCCAGGTATGGTTGATGGATAAATTGCAGGTTGTGGACTCTTGCCCAGCCTACTCAGCTCGCAGTTACTTCTTTTGACAACGCCTAGTCGATGCCCTTGACGAGGGATGGTGGTTCGATTGGATGTGCAATTTGTCCGCAGATCGCATTGCTTGGTGCTGCCCTTGGCTTAATCTCCCGGCAACGAGCTACAGCATGTCCCGGGAGACCGGGATCCAGTTGATTGGTTTGACCCACTGTGTGTTCTACTTTCCGTTTAGATTCCAACGCCAGTTCGGCCATGATCAGACTTGCCCGCCAGAGGGGATAGAGTACCCGGCTGCATTCCCGGTCTGAGGCGCACAGCTTGCTCGATATGCCATAGCATGGAGGACGAGAGAACTCCTGGCCCCCGCTCCCACTTTCAGTTGCACTTTGTTTGATGAGTGCTTGGATTGGCTCAATGAAGAGGCACAGGAAGGGCCCACTTTGGCATCAGAGGCTTCGACCAGCTCTGGGAGGGGGCGCAGGAACACCTGACTTGACTATGCCCCAGATTTATTGCTTTATTAGTACTTTCAAGTTTTCTTTATGAATGTAATAAAAAACAACTTCAATTTGTATGCAAGAGCATGAGAACTCTGTATTGAAATCAATGAAATTGAAGGTTGTGGGTACTGAAAATTTTCCGCTTTGGTCCAAAAATGGTCTAAGTTGTAAAAAGATTAATTTGAACAAAGTCAACTTTTATTAAAACTTTTCAAAACTATTTTCGATGTGGATCAGAACTGGACACGCCTGAGATCTGTCACTGAGATGCACAACCCCGGATCCTAGCAACTGGAAAGTTGCCCCTAGTCTGAATAGTACCGAGCACTGTATGGCAACGGAAAGTTGCCCCTAGTCTAAATAGCACTGCACCGGAGATTACAATCGAAGCTCTTGAATACTGAATAGACAAAGATACCGAGATAATCAAATGGACAAAGTTGATCGGGGAAGAGTTTATGGCTAAACTTCAGGGTGAAGTTGCCTACGTATCCCAAAGATGGGAATCAAGCCTTACGTAGTTCAGGCCCGGGTTCACTTGAGTATTTTCACTCTCCTTTTACGCTCTAACTTTTGCCAAGATCACCCTTTGTGGGTTTTCAACCTTGAGAGCTCAGTTTTTGTAATTTCAAATTTTTTCAATGCTCTAACTTTTGCCTAGGTCGCGCTTTCGGGTTTTCGACCTAGCGAGCCTCTCAGAGGTAATATTTCTTCAACTTGTCCATGTTGATCGGTTGGGAGAACTCCAGGCCATCTAAGTCCATCAGAACCACAGCTCCACCTGACCAGATAGCTTTGATGATGTAAGGGCCAGTCCAATTGGGTCTGAACATGCCCCTAGGGTCGTGGATGGGAGCTCGGTTGTCCTTGAGCACCAAATCTCCTTCCTTTAGATTCCTGGACTTAACTTTCTTGTTGAAAGCCCGGGCAATTCTGCGCTGATAACCTTGAAAATGGTACAGTGCTTTCAGTCTTCTTTCATTGAAGAGCATGAGTTCCTCAAATCTGCTCTGCTGCCAATCTGCTTCTGCTATTTGACACTCAGCCAATACTCGCAATGACGGAACCTCAATCTCGATAGGTAGAACGGCCTCCATCCCATAAACCAATGAATACAGAGTCGCCCCAGTAGAAGTTCTGATTGAAGTCCGGTAGCCCCACAGAGCAAACGGTAGCTTATCTGGCCAATCCCGGTAGGTTTCCACCATCTTCTGCAGTATGTGTTTGATATTCTTGTTGGCGGCCTCAACCGCTCCATTGGTCTGCGGCTGGCATGTGGATGACTTATAAAAAGCCACGTTGTATTTTTCCAACAAGTTAATCACTTCCTTCTTAAAGTGGGAACCGTTATCTGAAATAATCTCGTTTGGGACCCCGTAGCGACAGATGATGTTATTTCTGATGAACTTTGCAACGTGCGAAGCCTTCAACACCGCATAAGATTGGGCCTTGACCCACTTTGTAAAATAATCTATCGCGACCAGGATGAACTCATGCCCATTCGACCCTTTTGGAGTGACAGCCCCGATCACATCAATACCCCAAACTGAAAATGGCCATGGCGAAGTCATGTTGTACAGCTTCGACGGCGGGATATTCATGCAGTTTGCATGGATCTGACATTTGTGGCATCGCCGAACAAAGCCGATACAATCCTCCTCCATGGTGGACCAGTAATAACCTTGTTTGAGGATCTTTCGTGCTAGCATTACTCCGTTCATATGCGCACCGCATTCTCCTCCATGGATGGCCTCCATTAGGCGCTTCGATTCCTCGGCTTCTACACACAGCTTATGCATTCCCAGATGACCTCTCTTATACAGCTTACCCCCACAGATGCTGAACTGAACGGCCATTCTTCTGATTGCTCTTTTATCCTTGGCATTTGCCCCTGGCGGATATGCTTCCTTCTCCAAGAAATTCCAAATGTCGTAATACCAGGGGTTTTCATCTTGAACCTCATCTATAGCAGTAATCGACTCGTAGGCTGGCGCAAATTTCTGGTCAATAATGACTGGACGCATCCAGATTCCAAACGGGATGTTTATCATGGAAGATAGAGTTGCTAGTGAATCTGCGAACCTGCTGTTCTCTCTCAATAGATGAGCAAAGTTTAGCTTCTCAAACCGAGGAATTAACAAGTCCAAGGTCTGGTGATACATTATCATCTTCTCTTTTTTGACTTTCCAATCTTCTTTAGCTTGAGATACAACAAGGTTCGAGTCCCCGATGACGTCCAACCGTTTTGCCCCTAGTTCCAGGGTTGCTTCTAGACCGGCAATGCATGCCTCATATTCTGCTTCGTTGTTCGAGACTTTGAACCGGAGTTTGAAGGCTAAAGGGATACGGGAATTGTCAGGTGCTATCAGCAACACTCCTATCCCATACCCGTACTGATTTGACGCTCTGTCAAAGTACATCGTCCAAGTTTCATCGTCGATATGCAAAATGGCCTCATCTGGGAATAAGTACTCAACTGCTTCACCCCCTTCTAGTGGATGATCGGCTAAGAATTCTGCTACTGCTCTTCCTTTGACTGACTTGCGAGTCACATACTTCAGATCGAATTCGGAAAGCAACAGCAACCAACGAGCTAGCCTACCCGTAAGCGCCGGTTTCTCGAAAAGATATTTGATGGGATCGAGTCGTGAAACCAACATTACGGAGTGAGCTAACAGGTAGTGCCGCAGCTTCCTGGTAGCCCATACCAAAGCTAAGCAAGCCTTCTCCAACAGTGTGTAGCGGGTCTCATACTCTAGCATCTTCTTGCTCAGATAGTAGATGGCTCTCTCCACTTTGTCCTCTGATTCTTGCGCGAGCATACAACCCATTGTGGTCTCAGTCACTGAAAGGTACAATATCAACGGTTTCCCCGGCTTTGGCGGTGACAACACGGGTGGGTTCTGTAGATATTCCTTGATCTGTTCAAAAGCAGCTTGGCATCGGCCGTCCCACTGAAATTTCTTTCCTTTCTTCAGGAGGCCAAAAAGTGGTTCACAAGTCAAGGTTAATTTTGAGATAAACCGTCTTATGAATTGCACTTTACCTAGAAAGCCTCGCACCTCCTTTTCAGTCCTTGGTGGTGGCATTTCTAAGATGGCCTTGATTTTGGAAAGGTCAACTTCGATACCTCTCTGTGTAATCAAAAACCCCAGCATTTTCCCTGCTGTAACACCGAACGTATACTTCTGGGGATTCAGCCGCAACCGAAATTCTCTGATCCTTTGAAAGAACTTTTGCAAGGCGGTGTAATGGCCCTCTCTTTCTTTAGACTTGACAATCATGTCGTCCACGTACATCTCAACCTCTTTGTGGATCATGTCATGTAATATCGTGGTCGCGGCCCGTTGATAAGTAGCTCCAGCGTTCTTCAACCCAAACGGCATCACTCTGTAGCAGTATGTCCCCCACGGGGTGGTGAATGCAGTCTTTTCTCGGTCTTCAGGTGCCATCACTATCTGGTTGTAACCTGAGAAGCCATCCATGAATGAAAGCAAAGCATGCCCCGCTGTGAAATCCACTAACTCATCGATGTGTGGCAAGGGAAAGTCGCCCTTCGGACTGGCTCTATTCAAATCCCTGAAATCCACGCATACTCGAATCCTGCCATCCTTCTTCGGCACTGGAACAATGTTGGCCAACCAAGTCGGGTATTCGGATACCAGCAGGAAGCCTGCCTCAATTTGTTTGGTGACCTCTTCCTTGATCTTGAGAGCCCAGTCTGGGCGGATCCTCCTGAGTTTCTGTTTGATGGGTCGGGCCTCGGGGTCAAGAGGGATCCGATGCTGTACAATCTCAGGATCGATTCCAGGCATGTCTTCGTAGGACCACGCGAAAACATCTTTGAAATCTTTTAATAAAGCGACTAAGCGCTCGCGTTCCTCCGAAGACAACGTGGACCCGATCTGGACCAGCCGCGGGTCCTCCTCAGTACCAATATTCACGGTAGTGATTTCATCCATTAAGGGTTTAACAAATCTTTCCTGCTCTTGTTCAATTAAGCGTTGCAAAACCAGAGGAATCTCTTCCTCGTCGTTTTCATCAAAATTTTGAAAGTCTGAGTTAATGCAATAAATCAAGGGCATAGAAAAGTACTCAGAAACCACAACTACTTCATTCTCATTAAGTACATCCAAATCATCCGGTTCTTCGATTACAACAGACTCAAAAGAGAAAGAAAAAGATGACCTGGACAGGACTGTGGCATCCGGGTTATCACCCCCTGGAATACCAGACTCAGACTCAGACGAGTTGGAATCTGATTCTGACTCCACAGACTCAGTGGAATCAGACTCCGACTCACTACCTGACCCGGTGCTGCTTGATAAAAATCCCTCTTCATACTGCCAAATGAGAGAGGGTGCGATAGATGCATCCAAAATATTTGCTGGTAGGTCTGCAGCCGTTTCATTCCCGATCACGCATACCGAGAAGTTATCCCCCAAGCACTGCTGTTCGATCGGAGGATTTGAAAGTAGACATGCCAGCGCTACCCCCATTTCGTTTTCAGCGTCCTCAGACTGCACTTTCTTACTCTGCTCAGCCTCAGCCAATGGGTCCGTCTGCTCTTCAGCAACGTCATCCCCGGATAGTTGCAAGTCAAAGAAGATCTCGAAACCAAGCACGCGCTTCCTCTCCGCGTTCAGCCACGGCTCTGGGAAGCCACAAAACGGAAAGTCCTGCCCCTCCCAGACGAAGCGTCCGTTTAGGGTACCCTGGATGGGCCTATGCATCAGCTCAAAAGGCTTCCCAGCCTGCTTTGCTCTGGCTCTGCCAGCCATCTCTTTGCCTTCTCTTATCCAGTCCTCTTTGGTGGGCAGATAACCCAAACCAAAGGCATGCTGGTTGTGCGGCACTTCGGCCGATACAGCGACGCCCTTCCGGCCACTCTTCCCCAATCCCATCCCAGGGATGTGTTGGAGTTTGTTCATGAGGTATACTGATTGAGCACTGACATACACCCCCTCATTAACAGCCATGATGTTCTGAACGACCCGAGCCTCAGCTAAGGAAAAACCAGATAAGAACACATCTTCCATACCGTGCTCAATTTCCAGGACTGGTGTAGACACCTCTGGCGGTGGATGGATCGATGAATTCCCAAAAACGATGGCTACTTCCTTCCCATGGGGGTATTTCACCATTTGATGCAAAGTGGATGAGACTACCTTGACTTGGTGCAACCACGGCCGCCCCAAAAGCAGATTGAAAGTGGCAGAAACCTCTAGGACGTGGAAGTTTATCTCATGCTGTCCCGGCCCAACCTTGGTCTGGATTTTCACTGTCCCCATGACTTCTCGGCTTATGTTGTCATATGCCCGAATTACCTGGGCTGTTGGCATAAAGTCCGCGTTCTTTAACCCGATTGCATACGTTGTCCTTGCCGGGCACACGTTGATGGCGGATCCGGTATCAACAAGAACCACCGGTATCCATTTATTTCTACACTCCACAGAGATGTAGAGTGGCTTATTGTGGTTTGCACCCTCAGGTGGCAGTTCTTTGTCAGAAAAAGTCAGCATCGGGGTAGCTCCTCCCAGAAAGACTAATCCCACCAGTTGCTCTGGCGTGGTGTCTATAGAGAGCTTGGCCTTGTCCATGGCTGAAAGGACAGCCTGTCTGTGTACTCGTGATGCCATAAGCAGTCCCCAGATGGAGATGTCTGCTTGTATCTTCTTTAACTGCTTTAGTACAGCCTCTTCTTCGATTTGCTTCTCTTTCTGTCTCTCAACTTCCTTATCCTTTCCAGATGCTTCTGGCTGGTCTAGGTGCGGGGGCTTGAAATACCGCCCGCTTCTCGTCATATGATCGACCTCACCGATGTACCATGTATCGTCTGGCTGATTGCTCCCCCAATCCTCATCTGTGTGGGCAAGACATAAATCATCGTCCTCCCACCACATTCCGTCGGCAGCTGACAGACACTTGTCCGGCTCTGGTATGATTGTACTCGCAGTATCTTCAGCCCACATGCTCGCAGCATCTTCTGTCCTGGTGCCCACAGCACTCTCGGTCCCCTCATGGGCCTTGGCTTTCCTGATTCTCTCAGAATCCCAAAACTTTTCCCGTTCCGACTGCGTCAGTGCAGTTTGTTGTTCAGCTTTCCCTGCATCCACAATGCTCAAGTTCCGAGCGAAATTCTTCGTACCGGCGCTCTCCAGCAATGTACTCTGACTCCCGGCCCTTCCGGCCACAATTGATACTCCCGCCCCTGCCGGGCCTTATTCTGGTTGGAACTCTACAACATCCGGGTGATCATCCAGCCATCGGGTAGCCTCTGCCAATTCCTCATACTCAAACCAGTTAACTGCCGCGTCCCCGGATTCTTGGTCATTGAAAAACTGGAGGTTGGCAAAGCCCTCTTCTACAGCCGTCAAATCATCAATTCCATGCTCAAATCCATCCCCTCGGATCACACACAGCTCTGCTCTCTCTGGCAATTCAATATTTGGCTCAAACTGGCCTGCTGGCAGAATGTAATCACTCGGATCGTAGGCTTCCCCAGCGACACTCCCAGACTACTCGAACTCTGATTCAACAATTCTATCCTCCTCTGAAACCACCTTTGCTCTGTCTTCGACAGTCACCACCATTGGCTCGGATTGGGTTGTGGAGATGTCCATCATGCACAAAAAGTCGGTGCAGTCAGGAAGGAGCACCTCCGGCTTAGGTAGGCAGGAAGGAGTGATATAGATGCTAGGATCGTAAGACACGACCCCGGTCTAGATAAAATTAACTCTTTTGGGAGGTGGAGCTTGGTTGTGTGTAGGGAGCGGGTTGGTTGTGACATTGGGTTTCTCGGGTGGGAAAATCACCTGCTTGTCAATGAGGTCTTGAATCTCATGACGCAATATGAAGCATTGGTCTGTGTCATGACCGTGTTGTTGGTGATATGCGCAATATTTGGCTGGATTGTGAGAGGGAGGTAGTGGATTTGGCAATGGCCTCGGCTCCAGGGGCTTTAGATGCCCTTTCCTGATTAGTACCCCTAGAGCCTTGGACAGGGGCATATACAATGGGTTGAAGGTTCTTTGGCCTCTGGTTTGGTATTTGGTGGTCTGTGTATTGCTTCCGGATGCACCGGAGAAAGGTGTGGCAGCCATGGGTCTTGGAGGGGGAGGGGGAATGGTGGTGACCATGCTTACCTCCGAAGCTCTTGCCGTTGCAGCGCCGCTCGGGCCTGCATGGTTGTTGCGGTTAAAGGTTCTTCTGGGCTGTTCTCTATCTTGGTCAATCAGACCCTGTTTCATTGCATCTTCAATTTGTACCCCCATCTCGTGCAGATCTGAAAAGGTAGGGAAGGGGAGCACAATCATTTTTTGCATCAGTTTTGGCTGGAGATTGCACACAATCATCCTGATCTGGTCCTTATCAGTGGGCCTTAAAGTCATCATCGAGGCCTTCGCTCTCCATCGGGTCACGAAATCCGAGAAGCTCTCTTTGGGCTCTTGCCTTGTTGTTTCGAGATCACGGGTTGTAATCTCGATTTGGGTATTGTAAGAGTATTGTGCAACAAAGGCCTTGGCCATTTCATCCCAACTTCGCTTGACATCATCCTCCAATTTCGCATACCAGATAGCGGCCACAACCGACAGGGTCCGACCGAATAGCGAAAGCTCCTAGGGTCTAGTTAGGCCCATCGGCCGTAGTATATCTGAGAATAGCCGGAGGTGGACCATGGGATCCCCAGATCCGTCGAAGTGATCGATCTGCGACATTTTGAATCTATCCGGTAACGTCACAGCCACATTGGTATATCCGTCCTCGATATCCGGGATAGCCTTTACCCCCTAGGATTTTTTGAATAGCTTCTCAAGCTTGCTTCACTTTAGTGCTGTAGGGTCTATTTCGAACTCGAAAAGAGAGTCTGGGTGGTTGATAGGCGTAGGCGCCTTGGATAATTGAGGTGGAAGTGGGGGCGGAGCTGGCCCCGTTGGGATGTCTGTGTTTTCCTGGATGTTCTGGACATTTGGCAGGACGTTTTGGACATTTGGTGTCTGTTCGGGTAGCGGGATCCCTGGTGGGGGAGGAGCCTGCTGTGAGGCTGATGCTCCGGCTTTGCTGCTGTAGCCGGGTAATTAGCTCTGCTTGTTGGGCCATGATCTCAGCCTGTTGTTTGGCAAACTCATCCCGGCGAACAGCATCCTGTTGCATGGCTCTCATGGTCTCCTGCATCTGACGCATCATTTCCTCAACTCCTGGCGTTCCTGCCATACTGTCTTGATCTGTCTGAACTACTGGCAAGCCTATCTCTATAGCAACAATTGGAATCTCAATCCGACTGTCCTCTGATGGGGTAATCCACTGTTCTGGCAACCTCTGCTCGGATACACTGCGTCTTCTTGACCTCCGTTTGACAACTGGGGGTAGGGAATGGAACACTGGTTGTCCGTCAACCAGATCCTCAGATCGATTGAGTCGGCGACCTCTTGTCCAGAGTGCTTGGGGAATATCTGCTTGGTCTGAAGCAATTGTGCTAAACTACCCTAGCAAAAAAGATAAATAAAGCAATAATAAGGAAATAGGCAGCCAGACAAACGGACAGCATAACGGCTTAAAATAAACACACAACACATGGTTGGGTATCACAACACACGGTCGATGAGCTGAATATACACTGTTCTCAAACACTGATCATTATCCCCAAATCACTGTCCCTGAAAACTGAACCTGATACCCGCAGATAACTGCTTCTCAAATACAGAACTGGTGCCCGCAGGCCTGATGCCCAAACTTGCAAACTGATACATGCCATCTTGTAGAGACGCACTCTAAAAGCACATAATAGATAAGTGAGAGCCAAAACACCCCTATGTTGGGGGAGGTTTCCCTGTCCAATTTTGTCAGGAACTAGGGTTTCACTATGCACACAGTGGTTTCAAACAACCTATAAACGGGTAAGCAACCTGTCCTAGCTTGGAATGGTCACTACGGATCTCGATATGTACTAGGTCGAATGGTCAAAAGGGTGCCCCGGTAAAACCGGGGTTTGTGTTCCCATACTGGTAGAGCCCATAACCGGTCAGCCTTATGGTCATGCCTTGACAAGACAAGCCTCCGTCAAACCGTTCAGGAATAGCAGATGGCAAACACGGTGTCCTAGGCGCACCAATGCACATGCAATGCAAAGAGACACATAAATGTAATCAAAACAAGATATCATGAGTTCGAGTCAAGTTCTCTAAGTCCCCAGCAGAGTCGCCAGAAACTGTAGACGCGCCCTGGGGCCTCATGCTACAGTTCGGACTCGATTTGTGTCATGGTCCTGTATCTAATCTCGCAGAGTGCAATGCAAGACCGATGAATCATCAAAGAGTCCAAATCTGGGAAATCTTTTTTTGAAAACAGATTTTTTTGAAAGAAGTGCCAAACATGGACTGCTTTTCCAGATACAGAGTCGCCACCTAAATATTTTATTTTTGGGGAAATTTAGGAAACCCTGACTCGTTGCCTAAGGCCATACGTCCGTCATCACCAAAGTTGCCTCGGCTCGGGAACTTGGGTACGATTGGGGAAGGTCACTTTGTGAGCACCCCCACTCGCCCAATCAAAGATCGGCCTCTACTAACCATGATATCAAGTTTTGAAAACATTATGTGCTCTTATTCCGGTTATTAGCCTATATTTACTATGAGATGCGCACAGTATACAAGTATAGACTGGATCGCCTGGATTGGAACAAAGCATTTCATGTTCATTTTTGGGGGATGGTTTGCTACTCGCAAGTAGGCTTAAAATGCAGATTTTGCCACCCTCGGGTGGGCTTAGAAAAGATGGTTTTGCCACTATCTAGTGGGCTTAAAACTCACAGCCAATGCATTATTCCAATTCAGATAATCCAACCTTCACCCACAGGCATTCAGGCAGATATATCACATAAGCACATAGCCTCATGGTAATCATGCTATCATGGCAGTCACTCACACGCATGCAAGGATGCTAAAGCATAAACACTTACCGAGTACTCCAAGCCAAAACAAAAGCTATGTTAAAAATCCATGCATGATCCTAAATATACAGAAATGCCTAATGCAACACATGCAAAATGCAACTATAATAGGCTCAGCTATTCTAAACATGGCATATGAAATGCTACAGCTAACATGTATTCAACTTGGAATTGAAATACAAATGCAGTTAGTATGATGCGCCGAGCCCGGTGCATGCATAACAGATGAATGAATGCAAACATGCTATCATACTGTATGCTAATTGAAACATGCCCTAATCTAACCATCATAAGCTGGTAAATAAAAGGGAGAAAAACGTGGGGTTGGAGGACATACATCACACTCACGCACCCTTATTACAACATTGCCCTCGCTCGGAGGGTCCGAATAAATAATATACAGTCCGAATGAATAGTATAGTCCGAATAAGTACAAAATCCTAATTTAATTAACAAATTAATCTAGGAAAGCAATAAATGGCACGCAAATCCATGGACCGCCTCGGCTCTGTTCCGTAATGATGAATGATGCATGCTTGAGTTGCCTTGCGCGGAAATCCATTGCGATGCCCCGGTTTGCCTCTGTCTGCAGTTAATCCCGGAATGCTGTGTAAAGCTCTTAGAAGGTTGCCGATTGTTGATTTGCTGCAACAGAGAGCAAGAAGGGGGCATGGCAAAGTATTTTCACATATGTATGCATGCCTCGATCCTCGTGCCACCAATCACGCATCTCAATGCATGATGGCCGAGGGGTCAAATTGCACGACTCAATATGAAATGAATGCACATATAAACACAACAAAGCCTAGACTCCATCATGGATAATCCGGAGTGTTGGCGACCGGGAATTGAGACACGTTCCGTCACTCGGAGTACGAAACGTCCCTCGTTTCCCGTGCTCGGGCTAACTCCTATCCCAAACACAATGCAAATGAGATGGCATGCACCATGCGACTAAGATACAACCTAGCATACACAATGCTATGAAATGGCACACACAATGCTCGATGTAACACGACATACACAATGCTCTAACATGCAACCTAGCATACGCAATGCTATGAAATGAAATGGCATACGCAATGCATGATGGACTTACACCAATATGAGTGGACCTCAGCCACACTCACATCAGCGGCCATAAGATGAAAATGAGACAACCAAAATGTGTGCACACATGCACGCAAACCGAGGACCGAACCTAAGGCATAGAATGCCACTCTACCAAAGCATGGCAAGGGATGCAATATGGCATACAAGCATGTGAATTTTAGTACTGAAATATGATGCTAAGTGGTCCCAAAACATGGGAATATGGCACCCGATGCATGAGATGAGCCCCGAAACACAAAACTAGGCACATGTATTGACCTATAGCTATACAAAGCATGCATTATTTGATCATGAAGCATAAAGACAGAGCCAAGGCAGTCCTAAAACATGAACATTTCTAGTTCAAAGCATGGCCAAAAGATGCTAGCAAGATGGACTAAAATAGCATGCAACTTTGACTAGCAAATATGGTTTACATGGCATGTATATGAAGCATATGAAATCTCACCAAACCAGCCAAAATCAGTGAACAAAACATGCCAAAATATGCCCAAATAATCACTGAAATGCAGCCAATGCATGCAAAAATAAGGGGCTTCTTTAGAGGGCTATACAAGGGATTGTTAAGCACATACAAGATAGACACTTAGCATGGCACAACCAACTCTGGAAATAAAATATGACAGCCCTAAAACTCACCAAATTGACCCTGAAATCAGTCTCGGAAACATGCAAAGAAAGGCCTCTTTGAAAGGCCTTGAATGGGATTTCTCTACACATGCAACATAGACATAAAATATGGCCAAAAGGGCCTCGGACAGAACCAAGGCAGACCTCAAAACACTCAGAATGAGGCTTGGAAACTGACTTCGATGCATACAAAATAGGGTCCCTTTAGAAGGCCAAACATGCTAGTAAAGAGAATGAGGGGTGAGAGGGTCACCCCTCTATGATTTCAAAGCTAAAAACCTCATCAAAGCCACTGAAAATCCATTGGATTTCAGTGGCTAAGAGGCCAAAACAAGGCCAATGCAAGTGCCTAATGCATAACCCTAATCATGGAGAGATAAAGCATGCACAGGGGGAAGATGACCCCAAACAGAAATGGGACCTTAAACAAACTTGAAGAGGAGATTAAAAAAAGATCTTTTTCAGTTTATGACAAACCTCGAAAATGTCTACAAGTAAGGCTAAAACATGATGCAAAAATAGCCCTAAAAGAGAGATAGAGGGCAAGAGGTAGTAGATGGCCTTAAACAGCAAAGAGCCCTTCAACAAAGTTGAAGAGGGGCTCAAAATAAGACACTTTACAGTTTGGCTCGAAGCCCAGAAATGCTCACAAACAAGGCTAATATATCATGCAAGATAAGCACAAAGGGTGGGTAGAAGACCTCAAACAGAAAAAAGTTCTTGATCAAATATGAATATGAGCTCAAAATAAGACTATTTTTAGTTCAGGTCGAAGCCCAAAAATGTAAGCAAAAGGAGCTAAGATATCATGCAAAATAAAGCAAGAAAAAGGGAAATAGGGACTCACCCTTGAAGAGGAGGTTTCCAGCAGCTTCTGGTCCAAGATTCTGAGCTTTCAACCTCTGCAAATGGCCTCCAAGGTGCTGGAATGAGGGGTGGAGGTGGTAGGCTATGAGGTGTAGGGTAAAATGGCCAAGAATGTGGTGTTTGGAGGCTTGAAGTATAGATATAGGAGGTTGTATGTATCTTTTCCAGCCAAAAGCCTCTAACCCTTGTAAATGGAGGTGGGGGGTTAGTTATATAGAGGGAGAGGAGTGAGGCTTCTTGGAGAAGCCAAGAGAGAGGGCTCAAAGCTTCTAAAGGAAGCTTGACCAAAGGGGTCAAGCTTCTTAGGGAAGCTAAACCAAAAGGGTCAAGCTTCCTCAAGAAGCTTGACCAAAGGGACCAATTCCACCTTGAAACCAAGCAAAGGGGGAAAAACCACCTAAAATGGACCAAAAACCAGGGCAAGCCCTCGGGCAGTGGATCTGGTGCAAAACAGCTGGCACAGTTGGAATGCACCTGAGGAGACAAACCTGGCCGACCAGGTTCAAAAGGCCAAGGTGGTCGGCCGGCCACCTCCCCTGGTCCGCCGACCAGGGGTCAAAAAGGTTAAGAACAATTGCTGGTCGGCCACCCCAGAAAGGTGGCCTCCCAGGTGAGTGCAACACAGCTGTGTGGAGAAAAACCAGAAAAAGTGGTTCAGGAGAGAGAAAAACCAGCTTTCTAGAGGGGTTCAAAAGGGTCACGAAGAATTACTGGTCGGCCTACCCATATTGGTGGCCTCCCAGGTGAGCATAACACTATGATGGTGTGAAAAACTAGAAATTGTGGCTCAAAAGTAAGAAAAACCAGCTTTCTGTCAGAAAAATCGGCTTTTGGAGAGAGAAAATGAAGAAAGCTGGTTTTTCAAGAGAAAAGGTGGCCTCCCACCATACCACCACCTTCCTAAGCATGAAAGTAGGGCCCCTGCCAAAAATGGGCCAAGACGGATGTAAAACGGAGGTTCGGGGGCCGAAACGCGCAGCCCGGGGCCCCGAAAACTGATTGTGAAGCACCGGAGGTGGCGTATGACCACGAAGTTGGTCTCTCGGGCCACAGTGTCCCTCAAAAGGGAGGAAATAAGGTGTGTGCCAAAAACCGGAGCAAACGGAGGTGGTTAAGCAGTCCTGAACCGAGACACACGGCCGACGGCTTCGAAAAACCGGAAACCGGGCTCCAAACGGGAAAAATGGCCTACGACCACGAAACGTAGCCTACAGCCACTGAGAGATGGTCTACGAGACCTCTCCCTCCCTTCGGGAAGAGAAAACAGGGCCTGGTTCGCAAACCGAGGCAAAGCACAAAAGAGTCCGGAAGTCCGGAGGCAAGGCTCGCAGCCGAGACTCCGCAACCTCAGAACGAGCACAATATGCAACATCACCAAGCGCTCAATCGGTGACGTCTGAGTCTTAAGGTCGGTAAAAAATGGGTTGTCTACAACTGTCGAGTTGTTTTGAACATAACTACAACCTGTGCCAAGGCCGGCCCTCAATCAAAATTAAAAAAAATAAAACAAATAAATGGGACTTGAGCAAGAGCTAAAAATATGGCATTCTTTTGTCTAATATCTACTGGTTTTCTTCTTATTTTCCTAGCCGAACTAAAAAAGGGATAATTTTTTTATTTTTTCCCCCTCTCAGCAAATCCAAGATTCAAACACAACATAAATGATAAGTCAAAATTTGTAGTTCAAACAATCAAGAAAAGGAATACAGAATAATCGAATTGTTCCACAAAACATTCACAATTGTATCTGAATGAAGATATGGAACATATATCAAATCAAATCTTAAAAAAAAAAAAATTCCTAAATAACATGACCTCCATTAAACATGGAAAAAGTTCAACCAGCCAATCCACCAAATGAGTGATCTTCTCCTCTCTTTTTTCCACCCCAAATAGTCCAATCCAATTTGCAACTTTCAGTCTTAAAATCATATTTATGAACTGTTTTTGTAGCCCATGTGTTGGGATGACTAACATTGTGCAAATGCAACTGTTAACAAGAACCTTTTCTTTATCAAAAACTAACTCGTGACATAGATCAGAAAATCAATAAGATATAAAATTCAAGAAACACAAAACCGTTCATAGAATCAAACACAAAATATACAAAAATAGACAAGCTATTTTATAGGATTTGTTAGTTCGGTACAAATAAGATTTTTAAAAGTGGACCCCAATAACAAGCCATGTAAATTCTTGTCCATTCTTGTGCATTTTGTGTCTGATTTTTTGTTTGGTTTATGAGTTCGTAGGCTTATTCATCCAAGAAAAACAAAGAGGCATGGCCAGATGATTATTGATGATTAGATGCTCAAGAAAAATTTAAGTGGTTGCTGACTAGTGCCAAATGTCAAGCAAGAAAAATCTATCACACTAAAAAACACAAATATCAAATAATGGAGGACAAAGAAATTTCTTTCTTTGGCAAACAGCTTTTCTAGAAACAGAAGGAAAACATCTCACATGATTTTGAAACCAAAAGCAAAATAACACAGGTAAGCTGTTGCAACCAATACAAATGCCAATATCATAATGTAGTAGTTCTCTTCCATGAAAAGAATCCATACCAACACATTGACATAAAATGGAAAACTGACATAATCAGAGGACGAGGAGTGAATTTATCGCAATGGCCAAACAGAGAAGTAAATGCCTCAAGCAATTGAAATTACATATCCTCGGTCCCAAAATTGGTTATTGAATTATTTAGTTGTTTGATAAGTTAAGCAAATTGCATTAATAAAGAATCAAAAGGGGACGGTATCTATGTACAAATGCAAGAGCAGCCTATACATTCAAATGACAATAAAAGGCCTACTTACAAATGGAGCAAATCAACAATATTAAGAAAATAATCCAGGTTGGACATGACTTTACAAGAACCCCAATTATACAAAATGGGCAAAAAATAACTTCTGATTTTACGCAATGACTCTTCTACCAGAACCCATTTCATCCCAAATATAACCAACACGAACCCACATAGTTCCCTATAGCCACCCTACAATGAATAAGTAAATGATCAACTGATTCACCAGCACATTTACACAAGCAACACCAAAAAAAAATTATTCAACCACCTAAGCATCGATCAAAACAAATGATAGAGATATAGATATAGACATAGACATAGACATAGATATGGATTCTTCACTAGAAATAGAAATGAGGGCAGTGAGTTGACAAATTGCAGAGAGCATTCGATGAAACAAGACTGATTAAAGGGATCCAAAAAAAAATCGTTGTATACTGAGAGAGAGAGAGAGAGACTGACCTGGTAAGCACAATGGCAGAGCCAAAAGGGTTTGATGAACCGATCGGAAGTGAGGAGTTGCAACGATGAAAAATGATGGTCAATCGATCGATTATATATATATACATGAACAGAGAGAGAGATTGAGAGAGAGAGAGACTAACCTGGTAAGTACAAGGCGGAGGCGAAGATGAAGAGCAGCAAACCCAGGGGACGAAGTGAGGAGATAGTGGGTGGGGTTTGATGAACCGATCGGAAGCTCAAGGAAACAGGAAACTTTTTTTTTTTGAGGAAGAGGGCAACAATGAGGGAAGATAAAGGCTTAGGAAACATATTTTTTATTTAAGAATTTCAAAACGACGTAGTTGTGTATCTTTTTTCCTTTTTGTGACCAAAATCTCCTGGTAGCCAAAAGATTTGATGTCCCGTCTTTTTCTTTCGCGCTCCCGCCATCACTTTTGGTGACCACATTTTGTATTTGGTCACAAATACTTAACTATTAGCCACCAAAAAAATGTTGGTCACTGAAACACCATCATCCGTGACCAAAATAAATTTTGGTGGCAGATTACTATACTTTTTGTGACCAACTAAAAATAGGTGGTCACTAAAGGTGTTTTTTCTTGTAGTGGCTTGATTGGCAGTGTGGTCAGAAATTGACACACACAATTTGGCGCCATTTGTGGAAAGGAAGAAGAATAGATGGCCAACGACGGACAGAAAGAGAAGATTGGGGATAACACTCCTACTGGGAGTGGGAGACCTATTGACCTTGATGTCGAAGAAGACAATTGTAACGAAGAAACTCGTGACCAAAATCACGGAGTGAAAGACGTCGGCCAGGAAGGCAACGTACCAAAGAAGACAGACCAAAGCGAGTACTATAATGAAGATAACCTCCAGGTATGGAAAGAAAGATGCTTGCGGAGGGACGATGAGGTCAAGACCATGGCGAACAAATTGGCCGACCTACAAACAATGGTCAATTTCATGATACAACATAACGTCATGCAGCCACCATTCCCGCTGTAGGACACGCCGATTCTAGCGGCCAATGCCCAGAAGGGAGGGTAGAAGACAACTCCTACGACTCCTCAGCATGATAGGACCAAGGAACATTCTCACCGGCCTTCAAGGGAGATCGGGCGAGGAGAATCAAGAAGGGGAGATTCACAGAGGACACATCGCACCAAGGAAGCTGACTCCAAAGAACATCGGCATGTTCAAGGGAAGGAACTCTGTTTCGACGCGACTAATGGAGGGAGGTCCAAAAGGACTCACAATGACACTGGAAGTAGTGCACCAAGAGGCTGAAATCAGGAGACAACCGAGCTCCTGGACGAACCAAGGAGGATCTGAGGGATTACCTCCAGAGAAAGTGACAAGATGTTGCGGTGACCTCTCCTGTCAAGCCGAGGACACCGTTCTCGGTAGAATTGGACAAATTTGAGACCCTGAAAAGGTTCAGTATGCCGAGGTTCCAGATATACGAGGTAAGTTGGACTCGAACTTTTACATCGGCTTGTACCTGAACTCAATGGCATTGTACACCGGGAACGAGCCGTTGCTCTGCAAGGTGTTCCTCTCATCCTTCGGAGAAATTGCATCGGACTGGTTTCACAAGTTGCCGAAAGGAACTGTGAAAGCCTGGGAAGGCCTGGCCGAGATGTTTGTGGCTAGGTTCGTGACAAACAAGCTACAGCCATTGAGGGTGGACGCCTTAATGGCCCTGAAGATCGGCGAGGATGAAAGCCTTAGGGCCTATGCCAAAAGGTATTATGAGGTATTCAACCGAATACCAGGATGCAACCAAGAGGTGGCGGTCGTGTCGTTTAAAAACGGCTTGAAGGACGACTGCCTGCTTCGAAAATCACTGGCAAAGGCATTGCCGAAAAGCATGGAGGAGCTGATGGCCAGGATAAAAAAGTATGCCAGAGCCGAGGATGACACGCCGGGGACAAAGGCGTCCAAACAAGAGAAGAGAAATGGTTCCCAAAGCGAAGCTGAGATAACATTGGATACGAGAAGACAAGAGCTCAGCCCAAGTGAGCAGATCCCGGATTCTAGATCTCGGATCCCAGATCCCAAAAGACAAGATCTCGGCCTAGATGATTAAGTCCGAGAAGAGAAGAACTTGGCCTATGTTAAAGAATTTTTATATAAGGTCCACAAAGGAGTATGTGGAAGCCATGCAGGGGGCAGATCCCTTGCCCATAGAGTAATATCGTAGGGATTCTTTTGGCCTTACATGCAAAAGGAAGCTGAGACCTATGTAAAAAGCATGAAAATGCTTTGAAATCCACCTACAACGTGTGATAGAACAGCAATTCGGCTGGGGGCATACCGGCAATAACTTGCTAGGGCTTATAACAAGAAGGTCAGCCCAAGAGAGTTCAAAGTTAGGGACCTCAGCCTAAGAAAGGTTGCCAGCAATGGGACATAACGGCTGAAGCAATAATAAAGTGCTAGTCTGATTTTTGAAATCTGTGCGATAGGACCGACCAGTCCTATGACGATGTTTCTGATTAAAACATGACGAATAACTTAGACTTATTATATGGCAGAGTAGAAACTTTACTTGCATTAATAAAGTTGAACTAAGTTGGGTTAACCTGGACTTATCATATCGGCAAAACCAGATACAGATTGGAGCTAAGTGCCTTAGTAAAGAGACCAAGGTTAATAACCTCGGCCAGTCTTTGTTCGAAACTTACATCGGCAAAGAGGTCAAAACCACGTGCCTAATGAGAACCCAAGTGGAACTTAAGTTCACATTACGGGGCAAAGGGCTGAAAAATGATGCTTGGGATTGGTTTAGACACTTGTTGAAATTAAAATTTACAAGTTGAAGTTAAACCAAGGTCACGTTTAACACTTGTTGAAATTGAAATTTACAAGTTGAAGTTAAACCGAAATCATGTTTAACACTTGTTGAAATTGAAATTTACAAGTTGAAGTTAAACCGAGGTCACGTTTAACACTTGTTGAAATTGAAATTTACAAGTTGAAGTTAAACCGAGATCATGTTTAACACTTGTTGAAATTGAAATTTACATGTTGAAGTTAAACCCAGGTCACGTTTAACACTTGTTGAAATTGAAATTTACAAGTTGAAGTTAAACCGAGATCACTTTAACACTTGTTGAAATTGAAATTTACAAGTTGAAGTTAAACCGAGGTCACGTTTAACACTTGTTGAAATTGAAATTTACAAGTTGAAGTTAAACCGAGATCACATTAACACTTGTTGAAATTGAAATTTACAAGTTGAAGTTAAGACACGTTAAACGGTCGAGACAGTCACATTTAACACTTGTTGAAATTGAAATTTACAAGTTGAAGTTAAACCGAGGTCACGTTTAACACTTGTTGAAATTGAAATTACAAGTTGAAGTTAAACCAAGGTCACATTTAACACTTGTTGGAATTTGTGAAAAATTTACAAGTTGAAGTTAAACCGAGATCATGTTTAACACTTGTTGAAATTGAAATTTACAAGTTGAAGTTAAACGAGGTCACATTTAACACTTGTTGAAATAGAAATTTACAAGTTGAAGTTAAACCGAGGTCACGTTTAACACTTGTTGAAATTGAAATTTACAAGTTAAAGTTAAACAGAGATCATGTTTAACACTTGTTGAAATTTGAGAAAAATTTACAAGTTGAGCTAGACCGAGATCATGTTTAAACACTTGTTGAAATTTGTGAAAAATTTACAAGTTGAAGTTAAACTAAAGATTATGTCAAACACTTGTTGAAATTTGTGAAAAATTTACAAGTTAAAGCCAAGGTTATGTTGAAAGAAGTATCTACATACTTGCCGAGATTAACATGTTGCCAAGACTTGGAAGAAATTTGAAGACAGAAGTCTTGCGAAGAGTGAAGTATCGAGTTGTAAATAACACTTGTGAAAATAGTGTAAAAAATATTTTCAAGTGTTAAGCCGAGGCTAAGATAAATCGATTAGTGGGTACAACCGAGGTGTTACACCCCGAGGAGATTGCACAGTTAAGGTGTATTTTGAAGACATACAAATTATTTTAAGTATAGAATCATACAAGAGTAAAAAGAAGACACATACAACCACGTTGAAAGAAGAAATTAAAGAATGCATTCAGAAAAGGAAAGAAGGCACTTCGGCCTAACATCAAAGAATGATCGTTTAGATTACAAAAAGGCCAGTGTGAAGTACGCCAGTGTCAGACGGTGGTAGTAAGCAAAGAAGTGCAACGAAAGCCTCACCGGAGGGAGAGAGTGAAACTGGTTGTAGAAAGCTTCGCAAAAGCAGCAATGGAGGATTTGAGAGAGAAAGTTTGAACAAGAACGAAGATACAAAAGTGAAAAGATGGAGAGAGTTGATTCTGATCAAAAGCATGAAATGGCGGTAAAATGGCAATTATGGTGCCTTGGACAACATGCTTGTCAAACAGCGCACGCAAAAGTGATACGACTTGATAGCGCGTATCAGGTACGGTCCAGTAGGGGGAAGACGCGTGGTAAAAACAATTGAAATACTGTGCGTGCCAGCTCATACGCATGCTGAAACTTCTTAGAGTTCTTGATTCAATGAAGCAAATACCTCGGCTAGGAGGACGGTTTCGACTGAAAAACTTGAACGAACTTGGTCGTTGGTTCTAAGGCATTGATGAAAGCAGACTATAGGTCTTGGTCATATTGAGCCGACGAGTTCTGACTTCGGCAATAGATGATGAAGCGAGCTTAGCTGATGTGCTAAATGAAAGAAATGATATAGGTTCCATCACCTCAGGATGCCGAGGTAATAGAACCTAGGGGGCAGTTGTGGGGACATAATTTTTGAATGACAACACATGGCCGAGGTGTCACCGAAGTACCAGCTGAGGTGCAACGTGTCCTGGTCATGACGCTGAGATCATCTCGGCTAGGCTGAGGTTATCTGCGAAGATACCAGGAATCCGGGATATGCGGATAAGGGACAAGAGTCCTGGAATGAGAGAAGACTTCAGTTTGGGTAAAGATAAGACTCTTAGAGAGTTTATCCTAATCCTACTGGGAGTCCAAGATTAGCAGTAATCCTAAGTCTATTAGAGCTAGGCTTCTATTGGGACTAGGATTATGTTGGCTATAAAAGGGAGGCACCCCCATGGGTCTAAGGTATTCTTTTATGCTCTGTCTAGTGAGTTAAGCACTATTGGTTATCTTTGAGAGTTATTTTACTGACTTGATCGTCGAGTGTCCCCGGGTGGACAAACCACCGCCGAAATCTCTTCTTTTTGTGACAGGTCGTTCAGGGATAATCTATTCTGCCAGCGTTCTCTAGCTAGTGCTTGATTGGTAGTGTGGTCGGAAATTGACACACACAGTAGTTAGCAATAATAGATATGAAATTTTAAGTGAACAACATTTTATCAAATATAAAATTTTTAAATTAAGTATTTAATAACTTGATTCAATAAATAAAACTGAATGCATAAAGTAATAATCAATTAAATCCCGTTTAATAATCACAATTGATATCACTTAAAAATTTAAATATTTCTTAAAATATAAACTAAAATTAAAAAAAAATTAAGTCATATTAAAGTAAATTAGAATATGACCAACCCACTTTTTATTTGCTTCCTTCTTTTCCTTTCTATTTGGATAAATTCTTTTCTTCTTTTTTTTTTTTTTTTTTTGAGAATATGGGAAACATTATATTAATAAACAATAACATTACATAAATAAAACCCGAAGGGCTATCCCAACCAAACAATAAAACAAAAAACAAAAACAAATCCGCCAAAAAAACAATTACGAGTCAAGGAAAACCACTGATCTTCTCAAAGATGCGGTTTGCAAAGCAAGATCTGCTTGAAAGCCCGTCATCCCCGTAAACGTTATCTTTGTCATTGTTGCCCAACTCCACCACCGCTGTTGCTACCGCCGTCCGAATATCGAATGTCGCCAAAAGTTAGAGTTAAGAAGGAAATACGCCCACAAATGGTATGGAAGAAGGCTTGAGAGATGAAGGAACCATTATGAGTGTCAAAAATTCAAAAATCTATACCAAAATCTGAAGAGAAAACTCTCAAAACCTCTATTTTGGATATAAAAAGTCTTGATCTACACTCAAAACCTATAGATCTATACTCTAGGTGTGTAGATCTATACTTTAAACGTGTAAAGTGAGTCGCCAGAGTGTATCGGGATAAATTCTTACCCCAAGGTAGTTTTTTCTTTTAAGCAATAATAGATATAAAATTTTAAGTGAACAACATTTTATCACAATTTTAAATATAAAATTTTCACATTGGGTGTTTGATAACCTAATTCGGTACTTAAAACTGAATATATTAAGTAATAATTAATTAAGCCCATGTTTGATATCACTTAAAATTTAAGTATTTCTAAAAATATAAACTAAAATTTAAGAAAATTTAAAGTCATGAAACTTACTTAATTCTGACTGAATTTATAAATACTAAATATAAGTATATACATACACTATTATAAACTCACTCCCACCACCACCGCTACCATACCATACCATCACCACCACCACCACCACTGCTACCATCATGCCACTGTCGCTATCGCCGCGGCCATTGCCACCACTACCTCTACTACCATGCCACCGCCGCCGCCGTCACCGCTATCATGCCATCACATCTTCATTAGCATTGTCATTGTCGTCATAAATACCATCATTATTTTACTATTACTACCATTATTATCTCATGCCACCACCGCTGCCACACACCAATGCTACCACGTCCCACCACCACCACCACCACCACCACCACCGCTACTATCAATGCTATTGTACTGCTACCACCACTATTGTACCTCCACCACCACCACCATCAACATCATACTATCACAACCATCATAATATAAAAATTAAAATACACAATTTTAAAATAATAAATTTTAAATTTGATTTTATAAATATCAAATAATTTGTTTTTAATTTAGCACTTAGATTTTTATCAAACAATTTTAGCTTAAAAAATTCAACATTAAGTTTTAATACTTTAATTTTCAGTTTTCAACTTTATCAAATACCAAAGACTCCTTAAATGTGTGAGTTTCATTTTATGTGGAGTTGAACATTTTATTTTAGTATTTACCTATCATTTACATTAATTTTATTATGTTAATCTTATTTAAAGTGTGATTAGTATAATTATATTAAATTTATAGGATTTATTAAATTTTCTTCAAATCTTAAAAAATGTAAAATACAATTTATCCTTGCATTTAAGTAGTGGAACTCACTATCTTATGTATATTGGTTAGTGATAATAGACGACTAGATAAAACACTGCCCCTAGCACCGTAAAAGAAAGAGTAAAGTTACTAGTACAAAATTATTATACAAAAATGTGTAGAGGAGAAAAATAAAAGTAGTTTGGCTCCTCTCAAATTCAAAATTTGAACTTGACCGTTATATTAGAGTTCATAAATTTTACTACGAGTCTCATTTCAATGATCTGAATTATTCATTTTGTAGAATCTTTTATATATATTATTCATGAAAAAAATTATATCTATCAAATAATTGTAGCCTTTTCTTATTTTTTTTTATCGCATTTGTCTCTGAAAAAATAAACAACATATTTTTTAAAATAGACGATTCATTTTTTGGAAGACAAACACAATAAATTGAAAATGTTATGATTATCGAATCGTCCTAATTTTTCTTTTTAAATGATGACTATACACAGAAAATCTTTAAAGATTAGCGATTCATATCATCAAAATAAGACCTCTGGTGGGTCTCACGGCCCCTAACATGACTATTAAATTCATATTTGAAGTTAAGAGAATCTCTATAAAAATATAGGATTAAATTCATTTTACCCCATTGTGGTTTGAGGTTGGAGCGCTTTACCTCCCAATCGTTCAAATATAGCCAAAGAATTCCTATGTGATTTTTTGACAAAACTGCTACCGTTAGTTTTTCCATCAACTAACGGAATGTGTATTACACACACTAATTTTGTGACTGGGTTTTGTTTTCTGAAAAATTAGAGTAAAATTAATACAACAAAAAGATAATTTTATCCCCATTTTCTCCAAATCAAAAATTAGATTAATATGTTAATTAAAATAAAATAAAATAAAATTAAGAATTTATCTAAAATATAAAATATAATTAAAAATTGATTTAAAATATAATTAAATAAAATATAAAATAAAATAAACAACAATTAAGAATTGAACTAAAATGTAATTAAATTAAAATTAGATTAAAAAGTTAGTAATTACATCAAATAGTTAAATATTTAGGGTTAATTGTGATTTAATATATAATTAAATTAAAATTAAAATAGAAATTTAAAAATTACAATAAATAATTAAGAATTTATAATTAATTGTGATTTAATTGAATTAATACTAGATATTATAAATTATGCATATGAGAGATAAGATAGAAAGAAAATAACAAAAAATGTAGAGTTTGAGGGTCTAATAGTCATTTCAAATATATAGTTAATAGTATTAATGGTTACATTTTAGTCCAAAATTACATGGAGATATATGGCTATTTTTAAAAGACGAGGGTAAAATGCTATTATGTCATCTATCTATCTACATATCATATAAGAAAAAAGGGGTTTCTAACCTACAAGACTTGTGGGAGTTCTAATATCCCAATCTTAATTTTCTAATTTTTTTTATTTTTTTATTTTAAAAAAAAAAAACCCTCAACTTCACCCAAGCCTTTTTGACTTTTCCCATACACAGCCTTTTCAACTTCTCTCATACCTATTGCAGCATTTTCCACTTCTACCATGTAATTCTTCACTTTCAACTTCTCCCATACTTATTGCAGCCTTTTTCACTTCTACCAACAACCCATCTATCTATTTATAACAAATAATTCTTCACTTATTTTTGAGAAATGCTATTTACCCCAAATATTATACCAAACCTCTCACATGGGGTGAGACTCACACAATATTTTTGAGAAATGTGGGTCCCACACCCATGTGAGAGTTAGATATTTGGTAGAATATTTGGAATCCCTAACACAACTCCTTATTTTTATACTAGAAGGACAAACCAAGATAAACACAAAGTTACAAAACCTGTAAGTAATCTTTTCATTTCTTTTTAATGGTTCTTTTTTTTTCATTTATTTTCTTTTATTATGAGAAAAATGTGATTGTAGTTAGATAAACATGCATAGTCACAAAAAAAAAAAAAAAAAAGTTTCAAAACTTGTAAGTAATCTTTTTATTTATTTTTCAATGGTTCTTTTTTTTTCATTTATGTTTTTTATTATGAGAAAAATGTGATTGTAGTTAGATAAATATGAACAGTTACAAAGATAGCATAATAACTGTAAAACAACCAAATTTAAACCCAAATACTCAACCATGCTTTCCAAGTATTCGGCATATCTATACCAAAAAAAATTTGTGATTTGTATTTTGTCTAGCAAAAAAACATTTATAATTTGATTTTTTTAACTCACTGTGTTTTTTGAAGAAAAAAAAAAAATTTATTGTGTTTTTTAACTATCAATTGACTTTATTTATGATTTGATTATTAACTCATATGTTTTTTGAGGGAAAAAAATAGATTGTATTCATTAGGTTCACATAAAATACCATTAGTGATGATGATTAGATTGTACTTCAAAAAAAAATGTAAGTAATTTTTTTAACTCACTGCGTTTTTTTTTAAAAAAAAATTATGTGCTTTTTAACTATCAATTGACTTAATTTGTGATTTGAATTTTAACTCACTGTATTTTTTTGAAGAAAACAAATGGATTGTATTCATTAGGTTCACATAACGTACCCATTATTGATGATGATTAGATTGTTTTTGAAGAAAAAAAAATTAATTAATTTTTTTAACTCACTGTGTTTTTAAAAAAATAAAATGATTGTGTTTTTTTACCTATCAATTGACTTAATTTGTGATTGAATTTTTAACTCACTGTGTTTTTCATTTTATTATGAGCAAAATATGTGTGGTATTTCTATTAGCTAAACCTAGCAAATATGATAGTAAAAATAAAGAGCGCATTTGTTGATATAGTTCTGAAAAAATTAAAGAAAAAGATACAATTATGACCAGCTTAGATTATGAAATATTAGGGATAGTATGTGCAATAAACAAATTTAGATTATTTTTACATAAGCCTTTTACAATTAGAACTGACTACGAAGCTATAGTTAAGTTTCACAATAAACTTAATGAGCGTAAACTTAGTAGTAGAAGATGGGCAAAATTTTTAGATTGTATAGTAGGATAAGGATATAAAATGGAATTTAAACATATTAAAGGGAGTGATAATAAGTTAACAGATTGGCTAAGTAGAAAATTTATTTAGAAAAAGAAAATATCCAGTTTAATTTTTGTGCAGTTAATGGAGAACTACAAAACAATGAACTTTGGTAGATTTGCTCTTCCCATTTATGAAGGCAGAACCAAGTTCAAACCATTAACAGGAATTTAGCTAGACCCAATTCAATAGGTTTTTAGATAACCTTTGGAATAACCTTAACCATCCAGCTAAACGTTTGTCAAGTTTAAATTCTCTTCAGTATATATTTTTCAAAAATCCAAAATAAACCTTTGTTTAAAAGACTTTTCTTTCTAAGTAGTAGCTAAAGGAACCAAGCCTGGTATTTACCATGACTGGATAGAAGTTGAACCCTTTAGTTAAAAACTTTCCTCACCTCAGTTCAAAGGATTTTATGAATTTTGAGTCAGCCAGTACATATGCCCGCAGACAAATAGTGAACCAGTTATTTATTAGCCAAATAACTAAGATTATCTGGAACACATTGAGCAAGATGTAGTCAACCATTCTTGCTAACAAGTGGAGTCCAATTAGTCAATAACAAGAAGCAGTAGTACTAACCCTCAGCCAGATCCTCAAAATTCTCTTTCATTGTGCTAGACATTGTGAGAGGCCTTACCAAAAATTTCAAGAAAATTATGGATAAAGGCAAAAAAGGTCACAGTGAAAAGCGAGACCAGCTCACGAGACGAGGAAAAAACCATTAAGAGTAACCATTGAAAACCTAACCAGCCAGCAGAACTGTAGACGTCCCCGAACGCCCCGGGAGGGTTAAGTCCCGTTCCGTTCATTTGGGTTCACTACAGTTCGGACTCCCTTTTTGTTTGTCGCGGTTCTAAATCTGAACCAAAGAGTCCAACTCTGGCAAATCGTTTTTGAAGAAAAACAGATTTTTGAAAAGTAGTGCCAAACATGGACTGCTTTGCCAGATTACAGAGTCGCCACCTAAATATTTTAAAATGGGAAATTTAGGAAACCCTGACTCGGTGCCGAAGGCCACGTGTCCGTCATCACCAAATGTCTCGGCTCGGGAGCTTGGGTACGATCGGGGAAGGTCAGCTATGAGCACCCCCTTTCGCCCGTCCGAAGACCGGCCTCTACTAACCGTGATATCCGATTTTGAAAACATTATATGCTCTTATACCGGTTATTAGCCTAGAATTACTATGTTATGCGCACAGCAAACAAGTATAGACTAGATCGCCTAATTTGGAAATAAAGCATTGCATATCCGTTTTGTTTGGAAAATAGTTTGAAATTGCTACTCGCGGGTAGGCTAAAACACGGATTTCAATGAGTATTCCCAACTCAAGTAATCCAACCTCCACCCACAGGCATTCAAACAGTTTATAACACATAAGCATTTAGCCGCATGGCAATCATACTGTCATGGCAAACATTCACACGCATGCGATATGCTAAAGCGCAAAACTTACATCGTACTTCGTGCCAGAAACAATAACCCGGTTAGCAAACATGCATGACCTAGTTCATGTTAAGTGGCTAATGCGACACAAGCATAGATGCAATCTAGAGTAGGCTCGGCTAACCCTAAACATGGCATATGAAGTGTGCGAATAGCACGTATTCAATTTGGAATTGAAAATTGCAATGCGGTTTGTATGATGTACCGAGCCCGGTGCATGTAAACAAATGCATGAATGCACGCATGCATTGCATAAGGTATGCTAAAATAGACGTGCCCTAATCTACCATCGCAAGCAGGTAAATAAAAGGGATAGAAAGAAATGGGGTTTGGAAGACATACACCCACTCACACACACTTATTACAATTTTGCCCTCGCTCGGAGGGGCCAAAAGAATAATACAAATAATTAACTACGCAAGCTAATTAATATTACAAATTAATTAAATTAACAAATTTAATTAAAGCAGTAAACCGCCTCGGGATGAGGGCCGGATGCGACACGCGCTCGGGACTGGCTCGGAAACACACTGCCATGCACGGATTGCCTCTATTTCCCCTGCTATCCTCCTCAGAAAATTGCCAAAGTCCCAGGAGTGCCTCTCAGGGCACTAGGGAGTACCACCGGCTGGGGTAGAGCACCACCGGCCGAAGAAGGAGGCCACCGGCACTAGATGAAGTTATCGGCTGGAAATTGACTGCCGGTCGGCACTAAACAGTGCCGGTCGGCACAAAATACCTGCAGAACCTGCAACTCACAGCAGCAGAGGGCAACAACATGCATGGCAATATAATTCAAGCCATTTATGCACTACACACACCCCTTATCATGTTTTTGACTCAAAGGGGCATATGCCTCGATTCCCGGACCACCAATCGCGCATTTCCATGCATGATGGCCCTAAGAACCAAGAGTGCAACTTTGATTTCAAATGCATGCAATGCAAACAAACAAAACAAGGGTGCTCAACCTCCATCATACTTCACTTCAAGAGGCCAAACATGCACAATATAAATGCAACCCAAAATATGTCAACTAGGCATGGGACATGGACTATGCAACATGTTCATGCAAAGGGGTTCAAGCAAGCATGTAAGGTAAGCATGCAAACCAATGGAAGGATGGACTTATACATGAATTAGGCACCTCAAATAGTCCTAAAATCAGTGGCCATGATGCTAAGGAAATGAGGGCCAAACACACATGCACACATGCACAAGTTAAGGCACCAACACTTAAGCATAATAAACAACATTCAAGCACACTTGAGATGAGTTGAACATAGGCTACTAGCATACATATAAAGCTCTGAAAATCATGCAAAAACATGATGCCAAATCATGTAACTAAGCAAGCTAAACATGCAACAAATAGCCCAAGTATTAAGGCAAGCCAATAAGGCTTTGAACCACACCTAAGCGAGGCAATTATGGCATGCATTAAACAACCTAAAACAGATTTTGAGCATGTCAAATTAGGCCCAAAGGACCACTTAGATGGCGTCTAAGAGGCTTGAAATCAAAGGCATGCGAAATGGCCAAAACATGAGGCATCCAACACATGCTTTTAAAGCATTAAAGAGGCAACTAAGGCAAGCATACAAGCATACCAAAGGGACTGAAATAGCATGTGAAATGGTTCCAAACCATCAAAAATGAAGCAAGCAAGGCATGCTACACATTCATACTCTTGAGGCCAACAAGCCAAATGCAAAGAGGCTATATTAGGCATGCTAAGATTGACCAAAACAACTTCGGACAGAGCTAAAACATGCCAAAATAAGCATACAAGCTTCACAAATGCAAGCCTAAAACATGCTAGAAACTAAGGCACACAAGCTAGGCATGTTAAGGCAATATTAAGGCATTACAAAGCAACTATGCGAGGCATGCAAGGAGTGCTAAAACCAACTTAAAACAGAGTTTAATCATGGCATAATAGGCATGAAAAACAGCCAAGACATGCTCAAAACACAACCAAACATGGTGCTCCTTTGGAGGCCAAAACTTGCCCTTTTCAAGGACATCAAGGAGAGGGGGTGGCCCTCTCCTTTTGGAGACTTCAAGGCACCATCTCCACCACTGAAATCCCTCAAGATTTCAGTGGGGGAGAGGCCCAAGTACCAAAGTCTCGGAGCTCTCACAAAATGGCCTAAAAATGGCCCTTTTCAAGGCCTAAGGGCGGTCAAACCTACCCAAAGTGCAAAACACTCTTGATAAACAATGAAGAGGGTTAAAAAACAGAACTTTTATGTGTTATGGACTAAGCACAAAAACAACTCTAAGCTAGGTAAAAACAAGGTGCAAAAATGGGGTAAATAAAGTAAGTTTTGTTACCTTTGAAGACCACCTTCACAAAGGTTGGAGTTGTTGGTTCCTTGAGCTCCAAACCAGCCAAGAACACCAAGAACAAGCCCTTAGCACCTCAGTTCCAAGAGGAAGGTGAAACACTAGGTGTTGATGTGCAATAGTAAGGCACAAACACCTAGTGTACAAAACAAGAAAGAAAGAGAGAGATAGGATAGATACACAAAACCTAACCTAAAACCAGAGCTTCTCCCTCCTCTAGAATGTCTAACTCTCTAAAATTCTAACCCTTGAGCCAAGAGAAGAGCCTTCTCTTGTATAGGCATGAAAACTTACAAGTTAAGCAAGCCTAAAGGCTCATCCCTCCATACACGTGTATGGAGGGGAGCAAAAAGGTGATACAGCTGTCTAAAAATATCTGATAAAGCAGCTGCACAGCAGTCGGCAGGGCAAAATGGTCATTTTGCCAAAAAGAGTGCCGACCGGCACGCCGACCACAATATAGTGCCGGTGGCAACACCAACCAGCCGGTGGCCTTTAGCCATAGTCGGTGGTATGTGGGGGTGCCTCACAAAGCATTCCCTGCCCTCCCAAGGCAAAACACAAGTGTTTGGTGCAAAACCAAACACCAAACGGTCGAGTTCGGAGGTCCTGAGGCAAGGCGCGCGTAGCCGAGAACTCCGGGAACTCCAAACGAACACAAACATGGATAATCACCGAGTGTTCCAACGGTGACGTCCAAGTCTTGAGGACGGTCAAAAATGGGGTGTCTACACCAGCTTAAAAAACTAACTTCAGATAAAGCACCCACTCCCCTTCCAAACCTAGAAATCAGACAACTCACTAATGAGGAATTTGAACAATTGAGTGCTAGAATGTATTTTTTCAGGAACTTTATCATTCAATCTTTTTGTGAGAAAAGCTAAGAAATAGAAGACCTTAAACCTTATATATACACCCTAGCCGAAGATAGCAAAAATAGTGAGCTAATCACTATACAACAGTTTCTTCAGAACCTTTCCATAGCAGGAGTTCAGTGCCCCGGTATGGCATATCAATGGACTTATTTCTATAATAATGAAGAACAACCATGTTTACAAGAAGGACGATGTAGAGAAAGACCAAAATGTTTTGGAAGATGTCAATATAATCTCGATTTCAGCATCTGTCTTTGCCAGATAAATCTAGCAACTTTTGAGCCACTAGAGATAAAGATTAGTGGCAAAACTCGCCATCTAGCAGCCGCACAATTGTTAGATTACGACTTTGTTTCTAGAATAATTTTTTCAAATCCAGAACAGATAGATAATTTTGAGAATAAACTCGCTCATTCAGTACTTTATGTAATGGAAGAGCATCATCCATTTGTAAAAGTATTAATTGACAGCAAGTTACCAGAATGGAAAGGAATAAGATGCATTCCCGCCAAGCATAAAATGAACTTCAGAGGAACTTCAACATTTCCAAGATACCTAGGACTTCTCAATTGAAGACCCTGGCCATGCAGAAAATTTTCACTCAGAGATCAACTTAATAAATGGAGGAAATTTGCTAATAATCCTCTATTAGCGTATAATGGAAACTATGGTCGTCTCATCTGCGAAGATAAAAATCAAAAGATATATTGTAACTTGGCCATTCTAGGTTTTCCCTTTAGCAGGGAAACATTTTTCAATGAAAGTCGGCTTCCCAACTATCAACATAGCATCTCCCATGAGTCACCAATATTGGAAGAAGAAGATAACCAATGGGAGAATAAACTAGATAATGGGGACGATTTTTCCGATAAACTCTCAATAGCAAATCCTGAAGACCTTTCAGATAGAATGTATGAGTAAAAAAAAAAAAAAAAGGGTGTACTCTATATAATTAGACTCTTTTAGAAATGTTGGAAGCTTTTGGTCTTATAATTGTAGTGTTGTAGTCACAAAGTCCATATTTCATTTACTATTTTGGACTTTTAGCCTCATAGGTTTTTAGACTTTGAATTTTAGACTTTTTGATTCTTTAAGTTTTTGTTAGGAATTGACCCTTTCTAACCAAGATCGTTGAGACATGAAATAACAAACAGGGAGGACAAAAAGAATCAAACAAATCACACACACAAGAACACAAGGATTTACGTGGTTCACCCTAGAATAAGGCTACGACCACGGCTATTGTGGTTTTCACTATGATCAAAAATATACAACTCTCTCTTAAACTAAAAGAAGCGCCCCCTCATCTATTTATAAGTATAGAATTAGGGTTATATGGAAACAACATGGGAATTATGAAAGTACCCAAAACATTTCGGCTGGAGGGGGTAAACCCACCCTGGACCCTCTCTCCCTTAGAGGAGGCCCCCCTATTGGACCCAGTGTTTGAGTGAATAATAAGGTTAAGTGAACAGTACTTATCAGGGTCCACTGACCCAACAATCTCCCACTTGGAACTTGATAACACAAGCTCTTCATCATCTTTATCATATAGAGGAACGCCACAACAACTCGATCTTCCTTCATCAATCTTGAAGGCCAACTGAAGTTGCACACAACTTTAGTTTGTCAATGGTGACTGTCTTGGTCAACATATCTACTAGATTCTTATTGCCTTAGATCTTCTCAAGAGACAAGACTCCATTATCTACAAGTGAACGAATGAAATAGTATCGCAGCTGAATGTGTTTCGTCCTAGAATAAAAAGTCAAATTCTTTGCAAGATGAATAGCACTCTGACTGTCACTTTGCAAAATACTCATCTTTTGTGTCTTGCCCAACTATGCTAGGAAATTCTATAACCAAGTCATCTCTTTCCCAGCTTCAGTAATAGAAAAATACTCAGCCTTTGCTGTAGAAAGGGCCACAATCTTCTGTAACTATGAAATCTAACTCATTGCTGTACCACCCTATGTGTAAACATAGCCAATAGTACTCTTTCTGTTATCCATATCACCAGCCAAGTCTACATCAACATAACCATGTAACTCGATGCCGGTTTGTCTGAAACAAAGGTCATGTCTGTAGTACTACTCAAGTATCTAAGGATCCACTTCACTGCTTCCCAATGCTGTTTGCCTGGATTACTCATGTACTTACTAACCACTCCTACTGCATGTGTAATGTCTAGTCTAGTACAAACCATAGCATACACTATGCTACCACTAACTGAAGCATATGGAACACGTTCCATGTAAGCCTACTCTTCTTCGGACATCGGAGATTGTTCTTTTGGTAAGTCTGAAGTGGCTAGCTAATGGAATACTCACTGGTTTTGCACCATCCATGCTAAACCTCTTGAGAACTTTCTTGACATACTCAGCCTATGACATCTTCAAAGTACCATTTGCTTTGTCCCTGTGAATTCTCATACCAAGGATTTTGTTTGCAACTCCAAGATCCTTTATCTCAAATTGGTTGGACAAAAGTTTCTTCAATATTTTTATCTCTTCAATGCTAGATCCTGTTATAAGCATATCATCAACATATAAGAGCAAAATAATATAACTTTTGTCAAATCTCTTGAAATAATAGCAATGATCTGCTTGACATCTTGTAAAACCGTTGCTACACATAAACCCATCAAACTTCTTGTACCACTGCCTTGGGGCCTGTTTCAAACCATATAAGCTTTTTCAAAGTTTGCATACAAACTCCTCTTTGCCACGTGCCAAGAAACCTTGTGGTTGCTTAATGTAAATTTCCTCCTCCAAATCACCATGGAGAAAAGCTATCTTCACATCCATCTGTTCAAGATGCAAATCTTCAGTAGCTACAATTCCTAGCACTAATCTGATAGCGGTCAACTTCATAACTGGAGAGAAAATTTCAGTGTAGTCAACACCTTCCTTTTGCTGAAATCCCTTTGCAACCAATCTGGCATTGTAGCGTTTACTCCCATCATGTTCCTGGTTGACCCTGTAAACCCACTTGTTGTGAGAAGCTTTCTTACCCACTTGTAATTCAGTTAACTCCCATATCTGGTTTGCCATGAGTGAATCCATTTCATCGTGCATAGCTGACTTCCACTTAATTGAATCATCAACCTGCAAAGTCTCATCATAACTTTTGGGTTCACCCCATCAGACAACAACAAATAATGTAAAGATGGAGACCAACGTTTTGTAGATTTGGACTCTCTTTCTGATCGTCTTAAGTTAGGAGTAGGAGTATGTGGCTCAGTTTGTGGAATAAGATTTTCAGGATTATTCTGAATCCTACTATTCAAATCACTCTCACTAATCTCCTGTAACTTAATATGCTCATGATAAGTAACATATTCATATTCAGATTTAGACACAGACTTATCCCTATCTTTATACATTACTTTCTCATTAAATATGACATCTTTACTTCTGATTATTTTTTGACTTTTAGTATCCCAAAACCGATAACCAAATTAATCAATGCCTTACCCAATAAAAATATATTTAACAGATTTCGAATCAAGTTTACTTCTATCAGCAGAATCTATATGCACATATGAAACACAACCAAATACCTTCAAAAAAATAAAGATTTACCTCTTTACCACTCTAAACTTCTTGTGGTAACTCTCCATCTAATGGAACAGATGGACCACGGTTAATCAGATATGCTGCAGTGTTAATTGCATCTGCCCAAAACATCTTTGGTAATCCGACATGTATCCTTATACTTCTAGCACGTTCATTCAGAGTTCTATTCATGCATTCTGCAACGCCATTCTGTTGAGGTGTCTTTTGATCAATCTTCTCTATTCTAATTCCACTTTCTGCATAATATTTCTTGAAGTCATTATCCTAATATTCTTCTCCATTATTTGATTTCAAGCACTTAATTTTCAGATCCGTTTCAGTCTCTACCAAGGCTTTCCACTTCTTAAAAGTAGTATAAACTTCAGATTTATGTTTTAGAAAATAAACCCATAACTTTCTTGTTGAGTCATCGATAAAGGTAACATAGTATGATGATCCTCCAAGAGATGAAACTTGTGCAGGTCCTCACACATCTGTATGAACCAACTCCAGCTTTTTTGACTTCAGTTTCCTACCATCCTTTGAAAAACTGACCCTCTTTTGTTTGTCGAAAATGCAATCCTCACAAAAGTCAATGTCCACCGATTTTAAATCTGACAGTTTCCCCTTAGATACAAGTACCTTCATCCTTTTTTGACTCATATGCCCAAGCCTTTGGTGCCACAGATTTGAGTTTTCCTTCTCACCAGCAATTGCTACTGCATCCCTATTGTTCGTAGTCATGTAAAGGGTGCCTTCTTTTTAACCACGAGCAACAATCATGGCTCCTTTGGTGATTTTTCACAAACCATCCATGAAGGTTACAACATGACCTTTATCATCAAGTTGTCCAACATAAATCAAGTTTCTTTTCAAACCAGGTATATGTCTGACATTCTGTATCTTCCAAACAGATCCGTTTGACAACCTGATTATTATATCCTCTTTACCCACAATCTTTAAAGGTTTATCATCAGCCCGATAAACCTTCCCGAAATCACCACCAATGTAATTGTCTGTGATTTCTCTCTGTGAAGTAAAATGGAATGATGCTCCAGAATCTAAAATCCAAGATTCAAGAGGGCTGTCAATACTCAAGATCAAAGCATCATAAATCTCCTCCGTTGCAGGATTCACAGACTTCTGATTTTGATCACCTTTGTTCTTATTCGATGTCGGGCAATCTCTTTTTAGATGTCCCTTCGTTCCACAGTTCTAGCAACTCAGTCCCTCTTCAGTTCTTAAGTTGCTTCTATGTTTGGATTTTAATCTATTGCGGTTCAAGTTTCTTCCTACTGATCTTCCTTTGGCTTCTGTATTCAGGGCAGAACCTGATGTTTCCCCTAATTCCCTTATGCGAATTTCTTCACTTAGAATTAAATCTCGAATATCATAGCAATTCGACTTTTCTTCTCCCGAAGAATTACTCACTGTCGTTACAGTACCATTCCAACTTTCTGGTAAACTGGATAAAAGAATCAAAGCCCTAACCTTATCATCAAATTCGATAGATAGATAACTCAATTGTGTTACCACAATATTGAATTCGTTCAGATGTTCAACCACCAAAGCACCTTCTGTCATCCTCAGATTAAACAATCTATGCATCAAATAAACTTTATTTGAGGCCTAGGGTTTTTTGTACATGTTTGAGAGTGCCACCATGAGACCCGCTATAGTATTTTCCTTTGCTATGTTAAACGCAATGTTACGAGACAACGTTAGCCGAATAATAGCGCTTGGTGATCAAGAAGAGTCCACTCAGCATCCTTTATCTTTTTTGGTTTCATCCCTTAAAGGGGCTTAAATAGTTTTTTTTGATACAGATAATCTTTAATCTGCATCTTCCAAAATCTGAAATATGTGCCATTGAATTTATTGATTCTAACCTTTCCGTCTGTAGCCATCTTTCCCACTCGAACCAATACTCTGATACCAGTTGTTAGGAATTGACCCTTCTTAACCAAGATCAATGAGACACGAAATAATAAACAAGGAAGAAAAAATGAATCAAACAAATCACACACACAAGAACACAAGCATTTACGTGGTTCACCTCAAAATAGGGCTACGTCTACGGCTACTGTGATTTTTACTATGATCATAAAAATACAATTCTCTCTTAACCTAAAAGAGGCTCCCTATCATCTATTTATAAGTATAGAATTAGGGTTACATGGAAGCAACATGAGAATTATGAAAGTACCCAAAAAATTTCGACCAAGGGAAGGGCGGTAAACCCCCTCCTAGACCTCCTTGTCATTGGGAGAGGCCCCTCCGAACCCCTTATTGGAACCAGTGTTTGAGTGAATAGTAAGGTTGATTGAACAATACTTATCAGGGTTTACTGACCCAACCGTTTTTGTATCTATGGAAGTTTTCTATAGATTGGCTCTGAAGACTCTCTCCATCATCCAAGCATCCACATGTCCACATCAATAATTGGAATCAAGATGCTCAGAAGAAAATGACAAATTGGTAGTCTGTAGAAGATAACGCCTCTCTTCACCGTGTAACAAAATTCACGTTAAAAAATGACAACAGCTGCTATAATTATTTGTGTCTATAATTATTTGCGTCTGTCAATAGTAAGGCTTCTCCGTCACTCACTACTTTAATAGAGCAGACGACCCCTACCCTGCTCCATTAAAGAAAAGCTATGATAATCCTTACACGTGTTATGGTGTCAAATTTTTATTTTTTACAATCAAGAGGGGGAGGATTGAATGATGTGCGATGGGGCCCAAAGCAATACCCGACATCCTTATCCTAACTTTTTATTGATTCCTTCTGTAGTCGGTGTCTAAGAGAATAGGAACTGTGTCAGAAAAGGTGTATATAATTAGTTTTACAAAGACTTTTTGGTCTTTATCTTTATTAGTTTGTAGACTTTGGACGTATTAGTTCAATAGATTAGGTATAGGTTAGCTTTTTGGTTTTGTTTTTCTTGAAGATGTATTGTATATAAATTGGCATTCATACCAACGGATAAAGCAATGTAATTTCTCTCCACTCTTCTTTGCAAAAATTCTCCAACTTCTCTACTCAAGTCTTTGTCTAAAAAATTCCAAGTTTTCAAGTCTTTGAAGGTTTTCTAGTTTCCCAAAGTCTGTAACATAATCTTTGTAAGTATAATGTACATTACTATGAAGTGTCGGTAGTCTCTCTTTTTCCTTAGATATTTCAAAAGGGTAACTCTTTTGTTCTAAAATTTATTTTCTTTTTGGAAAACTAAGTTTATGGAATGCTTGTTTGCTCATTAATATTACATGCTTTGAACCTTCATAGTATCTATTAAAAGTAGAAAACAATAGATACTATGAAGGTTCAAAGGATGTAATATTAATGAGCAAGCAAGCATTCCATAAAGTTAGTTTTCCAAAAAGAAAATAAATTTTAGAACAGAAGAGTTACCATTTTGAAATATCTAAGGAAAAAAAGAGACTACCTACACTTCATATTAATATACATTATACTTACAAAGATTATGTTACAGACTTTGAGATACTAGAAAACCTTCAAAGACTTGAACACTTGGAATTTTTTAGACAAAGACTTGAGTAGAGAAGTTGGAGAATTTTTGCAAAGAAGAGTGGAGAGAAATTACATTGCTTCATCTGTTGGCATGAATGACAATTTATATACAATACATCTTCAAGAAAAACAAAACCAAAAAGCTAACCTATACCTAATCTATTGAACCAATACGTCCAAAGTTTACAAACTAATAAAGATAAAGACCAAAAAGTCTCTGTAAAACTAATTATATACACCTTTTCTGACACACTTCTTATTCTCTTAGACACCGACTACAGAAGGAATCAATAAAGAGTTAGGATAAGGATGTCGGGTATTGCTTTGGGACCCATCACACATCATTCAATCCTCTCCCTTTTGATTCTAAAAAATAAAAATTTGACACCATAACACGTGTAAGGATTCTCACAGCTTTTCTTTAATGGAGCAGGGTAGGGGTCATCTGCTCTATTAAAGTAGTGAGTGAAGGAGAAGCCTTACTACTGACAGACACAAATAATTATAATAGCTATTGTCATTTTTTGACGTGAATTTTGCTACACAGTGAAGAGAGGCCTTATCTTCTACAGACTGCCTATTTGTCCTTTTCTTCTGAGCATCTTGATTCCAATTATTGATGTGGACATGTGCATGCTTGGATGATAGAGAGAGTCTTCAGAGCCAATCTATAGAAAACTTCCGTAGATTCAAAAACTTAAAGAGTCAAAAAGTCTAAAAACCTATGAGGCTAAAAGTCCAAAATAGTAATGAAATATGGACTTTGTGACCACAACACTACAATTATAAGACCGAAAGCTTCCAAGATTTTTAAAATAGTCTAATTATATAGAGTACACCTTTTTTTTTTTTTTACCCATACATTCTATCTGAAAGGTCTTCAAGATCTGTTTATGAGAGTTGATAGTAAAAATCATCCCCATTATCTAGTTCATTCTACCATTGATTATCTTCTTCTTCTAGTATTGGTGACTCATAGGAGACACTATGTTGATAATTGGGATACCGACTTTCATCGACAAATGTTTTTTTGCTGAAGAGAAAACCTGGAATGACCAAGTTACAGTATATTTTTGATTTTTATCTTCGCAGATAAGATGACCATAGTTTCCATTATACGCTAATAGAGGATTATTAGCGAATTTACTCCATTTATTAAGTTGATCTCTGAGTGAAAATTTTCTGTATGGCCAGGGTCTTCAATTGAGAAGTCCTGGGTATCTGGAAATGTTAAAGTTCCTCTAAAGTACATTTTATGCTTGACGGGAATGCACCTTATTCCTTTCCATTCTAGTAACTTGCTATCAATTGATACTTCTACAAATGGATGACGTTCTTCCATTACATAAAGTACTGAATGGGCAAGTTTATTCCCAAAATTATCTGTCTGTTCTGGATTTGAAAAAATTATTCTAGAAACAAAGTCATAATCTAACAATTGTGCAGCTGTTAGATGACGAGTTTTGCCTCTAATGTTTATCTCTAGTGGCTCAAAAGTTGCTAGATTTATCTGGCAAAGACAGATGCTGAAATCGAGATTACACTGACATCTTCCAAAACATTCTGGTCTTTCTTTACATTGTCCTTCTTGTAAACATGGTCGTTCTTCATCATCGTAGAAATAAGTCCATTGATATGCCATACCGGGGCACAGAACTCCTGCTATGGAATGGTCTTGAAGAAACTGTTGTATAGTGATTAGCTCACTATTTTTCCTATCTTCGGCTAGGGTGTATATATAAGGTTTAAGGTCTTCTTTTTCTTGGCTTTTCTAAAAAAAAAAAATTGAATGATAGAATGCTTGAAAAAATACATTATAGCACTCAATTGTTCAAATTCCTCATTGGTGAGTTGTTTGATTTCTAGGTTTGGAAGGGAAGTGGGTGCTTTATTTGAAGTTAACTTTTTAAGCTGGCTGGTTAGGTTTTGAATGGTTACTCTTAATGGTTTTTCCTCGTCTCGGAGCTGGTCTAGCTTTTCACTGGCCTTTTTTGCCTTTATCCATAATTTTCTTGAAATTTTTGGTAAGGCCTCCACAATGTCTACACAATTGAAGAGAATTTTGAGAATCTGGCTGAGGGTTTGTACTACTGCTTCTTGTTATCTGACTAATTGGAACTCCACTTGTTGCAAGAATGGTTGACTACATCTTGCTCAATGTGTTCCGATAATCTTTAGTTATTTGGCTAATAAAATAACTGGTTCATATTTGTCTGCGGGCATATGTACTGGCTGACTCAAAATCATAAAATCCTTTGAACTGAGGTGACGGAAAGTTTTTAACTAAAGTTTCAACTTCTATCCAGTCATGGTAAATACCAAGCTTGGTTCCTTTAGCTACTACTTAGAAAGAAAAGTTTTTAAACAAAGGTTTATTTTGGATTTTTGAAAAATATATACTGAGAGAATTTAAACTTGACAAATGTTTAGCTAGGTGGTTAAGGTTATTCCAAAGGTTATCTAAAAGACGCTGTTGAATTGGGTCTAGCTGGATTCCTGTTAATGGTTTGAACTTGGTTCTGCTTTCATAAATAGGAAGAGCAAATCCCCCAAAGTTCATTGTTTTGGTATTCTCCGTTAACTGGACAAAAATTAAACTGGTTATTTTCTTTTTCTAAATAAATTTTCCTACTTAGCCAATCTGTTAACTTATTATCACTCCCTTTAATATATTCAAATTCCACTTTATATCCCTGTCCTACTATACAATCTAAAAATTTTGCCCATCTTCTACTACTAAGTTTACGCTGATTAAGTTTATTGTGAAATTTAACTATAGCTTCGCAGTTAGTTCTAATTGTAAAAGGCTTATGCAAAAATAATCTAAATTTGTTTATTGCATTTACTACCCCTAATATTTCAAAATCGAGTTGTATCTTTTACTTTAAATTTTCCAGAACTGTATCTACAAATGTGCTCTTTATTTTTACTATCATATTTGATAGGTTTAGCTAATAGTACCGTTCCCCATTCTAATTGGCTTGCGTCAGTTTCTACGACTATATATTCAGATTCTAATGGAAGTTATAAATTGGGTAAATTTCTACAAATATCTTTAATTTTTCTTACTAAAGCTATATCTTGTTGGTTAAAATATTTTTGTCCTATAGGTGTAATCTTTCTATATAGAGGTCCTATTATCTTGCTAAGGTTAGGAATGTACATTCTTGCATAATTTAGAATTCCTAAAAATGATTGAAGTTGTTTTGTATCTTCTAATTTATCTGGATAATCTAAAATTTTCTTAACTATGTGGGGTTGTAGTTTGATCTTTCCATCTCCTAACTCCATTCCTAGAAATTCTATATGAGGTTTATTTAATACCATTTTTCTTTTACTAATTATTATTCCATTGTTTATAAATTCTTCTAATACTACATATAAATGATCTATGTGACTATTTTTATCTGGGCTAAATACTAATATATCATCTATGTACACCAATACAAAACTATATTTGTTAAATATACTATCTATCTTACACTGAAATATAGAAGGTGCATTTTTAAGTCCAAAAGGCATGACTAGCCATTCATGATGTCCTTGTGGGCAATAAAAAACTGTCCAAGGTATGCTTTCCTTTTCCATTTTTATTTGCGAAAATCCTGACTTGCAATCAAATTTGCTAAGTATTTTTGTTGTCTGTGTTCTATGTATGAGTTGATCTTTATCTAGTATATTGTACTTATCATCTTCTGTGTTGTCATTTAACTTTTTATAATTTATAACCATTTTAGCTTTCCCTCTTTTTATCTCTGCATGATTTCTTACCATGAATGCGGCACTTCTATGTGGACTACTACTAGGTTGAATTACTCCTAATTCTAATAACTCCTTAATCTGTATTCTAAATTCTTCTATATCTGCTGACGTATGATCTATTTGTGCTAATGTGATCCTATAATCTTCATTTTTTATATTTAAACTAGCTAAAACTTTATTTCTTTCTAGTATTTCATGGGTTGTTCTCCTAAAATTTCTGTTGTTTTAGTTAATCTTATTATTTCATCCAAAACATTTTCTATTCTTCTATATACTGGTTTTTGCTTCAGTTTTTCTATTTTTGCGAAAATTAATTCTAAGTTAATAATTTGTTGAAATTCTTCTAAGCTCCAATAGTCACATTTTTCTTCTAATTCAAAATCTTCTATTCCTCAATTATCTAAAGAAGTATTTGCTATCTCCACATTTGGTATATACTTTTGGGCTAGCTCAGGAAAAATATTTCTACTAGGAAATAAAAAACTAGCGGGAACGGAATCTACTCCTATGGTACCACTACGCTTTGTATGTAACTCTGATGAATGGGCAATGGTGCTAAGGGCATATGTTGTTGGTGTATGTATTGTTCGTTTGAAGAAACTGACGCTATTATAGCTGATAAACATGCCACCATGTAGACTAAGTATGAAATTAAGGCCTAATATGAAGGGATGATTTTGTCCAGCATTTCCAATCCAAACTTGGGGTAAAGGGAACCATTCTATATGTTGAGTTTGTGAGCCTATATGATGAAAACTGATTTGTGCTCCATTAATGCAATATGTATATGTCTATCTAGTGCCATCGGCTATATTGACTAAAGCTGGGGTTACTAAAGGCGAACTCTACCCTGGTGGAACTATATGTTGTTCAATGTATGATTTACTAGCTCTGGTATCTATCGTGACATTTACACTAAGAGTTTTTTCTACAAACTTGATTACACAAGAGATCTCAACTAAATTTAGCTTGGGTATGATAGGGTAATTAAATGGAAATATGCGTTGTCAGACTGTGCTTGGGAATATTGATTAAAGGGTTGAGAATCAACGAGGTTGACTAATTCTAAAGAGTGCATATGTTTTTCAATAAGTTTATCTTTTAAGGGGTATTTAGTCTGAAATTGTTCTAACTGCTGTTTAAGCTGTTTATTTTCTAATCCTAAACATTCTATATCAAAATTAGCCTTAGTTTCTATCTCATGTATTTGTAGTCTAAGTTCTCTTACTTGTATCTCTAATTCTCTAATTGTTTAGTGTAATTCTTTGTTTTCTAGACTATGATCTTCTCGCATCTCCTCTTTATTTTGTAATGTTACCTTGTGTGTCATATTTTATTTTTCTAAACAAACTGTACAATAAGTTATATTGCATAATAAACATTGAACTCTCTTATGTTTAGCTAGAAACCAATTACAATAACTGCATCTAGTGGTATCAAATCCTAGTCCAATCCTAAAGTTATGCTAACATTCAGTATCTGGATTGCATTCCATCATCATAAGGAAACTATTATGGGAAGAGAGTAATCCTATTTCTTGGTTAAGTTTTTCTAAAAGATTGTCTATATCTGTATCACTTTCTAAATCACTATCTGAACTTATGGCTTCTACTTGATATTTATAATCACTGGCTATGATATAGACTTCTGAGTCATCACTGCTTGTGCTTACTATATCTTCTTCTAAATCTTCTATAATATGTAATCTTTCTATCTGTTTATTAGTATTAGGCTTATGTCTTTTTGGGCAGTTTTTTGCAAAATTAGGTTCTCCACATATAAAACAATTGCATTTTTTACTACTAGGTTTCCTAACATATCATTGTTTTCTTTTATCTTTCTCTTCCTTAGGTAGTCACATATAATTTATTCTATTAAAAGTTTTACTTTTTCTAATGAATTTGTGTTTATATTTTCTCTTCCAATACTTTTCCTTTTTATATTTCCCATATTTTTTTTTTTTTGTATTTTTTCCTATTATATTTATCTTCATATTGCTGAGGAGTTTATATTATGCTATAGTTTTATTTTTTCAAATCTTTCTGTATTTTGACTTCTATATATTTTTCTCTAAGCCTTTGTAATGTAAAAACTATTTTAAGTCCTATTCCTAAAGCTCCTCCTATATTTACTTCTCCTGTGGTTACTCTTGCTAGTAAACTTGCATAATAAATTGACCATTGATTTTCTATCTCTCTTCCTAGTTCTTCTGGTAATTTTCTAAAATATTTATTTCCTATTTCTTCATCAAAACTTTTTTCAATTCTGGCTGCTATGGCTAAATATTCCTTGCTAAATGGTATAACATATTTCCAACTTCTTAATGTTATCTGATCTAACTCTGTTAATGCTACGCTTTGAATATAATTGTTTCTTCTAGAAGGGTTGTATCCTATAAGCATTTCTTTTATAAAACTAGTAAAATTTCATGGGTCATCTCCTAATCCTTTAAGCTATCTAATGGTCTCCTCGTATTTTCTTTTAAACGTTAAATATATGTTAAAAACTTGAATCTCCTAAAAGTGTTTCCATATAGTCCCACATATCATTTCCTTCAAAGGGATTATTCATCCATGCCTTTACTGCATCTTTTTCCCATTTTTCTATCACTTCTTGCCATATCTGTGGGTCGAATTTAGCTATGTCTAAAAGGGTTCCTTGGTTGGTTGATGGTTGTAATTGTATGCTCATATATGGTTGTCTTCGTTTTCCATGAAACTTATACTGTTTATTAGGATCTACCTTACTATGTCTTGTATTGGTTAGTGGTCTCCCTCCTCTTACTTCAAATTGCATTGGTTCTACTGGTTCTTCTACCGTAGGCTGTGGGTTACTGGTTCCTATGCTTTCTGTTGTTTGAGTGTTCATATAAAAGGCGTCTTCTAAGTTAGACTGTTTTGGTATTTTAAAAATTTTACTAGGATGTATTTTATCTTCTAAATATCATCTACATATTCGGTATGAAATTCTTGATCTAAAAATGACACTGCTTCGTCATGGGTATCTCTCATAGCTATATATTCATAGTATTTGGTATCTAATATTTTATTCATATCACTTAGAGTAAAATTTTCCAAATCTATTTCACCTATATTGTATATCTTATTTTGTAATATTGTTTTTTCTTCTGTCATATTCAATAAAGCTGATTTATGCCACTACGATTATCTTGATTTTTTTCCCTATGTATGTTACTAAATTCATCATCTTGGGATTTTTGTGGTGCTACATATGTGTATTGAGTAAATCTTACTACATAACTTCCATTTGCTTTTTGATATAATAAATTATCTTGAGGGGCTAATCTCTTTTGTCCTAGGAAATCTCCTAAATTCCAATCTAGTGCTGCATTATCTTCAGAACTATATTTTTTAGCTAGTAGTGCCTTTATTCCTTTTGCGCCTAATATCTTAACTATTTGATCATTTGTAAGTCTATAATGGGTATTGCTTTATGAGACTGCTAAGCCTAAAAACCCTATGCGAACCAATAAATTCTTTTCTCCCTTTTTCATTTTATATCCTCTACTTTTTATTCCTATTTTTATCTTTTTTATGAAATTTCGAGGTTGGTAAAAGGAAATCTGTTGTAAAATAAACTTTTCCTTCTTTTGAATTCATATCTAATTCATAGCTGCCTAAAATACTGTGTCCTACATCATCAAACCTATCATCATAACAACATACAAAGACTTTTGCTTCTAAGTTTTCTCTGGTTAAAGCCTTAACTCCTATTACAACTAATCCTAAGTGGGTCATTTTGAGATGTTCATTTACATCATAATTATAACTTTCTCTATTTATTAAATTTAGCTATATTTTTTCATCTTCTTCAGTTACACTAATCATTTGTTCACCATAGTGTTTAAATAAATATGATTTTTTATGAACTTTTCCTAGCTTATATACATACTTAGCTGGAATTAACTCTAGTTTTCCTTTTTAAATTTTTCTATTTGTTGTTCTACATCTATAAATTCTTCTACTTTAATATCCTGATCCTCATTACGCTTTTTACTGCTACTTCCTTTTACTAACTATTTAAACATTTTTATTTTCTATAAATTCTACAAACAGGTTTTCTTACTGCTAATTCTGATGGTAATTTAAGCTTTTCAAAATATTTAGCTATATCTTCTTTGTTTATCTGAGACTGGGCTTTGCTTGCTAGTCCTTCTACTTCCTTTCCTTTTTGAAGTACTAATCTTTCTAACGAAGTGAAACGATTTTCTAAACTGCGTAGTTGTTTTGATAATTCCTCAAATTTTTCACACAACCGGATAAGAAATAAAATTTCTATATTATTTTGTCTTACAAATATTTTATCTGACTGATTTATTCCTTGATAGCTACTAATTCCCTCAGGATTATTATGAAAGTCTTCTGCTTGTTTTAAAATGGCCTGGTAATCTCTGTTAGATTTTTTTTTTTTTTTTTTATCACTACTCATAAATTAAGATTTTATTAGTTGTTCTAAAATTTTTAATTTTTGTTTTAAATTATCTTGAATTTGGTTGATCAGCTCTATTTGTCTAGCTATTTGATTTATCTCATTATAAAATTTTTCAATTATTTGCTTAAATTCTATCTCTATTTGCTTCGAACTACTAATATTTATAACTGAAATTAGAATTTCTATTTCTAGCTTAGTGGGAAATTTTTCTAAATGTAAATCTATTCGTTTTTGTAGATTGAGCTACAATGATCTTGGATATAATCTAATTTTTTTTTTATCTTGATCCTTAATTATACTGCAAGTATTACGACGATGGTCTATAGACGAAGTAAAAAGATATTAATTTTATCTAAGTCCTTTTTAATATTTTCTGCGAAATTAATCTGATGATCTATAATACTATTTAGCTGAGAATTATGTTCGTTATGGAGCTGATATGTAAAAGTACCTTCAAAATTACAACGAAATTTATTTTTATCTATATTAAGGCGATGGTTATAATTACTGAGTTCTAAATCTAAGTATTCTACTTTTTTCATTCACAAAATTAAATCCTACTTTAAAATTATTGAAAGCTACTATAATATGAAACTTATAATTAAATTATCCAATAATAAAAACTACTCAATTTTCGTAAGCAAAATGCATAAACTAACTTAATATTATTAAAAAAAATCAAAATTTAATTTAATTTTAAGTAATAGTGCAAAAGACAAATTGAAATTTTTTTTTTTTATAAAATAAATGAGCATTTGTTTTTGTGTGTGGTAGTTATCTTGTTCAATTTGTAATCATAGCATTCATAGAAAACAAAACTATAATTTTAAATTGAATAATTTAGTATCCGTATACTTTAAATTCAGTTTCTTAATTTAGTTTTTTCATATAAAATTTTGTTAATTTTTTCTGGATGTACATCTTAAGAAAATGATAAGTGTCTTAAAATCGTTGACTATAACTTTTAACTTGAACGAAAAGGCCAAACAAAACCTAAATTTAAAACATAAAAATCAAATTATTCAGCTTAGTAAGTCTCTGAGTTAATTTTTGACATAATCCTATATATTTGGTTGTAGACGAGCGGTTAAAGCTATGATCAGCCAATGGAGGAATGGATTGATCAAAGTCATCCTCACCATCAACAAAATGACCAACCCACTTTCTATTTGCTTCTTTCTCCGTTCCCCCTCTATCAGGATAGATTCTTACAGCAAGATAGTCTTTTCTTTCTTTTTATTTTTTCAAACAATAATAATGGATATAAAATTTGGGGGAATTAACAAACTCGTTGAAAGTTGAAAAAAAAAAAAAAAATCAAATTAATGGTAAAATTTATAAATTTTACTTATTAAATTCATAATTTTTTCCAAGTGTTTTTAATTTTTTTTGTAAAAGCTACCTATTTGTAATTTCTCCTAAAATTTAAAATGCACATCATTTGATCACAATTTGAAATACAAATTTCACGTTTAGTGAGAAACTTATTAAATGTGTGGGTTTCATTTTATGTGGAGTTCAATATTTTATTTCAATGTTTATTTATGGAGGAGGATTCCTTCCAATTTAGATTTTGGATTAGTGGGCGTTGTTCGGGCCCTTGGAGTACCATTTGTTTTGTTGGGTATTTCGTGTATTTTATCCACAAAGAAAAATTAAGTTAATCCGATAATCGTAACTTGTTCAATTTATTGTGTTTGTCACTAAAACAATGTATGGTTTATTTTAAAAAAACACAATTGTTGCCTATTTTTTTAGTGAAAAATTAAACAAACAATTATCAGAATAACCTAATTTTTTTTGTGTGGATGAAATATACAAAATACCTGATAAAATAAACGGTTCAAATAATCGAAACGAGACCTAAACAACACCCTCCAATCTAGATTTTGGATTGGCGGGGATCCTTCTCCTTTATTTATTATTTACACTAGCTTTAGTCACTTTAACATTATTTAAAAGCAGGTGAACGTAATTATGTTAAATTTATAAAACTTATTATATTTTTACTAAATCTTAGAAAATATAAGTATAATTTACCCTTGTATTTAAACAGTGGAATTCATTATCTTATGTGGTCTTATTATTAGTCAGTGGTAACAAATGACTAGACATAATACTACCCCTAGCATCATAAAAGAAAAAAGTTACTTGTACAAAAATATAATACAAAAATTTGTAGAGAAAAAATATATTGAATTTCTCTTACGGATTTCGTTTCAATGATTTGAATCGTTTATTTTATTACATTTTTCTCTAAAAAAATGAATAAGTATATTTTTAAAAATAAACATTCATTTTTTTTAGAGGCAAACGCGATACAATGAAAATGCTATGATTATCGAATCATCTTAATTGTTTTTCAAGGTTACTATACGCAGAGCACCCTATAAAATTAGTATTTTGTGGGCTTACATAACAGTCAAATTCAGATTTTGAACTTAAAAAATTTTATATTAAAAATAAATAAATATATTTGTGCACAAATTTATTTTGAATAATCCTTGCCATATTTAGAATGAATTAAAATTGCACTTCTAATTTTCTATGCATATTTTTGTATTTTTAATTTGTTTTTGTGCAAATATGTTTACAATAAAAAACGTAACAGTCATAACCATACAACAAGGAATAGCCATTCAACAACTAGCTTGATATAAATGTATGAGAAAATATTATTTTGACTTCTAAATTATTATTAAAAAATTAATTCAATCTCTATTATTTTAATAATATCAATTTTGTATTTGAATTATTCGTTTTTGCATTAATTTTACTCACCATCAATTATGATCTATGATTAAACAGAAGTTGCTGATATGGCATCGAAACTTCATTTGAAGTTTCATTTTATCCCTCAAAATATTAATTAGATTCCTGAATAAAATGAAGTTTGGCAGTCTAATTGATATTTTAGAGATAGTTTGGGGATAAAATAATATTTCAAATGAAATTAGGGTGCTATGTCACCAACTTTTGTTTGAAGAATATAAATGCCATTTAACAGCGATGATAGACAGTAGTAGCGAGATGGTCGTGGTGGTAAGTCGTTGTGGATAATAACCTCTCTCATTTGTATTATACTAGATCAATAACATTGAAATCAAGAACTCAAACAAAAAATAAAAAATTTAAAAAAAAAAAACGAAAAAAATAATTTCTAGTTCAAATTCTAACTTTTACACAGTGAAGCTCACATTTAGATTAAATTTAGACCAAAAACTTTTTTTTTTGGGGTCTTTTCTGTGTCTAACTACCTGGTTCCTAAATTCATCATGACATATAGTTTGGGAAGGATTTTTTTTGTCCTTTTTTTTGTTTTTTTTTTCACAAAAAGATAAATTGGTTACAAAATAAAAATAAAAAAAACCAAATCTAAACAAAATATCACATCAAACCCCATAATCATTTCACTTTTTCTCTCATAAACATCACATCTAACCACAAAAAAATCCAACTATCTTCTCAAACACAAAAGTTTTTTTCTCCAATAATATCCTACAACTAAAAAAACCTACAAAAAAACCCACTTCCCAAACACCCACACAATGAACAAATCATAAACCACTAAACTCCAGAACATAGAACAATGAAGCAACCAAGTTTCACATATATGATATATGGATTAAAACAACCACTTAGAGTCAAACCAACAACTAAATAATCTTCAAGGCTATACATATAGTAACATGAAATTTATTCTGGGAAAAAAATAGAAAGAAGTGCACTCAAACAACTACACCCACCCACCCATGCAAACACTACAAAGACAGATAAGGGAAGAAAGCAAATCATTGTGATTTCACTTCCCAGTATACTTATTATATTGAGCCACTCTCACTGCTATAGCTGCTAGTACATTCTCTTTGGTCATATCAACGAATCAAAAATAAGCATGTGTCCAGTTCTTCTTGAACAACAAAACTCCAATAACTCTCCATAACCCTGTGGCATAGCCACTCATTATAACCAAGTAAAACCATACCTTTTCAGACACATCTCCTTCATATGTTTCTTCATGACTTGTGGATGGTCGAGCAGGTTGAGAATTTTTGTCACCAGAGCATTTCTTTGGTACAAAAGCTCGACCAAGTTCACTATTGCCAACGCTAATAGAAGGGTCATCAAGAGTTTGGAGCTGATTACCAGTTGGAATACGTCCTGAGAGGTTATTGTATGATAAGTTCAAGCGGCTCATAAAACTCAAATTTGACATGCTCTCTGGAATTGTGCCTGAAAGTTGATTGTTAGAGAAATCAAGAGATATCAATGACTTTAAGCCACCGATCTTCTTAGGGATGCTTCTTGTCAAATTATTATGCGATAAATTAAGCCCAAGCAAACCTGAAAGAAGTGAGAGCTCTTCAGGGATCGTTCCAGTCAGATTATTCCTCGAAAGATCCATGTTCACTAGATATGCTAGTATAGTGCTGTATTTGAGTTCATTTCCGTTCATGACTTGTATCATGTTCTCAGATAACCATTGTGCATCCTCAAGGCTTATAGGTTCACCCAACCGTTGTGTATACTCAAGTCTTGAAGATTCATCCAAGACCATACCAGTGAGATTGCCAAAACAGCGAAGGATGGTTTTTTCTAAGTTATTGTTTGCAAGGTCTATGATTTGGAGACTTAACAGTTGGCATAACGGTAAAGGAATCTTGCCATTAAACATATTCTTGTGCAGTCTCAGAATTCTCAAGGAATCTAGTTCTCCAATCCATTCAGAAATGTTTCCAGACAATCCATTCTCACCAAGATCCAAAACTGCTAAAGCTGTGCAATTTTTCAAACCCATAGGAATCTCTCCATAAAGACTATTGTTATTCAAATGTAACCATTGCAGCGTAGACAAATGTCCAATAGAGCTTGGAATAATCCCTGAAAGCTTGTTAGATGAAAATTTCATAACCTGTAGCATTGGGATTTTCCCTGAATCCCCCCAACACTGAGGAAGATTTCCAAATAACATATTCTTAGAGAGATCTAATTCCTTCAAAGTCCAAATTTTGCACAATGAATTGGGTATCAAACCATTTATCAAATTGTCAGCTAGTGACAAAGTCTCCAAAGTAGGCACCATATCACCAATATTTTGTGGAAGGGGTCCTGAGATATAGTTATGGGAGAGGTCAACTTTGTTTAAAGTGGAAGGCAATTTCGGAATGGTTCCACTGATATCGTTATGACAGAGATCTGATGTCCAGAGAGGCATGTCAAGAAGCCATTTAGGGAGGGTTCCTGATATGCTAGTATTGGAAAGATCCAATTCAACAACTTTCTTTTGTGTTTGAAGCCATTAAGGAAATTGAATTTCCACTCTGGAGGACCCCATTAGAATGGATTTCAATTGAAAAGGAGGTATCCAATCAGATTTCACCTTCAATGTCAAGAAGGCAAAACTTGTTCTCAATTCGTCCAACATTGAGAGGTTGGCAAAATGAGTTTCAGAAAGTACTACGCCTTCCAGGGAATTAAAAGAGAGATCTAAGATCATGAGATTTGATAATTGTCCAATAGAAACAGGAATGGTTCCATTTAGCTTATTGTAAGAAAGATCTAGTATTCTCAAGGCTGATAAGTTCCCTAGCGACAGTGGGATGATCCCAATAAACTGATTATAACCGAGGATTAAATTATGCAAATGTGACATTCTTCCCAACCATGCTGGAATCGAACAGTTAAAGAAGTTACTTGAAAGATCAAGGTGTTTCAATTTCTTAAGTTGTCCCCACCAATTTGGTAAATGACCAATGAAACCATTACCACTTGAACACAATGTCTCTAAATTGTACATGGTGCAACTGGAAAAATTTCTCATTTTGTCAAATCTGTTGTCACTCATATCAAATGATCTCAAACTACATTGATTCGACATTAGACTCAACATCCCACCAACATCATGAAATGCATTGTTGCCAAGATTGAGATGTTCAAGGCTTTTAAGCTTTTCCAGATAGAGAGGAATAGAAGAATTAAACTGATTACCATAAAGATCAAGGACTCTTAAAGAAGTCATGTTCCTAAGGAGACTCGGAAGTTCTCCTTCAAATGAATTAGAGCTAAGGTCTAAGTATTGAACATTAGAAATAGTAGAATTCACATGCATATGAGATAAATGAATGGCATCAAGTCCGCAATTTGATGAACGCAACTCTAGTAAACAAGGAATCATGTTTAGAACCTTGTGTAAACTTTGCGTTTGATGAAGATTCATGTAACTCAAGTCAAGGTATTGCAATGATGAAAGACGAGAAATCCATGTGAAATCATCTATAGTTACTTCAGAATTACTATTAAGATCAAGAACACGCGAGCTAGAAAGATTTCCGAGATGATGGGGAACTATTCCACTGAACTCTGCATAAGACAGGTTGAGATATTTCAATTGAACTTTGGGATTGGGCTTCGGTGAAAATAGTTTCCGCTCAAGTCCAAGTGAATCAAATATTTCAATTGAAGCAAACAAGGGTGCACTTCATTAGCTACTAACCAAACAGAAGAGTTGTACTCTGGTGCGTAGAAGTTTACACGGAGATCAAGCCCAACAATGTGGCCAGTAATTTCATCACATTGTACTCCTTTCCAACTGCAACAATCTTGGCCATGCCAAATGATAGTCGACCTGTATGGTCTGTGAAACTATCTTTGAACTTTAGAAGAGCTTGTCTCTCTTCTTCTATGCAACCAATGGTTGAAGCATTGCCCAAACAGGACAATGTTGTTTCATTGAAAAGCAAAACAACTAAAAGGAGTCCAATAGTGGAGAATTTCCTCATATTGAACTTCATCTAGTTCTCAAAGGCACACAAGACAATGTAATTGGAAACAACAATGCTAGGTATCATGAAAACCTTTCATGAAAATAATCATGAAAGCTTTGTGACCCTTGAATTACACTTAGAATAAAGCACCACACACTAATCAAGATAATCCAAGGATCATAAATCTTTCATGATCATTTTCATGAAAAAGATTTATGATCCCTAACTTTTTCATGAAAATGATCATGAAAGATTTATGATCCTTGGATTATCTTGATTAGTGTGTGGTGCTTTATTCTAAGTGTAATTCAAGGGTCACAAAGCTTTCATGATTATTTTCATGAAAGGTTTTTCATGATACCTAGCATTGCTGTTATTAATTAGACCATATTGATACAAAATTAAAAATTAAAGGTTAAAATTGAACCAATTAAAAATGTAGAAATTAAAATGACACAAGTAAAAAAATGTAGGAACTACTAATATAATTTCTCCTATAAAAAGACATGACAAATCAATTGAATAATTTTAATTACCCACAAAATTTAATCAAAATTTAATATAGAAAATAGAGGGTTGGGCATAGTTTAAAGTTAGTATTTTATCATTTTATACATTTTAATTCCAGATAAATTTTTGAAATTTTTGAATTTTTTTTTTTTTTTTTTTATGAGTAGTGATTTAGAGCTCTCAATCAAAGCTCTACTAATGTGGAAAAAAAAAAAAAAAAACACAAAAACACAGGCCGAAGCATCAACAAATTAGAGTGAGCAACTACCAACCCCACATTGAATTATTTCTTTCCAAAGTGGGTCCATAAATTTGGAAGAAAAAAAAAATTAGAACACCATGTAGAATTTTCTATCAAAAGGTTAGATTTACTCAAATCATAAGGTCATAAAAAAAAATTCATTATACATTATTGATCTAATATTCTGAATTTTTTTTTTTTTTTTTTTGAGAAGGACAGCTATCATATTGCAATATTGTAAACTAAATGTTAGTTGAATAATTTGTTACTCACATTAATCTGGAAAGTATAGTTTAGAGCATAGATTTGAAGTCAGTATTTTATCAATCATGGTAAAAATGAATCTTGTTCATATATTTTCATTCGAGATGAATTTTTGAATATATATTTTTTTAAATATATGATAAAATAAAAGATATTTATATTTAAGAAGGTGATACTTTTTTTCCGAGACAACTACCAACGACTCGGAAGATGCATTGTTATAATTCTCATGACTTTAACACCATCATGACTTTAGAAGAGCTAGTCTCTCTTCTTCTATGCAACCAATGGTTGAAGCTTTGCACAAACAGGAAAATGTTGTTTCATTGAAAAGCAAAACAACTAGGAGTCTAATAGTGGAGAATTTCCTCATATTGAACTTCATCTAGTTCTCAAAGGCACACAAGAAAATATAATTGGAAATAGGATCACAGAGTACAGAATGGTGGATCTTATAGCAGTATCATCTACTCCGTTGAGGAAATGCAAGTTCCAGTTGCAATATAGAGGGAGGCAAATTATAAATTGGTTTCTATAATTTTAATTGATTTGATTTTAATTTTGATTTTAAATTTATAATTTTGTAACTTATAGTATATATATATATATATTTTTATAAAAAATACGCATAGAAATAGTATGTGTTATATTTTTAAAGGCAAAATTATGAACTTAATTTAATTCAGTGAGTTAATTTCATCTAATTCAGTGATCATTTTCTATCAAAAATATAAACGGCATTATCAATTTGATCAAATTGACAAAAAATCAAAAATTAAAGATTAAAAATGAACTAATTAAAAATAGGAAAATTTACCCATAAATCTCATATGGAGGAATGTTAATCCATTTAGTCCTAGGAGTTTTCTTATAGACGGATTGGTCCTAGTTATTTTTAAGAATATTTATGTTTTTACTGGAGTACCCTTATGTGTGATTTATTTTGGGAACAAATTGGTGCGTGTCTGTGATTTGGTTGGTAAGACATGGAAGATAATATTCCATGTGTGAGATTTGGTGGAGTGTATCACGGTGGATGTGGTTTTATTCACCTTTTGGATTGTTTAGTATTGGTTTTGCCATTTTCGAAAGGGAACAGGGGTTTACAGAAAGGTGTTTGTTTCTTTGTTCTGTAATCTGGCACGATGACATAAGGTTTGTACATTGTTTCTGGTTTTTTCTTTTTCCACGTGGGTGTGATGTGTGTGTTTCGTTGGATGGGGGGGATGGGTAGTCGTTATTTGTTTGGGGATTTTTTTTCGGTGTTTGATTCTTTGACAGGGTTGTTCCCGTTTGGTGTTTTTTTTTTTGGTTGGGTGTTTATTTTCCATTGTACACTAAGAAATATTCACATTGATGCAGTGGATTTTCTGTTCACCCAACCTAAAAAATCCACTACATGAAAATCCATTGCATGGTGTTAATATTTATATTGAAAATTACACCATGTTTATTTACCAGTGTACTCTAAAAATATTCACATTAATTGGGAGATGGGTATTCGTTATTTGTTTGGGGTCGTGCGTATAGATTGTTGTGTGTGTTGCTAATGGCAAGTGGTCACATGAATTATGGATTTGGGTTTTTTTTTTTTTTTCATTATCCTTGCCGGTGGTGTTTGTATGTTGTGATTTGTATGAACGTTATCCGTATGGGTCGTCATGGTGTTTTGATTCACAATGTTTAACTGTAAAACGCAAATGTAATTTTGTTTCTTCAAATAAATGCACACCAATGTATTGCGTTTTCTTGTAGCTAATGTGTGATTGCTATGACGTTTTGTGATGCGCAGGTGTGGATGTTGCACTTTTGTTGTTGTGTACGTATCGCCAAACCAATGATGTTGTTTGTTTGTGTCACGCGTCCACATTCAAGAAGGTCGTTGATGTTATTTGTGGGAAGTTTGATGGGTTGGTGCCAGGTCTTGTGTACATGATGTTCGACATTCCCAGTTATAATAAGTTTAAGGTGGATTGCGACGATGACATTCAGAATATGTTGTGCCTTACCAAGTCATTCGGTCTCGATCATATAAATGTCCACATTCAATTACGGACTGGTGGGTCTGCTAATGAATGTGGTGCGGTGGATTGTGCGAAACACAGCGGGATTACTCCAAATGTTTGGTCAACATTCGATATGGAGGACCGTACGGATTTGTTGCCAACATATTGTCCTCATAAATCAAAGTATTATTTGTCTGCCGAGTGGGCATATGGGATTACACATGTAGGCCAATGTTTTGGAGGGGGCACAAATGAGTTTCGGACTGTGCTTGCTAAGTTTGCTATTGAATCTGGTTTTCAGTACCAGTATGTGAAAAATGATGCAATGCACGTTACAGTTGTTTACAAATTTGCAACGTCTACTGGATGCTCGTGGACGGTACATGCGAGGGTGTTACTATCAAATCGAGTTTTATGCGTTAGAAGGTTCTATAGTTTGCACACTTGTGGTGTTGCGGTACGGACGTATAGGAACCCGCGTACTAGGTCAGAATTGATGTCTGATGTGATTGCCGATAGGGTTCATAACCAACCGTTGACACGCCCAACAGATATAGTGTTTGATATAAAGAATGATTACGGCTTAGATATTAGTTATCAAGTTGCATGGTTGGGTGTGGAAAAGGCCAAGGGTATAGTGTATGGGGATCATGCTATGTCTTTCAACCAACTCAGATGGTATAGTGATGTGGTCATGGAGAAAAACTAGAATAGTTACATTAACCTTGAATTTGATCAAAAGTCCGCAAGGTTTGTTAGATATTTTATTTCATTTCGCGCATGCATCGACGGGTTCAATCTGTTAGGTTTTTATTCTTGGCAACCCCGTTTGACAAAACTCCTTTAAGTTTTATTTGTTTTCGCACTTTTTATTTCAGTGTGATTATGAGTTTTTAGATGCGAATCCAACCCGAATTGTGCCTTGTAGAGAAGTTTTGTGATGTTAATTCTTTTAAGATTGTCACTTCGCTGATTATGATGGGGATCGAGCTACCCGGTCAGCTCACAGGGGTCCAAGGGGCAGCGCCCCTTGGTGGGTCCAGGGCAGCACCCAGGTGGGGTCGAGGGGCAGCGCCCCGAAGCAAAATGCAAAAATGCATTCAAAGTTGCTTGTTCGCTCGAGCGGAGAATGCTGAGTTCCAGAAGTTTGGTGAGTCTGCAAATATACTATGATCCGTGTTTTCACGCTCGAGCGTACATCCTGGTTTGGAACACATCATATAGAGTCCCCGCTCGAGTCTCAATTCCCACGCTTGAGCGGACCTCGCGATTTTAGATTTTATAAATTCGTATGTTGCTCCAAATCTTGGGTTACGCCTCAGATCTTCTTATTGGGTTCTAGGGTTTATATCTGGGGCTATTTTGCTAGTTTTCTTTGTTGTTTCATTGAGTATTCAACTCATGGTTTAAGAAGGATACATCAAAGGATTATTTGTTTATTCTATACAAAATAGAGAGTTGTTTTTCGATGGATTCTAAAGAATTCAAGCCTGAAGCTTTGGTGGATTCTAGAGTGGCTCATAGTCAAGACAATTCCGTGGTGAAGACGGGGCTGGAAAAGGCACATGGGGGTTGGTTCAATTCGGGCATGGATTTGCTAGGTAATTGAGAGTATACCTGTGTAATTTCTTTTTGTCTTTTGAGTGGATTGTTTTGTGGCTTTTGCCCGTGGTTTTTTTATCACAATTGGAGGTGTCCAATTGTGATTTTTTCACGCAAAATCGTTGTGTCAATTTGTCTTGATTGTTTGATTGGGATTGTTATATACTGCTTAAAATTATACATAACCACAAATCAACATCTAGGGGATTTCTAGATTTTTCACAATCAATGTCGCCCATTGATTTTCCTGGATGGAACGTTTTTGAAGGGCCGATTTAAGGGGAATTTACTCGCTGCAACTGCTAAGGATGGAAACCAAGGTGAGAGTGTCCTTTTCTTATACTCTGTTGAATGTTTATATAACATTGACATGTTGTCTGTTTAAAAAAAAAAAATGCACATTGAATAAATAGTTGTTACATATCCATGAATCATTTCGACAATTTTTCTTCAATTCAATACCGATATGTCTGTGTCGATTTGTTGGAGTGTATCATTACGTTATGCTCTGTGTAATGTTTACATAACATTGACATATTGTCCTTTTTCAAAAAAAAAAAAGAACATTGCATAAATGGTTGGTATACATCCCTACGTCATTTGAATATTTTTCTTCCCATTGCATACTGTTATGTCTGTGTTGCTTTTCAGGTTTATTTTCGGTTGCTTTTGCAATTGTTGATTCTGAAAATACGGCCAACTAGGAGTGGTTCTTACAGCAGCTGACACACGTTGTCGACAGCAGCCGTAATCTCACATTTGTATCTGACCGTAACGCTAGTTTGCTTTAGTCAATGCCTACCATCTTCCCTTCGGCACATCATGCTTTCTGTCTGTTACATCTCCAAATGAATTTGCGAGACCGAATAAAATATGTAAACGCAACGCATAAGACTGGACTGCTGCGCAAGTTGCGGGAATGCACTTATGCACCCACGGTGACATGTTGTAATAAAAAAATATAGGCCTTAAAACAGTCAAACCCAGTGATTATCGAAAATTTCATGAGAGATTTGCATCCTAAGCACTGGGCAAATGCGTATTTCAGGTATGTGGCAGATGTTTTGTATACATTGCAACCAATGTTTGTGTGTCACACATAGGCACATTACTGTTTGTTGGGTATTTTTTTGATCCCCATGGTTTTGGCTATTTTACTCTAATGTACCAACCTTGACCACGGGTTTGTTTTGATTAATATTTTTTTAAGGGGCCAACGTTACGGAGAAATTTGGTCCAATGCAGCTGAGTCATTCAACAATTGGATCAGTGAAGCATGCCACCTTTCCATCACCCATTTGGTTGATACAATAAGAGGGAAAATCATGGAAAAAAGAACGAAGCGTTGACTGAAATCTAGTACATGGACCGGCGTTATATGTCCTGAAATGGAGAAGAAGTTGGACTCGGAGTTAAAAACAGGTAGGTCATGGATTGTTAGTCAAGCTAACGATAATGTGTACGAGATTCACTCGCACCCGTCGGTGATGGTTGACATAATTAGACGTACTTGTTCATGTTATCAGTGGCAGTTGAACAGGTTTCCATGTTCACATCTGCTTGTTGCTTTTCAAAATAGCGGTAAGAACGTGTATGACTCGGTGGATTTTTATTATCGCGTAGATAAGTATAAGGCATCGTATTCCGGAGTTTTTTTTCCTATTCCTACAGCGGGCAAGCCGACGTTCAAACCTGATGACTACCTCATTGCACCACCAATTGTGAAACGTCCCCCCGGGAGGCGTAAATGGAAAAGGATTCCATCGAAAGGAGAGGTGGTTCAACGTATTCGATGTGGCCGTTACGGCAAGATGGGCTATCATAACAGGAAGACATGTAAGGAATCGATGTAGTTGTCTACAATTCAAACGTTCATCGTTACAATGCATAGTCATTTTAATTTTTAGTATTTGATTTTCACATGTGTTCTCATTTCATAGTACAGAATGTGGCTTTATTCTTCTTGTTTATTTGACAATGTTGCACTTACGTTTTGTTTTACGGCGTACGTGGCGTTTTTTCCCAATTTCAGTTCAAATGCAATTTGATTACATTATTTTTCTGGATGTTGGTTTTATTTTTATGCCACATATTACATTTGATTGATTTTGGTTAGGTTTATGATTGTCACTAACACACACAAGTACCACAATGTCACTCCTCCCAGATTCCACTGGTTTTGGTCAGTTCCAGTTTCGCTCAAAATGAATTCTAATACAACAGTTTTTGAGTATGGCCATAAACAAGTGCAATGTTTGTACCAATTTTTGTTTACTTAGTTCTTACTATTACCACCACGTTGTCACATTTTGAAGGGGGGGTTGTAATGCATGTGTCAAAGTTTTGTGATTATTGATGAGTGAGTTACAATTCAATTGGATAGCCTACAACTATGTTATGTCGACAGTAAAACATGCCGGTTTGTTGTAAACATAACATACTCACATTGACACAAATAAAATAGCGTAAAATATGACACGTAACATCACCTACAAACACACATCGGGTAACACCATTAGCACGTCAAAAACCCTTACTTACTTGCACTTCCAACAAATGAAAACCAATTACTACAACCCTTAACATCACACCAACAAACACCCATCAAACACTCTTTAGCAAAACAGCCATTCAAACGTTGTTCCAGACAATGCCAACGTAAACTAATATTTCAACATTTCAACAACTCATATAGAACGAACCATAAACAACCAGATAACGAAATACGAAATCAACCACAATACGTGTGGTGCATTTTAATGTAGTCGACATGTGCGATATATATTACCAGACAGTAACACATGACTTTGCACATAATTATTTATGCTACTGTCAAGCGTTCTAAACTAAAACATTTAAATAACCTATCACAAAAAATATGTGCTTCTGCTTAATGTAATAAAACAAAAATATCTTCACCATTGTAAAGGAATCAAAACATATCTACTTTTCAACCAAGCTATCTAGACAATCAAGTCGTCAATCATCAAACATCCTAGGTGCGCAGGCCTCTTCTAGGATCATTCATGAACGTCTTCACTAAGGCAGCTCAGAATGTATTGGGGTTCAGTCCGTCCATTGACCCGTCAATCTCCACATTGTGAACACATTGGCGCATGATGAAACAAACCATAATCCCATAATCCGCCCTGCAACAACGGTTTCAAACAAACCACGTAAATACAATTTGATGTCAACAACGCTACCATGTGTACTAGTCAGAAAAATTATCCAATCAAAAAAACATACGAGTTTGCTTCTTGTTGAGGACATTCAATGACCGACTCGAGTTCACCATCCATAGTACCAGTTACAACTTCTTCAGCCAACGGGCCTTCTTTCAGCAACCGTTTCGTGTAGTCCATCACCCATTGTTTCTGCAAATAATTAGCACCATAAAATTAACAAACAACCAAAGGGATTCACTAATCACAGACAACATCAAACCCGTAATTACCATTTTCAATGCCTCTGTGAAATGATGATCTCTGCTGCCCTTTCGTTGCCGCATTGAATTATAATGTCGCCACGTCCCACATTCAGAATCATGAACCATGATTGTCCAATGGTTTGAGTAATATATTGGGAAATGAATGTATCTACGCCCTTCAACAGCGTTAAATTGGACTTTCAAATATCTGTCCCTGGATTCTGCACTTGGATTTCGCATCATGTCCTGGATAACCATTGGTAACGGATATTGTAAACAAGTATAACGTGTACGTAACACAATATGTAAATGGTCAGGTTGTGTTACCATACCGCGCAAATGCTGCTGTAAAAGTAAGATCGGTCAACGTATTCCCTTCTAGCTGCCGCTATAGTTTGTAAATCCGTAAGTACATCGGCATACACATCGATTACCTGGGGTGCCAGCATAGTATGTTAATGCCAATGTTCATCGTAATTAATTACTATTATTCAGAGAAAAAAACCTCCCAAAACCACCACGTAAACCACCACCACACTACTTACGTTGCCTTTGATGCCCAATTGTTGAACCAAAGCTTGTACATCTGTGAAGCGTAGTTGCACATCGTTGCCCACCACACCCCATATTACAGCTCTACAGCAAACATAATCACTGTTAACATTTCGTAAATTTAAACATTCAGTTTCGATAAAATATATTTGCACAAACAAAAATTAATACCCACCCGTCACCCTTGAATCTGTACACGTTCTCCAAACGCTTATGTTCCTCTGTGTTGAGCATTTTCCACACAGGAAGCCTGTGGTTCATTCTAAAATCGGCCCACGACTTCTCCACTTCACCTGCATCATTAACGTTAACCACGTCACCAGATATAACCACAACACCTGGACCTACATTCTTCTGCTGTTTTGTCCGAATAACAACACAGGGGTATTCGTAATCCGCTAACTTCCATTCCCATCTCGGTTTTTCCTTTACACGCCTCACTAACGAATTTATTTGTGGGCTCCCCACATTAACGAAGCGAAATTTTGTACAACTTTTATCCGCATCAACTGCACTACCTGTGTAGTCTGCCATGACAGGTTTGTCGGGCTTAGGTGTGTCGTTCTCCGATACTGCACTTAACGAGTAACCAAGCGACGACTGCAGTTGACCAATATTTGAACGATCCTCCCTCGATGCACAATCTGCTATGACAATTTCGCTCTGCGGTAAGTCGATGTTTGTTGATGGGGAATGCAGTTGACTGCCATCATAGGCTTCTGTGTTTGACACACAATTATTGCCTACGTAACGGTCACCAAATGTCCGGCGGCTAGTGCTATCATTCATCACTGACTGGCTGACTATGTGCGCCTCATGGTCGTCAATCTGATCTTCCAATCTTACGATTCTTGCTTACAAATCAATAACAAGCCCTGATAAATGTTCTATTTCAGTGTCCTTCACACGAACAACACCGTCAAACCCCATGAACATATTGGTACATTGCTCACCAATCATCCGTTCCATTGTACTCACCCTCCCTTCTAACTCCTTTACACGTTCGGCCTTCTTAACAGACTCATTTTCCAGATCCTTAAGTTTAACCAATGTTTTTATCAGTGCCTGCTCCGCATTTTCTGTTTTCTCCTTGTTAGCGTTCACGACAGGTGTGCTGGATAGCTCAAGTAGGTCCGAGAATAAGTTTGGCCCCCTTTCCCCCGTCACAAGAATGTCACCTAAAGTCTTCTCAAATCATCATGTAGACTCGGTATTCGTGCTTGTATCTTTCAATTTTGACGCTATTTCAATGTGTCCATCAGTTGGAGAACATGATTTCTAACATTCAAGACTTGCATCTGTAGCAGCCACATTGGTACCGCCTTCCACATTACCATCCCCCACCGATTCCGGGGCGACTTCCAGAACATGGTTCACACCAACATTTAGGTCACCACTTCGTCGTCCTTCTATGTCACTGACATTGGCGTTCAGCTGATAATGCTCAAGCATTGACCCGGAAAATTTCTCACAATTCGCCTTTAAACTATTAAATGTCACACAACCACAAACTTTGCAGATATGAATAGACACAACTTTAAATGCAGGTTAGTACATACCTCGAAAATACCTTCAGACGTTAAATCCATCAACTTAATCTTGCTGATTAGGTTGCCAAAATTCCAGTTACAAAATTGTGGAAACAATTTAGGCCACTCCAGCTCGATTAGGTTGGTGTGCTCACAGAGTAGAAACTGTAATTCAAACATAAGCCATCAGCGTTAAGCGACTACTGAAATCACAAATGACCATGGAGTCATGAAGTAGGACCTACTGGCAATGCGACAATGCAACCAGTCACTTTTGCTGGTTTGTTATAGAAATCATTCAACAACCCAATCAGCGTATTACGAATTGCCGCTGTCAAGTCATACAGCCTTAGTGTCTCTAGTTTGTCAATGGCTCGGACGTAAGCCCACCCAATAGCCTCTCCGGTAGTTGCGAAAAACAGCTTTGCACAAATGTACAAACATAACAGCTTCGCAACGTCTTCCTCATCACATGGGGTGGTCCCTTGCAATGCTTCAAGCAGAAGCTCCGTGATGGCTTTGGAAGATATTCGTTCAATGTTCGGACAACGTCGTTGGATGAAATCAGAGGGAGGTTTGGTTCCGTATGTCAAGTCCAATTTATCCCGGCCACATTGTATCCCAAATATGAGTCTTACATCACTATTGCGTAGTGGTATACCTTTATCCCCAATGTAAAACTTTTCATCCGCTGGGTTGTACGTCTGAATAATGCGGCACACTGTTCCATCACATTTTTTGAAAGTTTTTTTCGTCAAATTTTTTGTCTGTATCGAGTCAATCATTAGCCGAATGGGGTTTTTTGTAAGTGGAGTATGTGAGCTTCACCCAGCACAACTTCAGAAACAGTTTTAATCACCCCAGCCATATTTGACCGATACATTAGCTTTGATGGGTCAACTACTGCCCTTCTCAGTTCGCTTTTCACACCAACAGAGCGTGGTTTCTTATTCTTGAACGACAGTTTACTTTGTCTTCGCAACGCTAATCTCGTCGATGATGATTTTCCCTTGGTTGAATCGGTCATTATTACTCTTGCGTTACGTTGTGTTGTGTCTCCCCACGAAATTCCTGCAACAACCGTAAACCATGAACACCACGACCACTACAATTCAAAACTACATTACTGTATGACATCAAACATCTTACCAACCTAGCGCGTAATTACTGCAACCAATTACCACAATGCGTTCACCATCACACACAACAATCAACGTTACCTCGCAAACAACAAAAACATTTACCACCACACTGCCAAATTCTGCCAATTACCACATCAAACATGGACAGACTACCACGTGCACTACTACATGCTTTTCATAAAAACATTGTAACATAGAACCAACTACAGACAAATCTAACACTTAACACATTTTCACCACATCCACAATACAACACGTCAGTCACGTACCAAAACAAGAACACACTAACAATGCAAACACAACTAGTACATATCGAAACAACAAACTTCATGCACATCAACCCCACAATCCTTATTCTCACATTGACTTCAATTGTTCTACATTAGATGTGTTTCTCTAATATTTTAAAAACTAACATCAACACCTAACATTCAACAATGACAAAACAATAGCCCAACCAATCACTTAACTATAACAAAAAAACACCCATCACATAGAAACACATGGTTCGACACTATACAACCATGTCGAACAAACTTACACCTAACAGAGAAATCCACTACATTGAAATGTAAATATTTCTTAGTGTAAACAGAAAATCCACCGCGTCAATGTGAATATTTCTTACTGTACAACGGTGAAAAAACATGGTGTATTTTTCAATGTAAATATGTACACCACACAGTGGATTTCATGTAGTGTATTTTTCTGGTTGAGTGAACAGAAAATCCACTGCATCAATGTGAATATTTCTTAGTGTACAATGGTAAAATAAACACCCAAGTAAAAAAAAACACCAAACGGGAACACATGCTTCGACACTATACAACTCTGTCAAAGAATCTAACACCGAACAAAAAACCCCAAACAACAATGGTAAATAAACACCCAACCATCAAAACACATCAAACGGGGATACATGATTCGACACTATACAACATTGTCAAACAAACAAACACCAGCCTAAACTAAACTGTACGATAATGTTATACGAAAACCACAACCACATAACACACAAACATTGCAGCAAACATTAGTATTAAACCCCATTATTATAGAACCCCTACCTACACAGTACCAAACCCTAATATGACGATTCCCAAATTCTATTGCAAATCACACAACCATTACTAACCTTGCTGTGCCGTCGTCATTTCTTGTGCAACAAATTTCCCAAAACGAATTCAACGATTTCTGGAACAAAACCCAAATCCTCGATCGCACAATGAACGGTTTCTGCTTTCAAAACAAAGTAAATACTACGCCTTCAGCGAAACATAACCACGAACATTGGCTATAACGACCCCGGTCTTTTCCCTTTTGATTATTGTATCCGGACTTATGTTTCGTAGATTCCATTGTTGTGTTATTGTTGTTGTCGTCCTTTAATTCCTTAGCTTTGGAGTTATAGGATGTGTTGGGCGGGTTTGGAACAGGTTGGTTGAGCTTAGGAACCAAAACTAGTTGCCCAGATTTTGGCTTGTCCGCTCGAGCGGGGTTTTGGCGCTCGAGCGGGAAAAACACCCATCCAGTATTTCTTGTGCAGGGTTGGACGCTCGAGCGGGAGTTGGGCCGCTCGAGCGGGAGTGTGTGGGTGACGCTCGAGCGGGGATTTGGGCGCTCGAGCGGGGACCTGGTTTGTCGAGATGCTGGGAGTGTGCATCCGCCGCTCGAGCGTGGGATTGTCCGCTCGAGCGGGAGTCTGTGAGTGTCCGCTCGAGCGGGAGTTTGTCTGCTCGAGCGGGGCGGCTGAGTATAAAATCGTGTTTAAGCGTTTTAAAACAGTTTTTCAGCCCCTTTCAGTTTATAAAACCCTAGATTACGAGTTCTCTCTCTCCCAACTCATCTTCTCTCTTAGGATTGATCTATTTAGAGTGTGTATCTACCCTAGTTCCTTCATTAAAAAGGTAGAGGAGAGTGAGAGCTACATTTTAATCTGAGAACTTGTTGGTTTGGAGCACTTTGGAGTTTTGGACAATCATCTTCATCTTCTCCTTTTTGAGTTATTTCTTCGAGGTAGGGATTTCCTACTCCATTTATACGCTTTAATCCTAAGTGGTGGTATTTTGGTATGTGGGGGTAGTTTGGTAATCTTGGGAGAAACCTTAGGGTTTTGTCATAGATTATTTTATATAATTAATTTAAAGGAAGATTGTGATATCGGGGTAAATTCATGAGATTGGGGAATTTAGTGGTTTATTGTTGTATTTGGTAGTTTAAATACTTACCTTAGAGAATATTGAAATTATTGAAATTACATTTATTGTAATAGTTATTTCTTGCTTAGAAATAATTGTTTTGGGCTATCGGTGGAGGATAGCCATTGATTGTTGTAGACCTTGCATGCGGCTTAGGTATAACTGAAATTAAGTCATTTATCTTGACTGTTGAATTAATACAGAACATTCATGTATTGATTATGTGTTGTATATGGCAATTGTGTGTTTCATTGCATATGCATTTGGTTTGGAGGAGATAGGGGATGAACTCCACGGTTTAGGGGAAGATACGAGATGAACCTCTAAACCGGAATTGTTGGGAGGAGATAGGGGATGGACTCCATTAGCATCACTTTTATGTGTGCTTATTTATATTGAAGTGTTTTATTGTTTGGGAGGAGATAGGGGATGGACTCCATTAGCATCACTTTTATGTGTGCTTATTGATAATAGAAATATTTCTATTTATTGTTGATATGATACATCACCAAAATGTGTATCAGTTGGGAAGTATGGAAGTGAATTTGGTTGTGATTGATATAATACCAACATGTGTATTCGTTATGTTAGGTTTAACTTGAATTGTTATTCTTGTTGAATTGGAAGTGTTGTTAATAAAAGATGAAACCCCAGTTGAGTTATTTGGCTAGGCTCTGAGCCATAAATGGAAGGTGAATTATGCCATAGACATTGTGTCATAGGCAATGTAGACATTCGTGTCATGAATTTGTAAATTGATTATCCGGTGTTAACCATGTATCAGATGCTACTGCTTTAGTTAATTCATATGCTTGGTTTAGTATTTCTCTACTGGGCTGTGGCTCACCCTATATGGGAACTTCATTTTCAGGTTCAGGTGGTTCATTACCTCCAAGGACTTAGCTTGTGAGGATTTGGACTCGAAGACTTGTTTTTTTATTTATTTGTTTTTATTTGATATATGTAAACACTCAAGCCTAGGGCTTTATTTGTATTGAGTTAGACTCTTATTTCTTTGTGTCCAAGTGTTGGCTTGGCAAGATGTAAGCCCGTAGGGCATTTATTTTGATGTTACATGTAATGCTTTTATTTAGTAATACTCTGATGGATAATAGAATGTTTCGTTTTCTATTATTACTGCATGTTAAATATATATATGATGGGTTTTATTTTGAGGGCGTTACATTGGCACACAATTACATATCAATAACAAATGAAATCAACATTCGAATACAAAATCTTTCCATCCCTGATAATGTGGGATTTGATCACAAAGGAGGGAAAACACAATAAGTCTATAGTGAGCTTGGTGCAAATGTGTAATTTCCCCTTAAGTTAAATCCCACATTTACCCCTCGTTTTACGTACACGCGTGTGTTTATAACATCGTTTTTAGTAATTTCATTTAAAACAGGACTTTTAGGTTCATCTGAAAATTCTAAGGACTAATCAGTTCACAATACTAAATTTGGAGATTTATTGGTGCTTTACCCTAAGTAAAAAAGACTTAAAAAAATTATTTTACTCATTAAACTCAATAAAAAATAATATTTTATACATTTTATATATACTTATATTATAGTTCATGACTAAAATACTCTGTTGAATTTAACTAATGAAAATAAATAAATACTTTAGATTGAAACAAATAAAAAATTAGAATTTAAATTAATAAAATTAAAATTTTTAAAAAAATTGTTACAAAATTTGAACCTGAGATTTTATTTTTATTTTTCTATTCTAATTATCCCAAAATCTCTGCAACAAGTAACAACAGTGGCCAATCTTAATTATAAAAAAATAAAATAAATTACAAACACATTTATGAGATTTACTTAAATTACAAATTATCTTCTGTGATTCTAAAGATTACATTATACCCTTTAAGGTTTTTAATTTCATAACAAATAAGCCTTTTTTTTTAATAAATCATTAAATTAATTAACAGTTTTTAATAATGTTAAAATTTTATTTCAATTAATAATTCAGATAATTTTATTATTGTATAGGTGAACAGTTATAAATTTTACTTTTTCAATTAGTTCTGTTAAATAAAAAATTATGACAAGAAAATATTTGTAATTTTTTAAATTACAAAAAATAATTTGTATTTTAAACAAATTTCAGTTGTGGATTTGTAATTTACCCTTAAAAAAATTAAATAAAAAATAAATAAAAAAAAGTGGGAGTAACTACATCAGTACTTTCAAGTTCTAACTGTCCAACCAAACTGTGAAAATGGCGACACCCACGTTCTCTTCTCATCATCACCTTCTTCTTCACAACTTCTCCAACTTGTTCAAACCACACCACAAACACCACCAACCACCTTATTTTCAACACTCCATGACACTACTGATTCCAACCCATCACAACCCAATCACCAAACCATGACTAAAATCCAAAGAAGGCCCCTTTCTGGGTTCTCTCTCTTTCTCCTCCTCCTCCTCCTCGTCACACTCATCGAATTGTCATCTGGGTTCGGATCAGTGGGCCCCATCTCCACCGCATTCGGCGTCGACGCCTGCTTCTGCGCCATTGATGCCAGCGGCAAGCAAGCCGTGATCTGCTGGGGCAAGAACACCACAATCACCTCCGCTACATCCTCTTCTTCTTGGTCTTCAAACACATCTCTCTATTCCTCCCAAATCCCTCCCATGGAAGCTCTCTCCGGCGGCTATGGCTTTCTGGCGGCATTTTAGCAAACACTTCACAGGCATTTTGTTGGAACTCAAACGGTTCGAGCTCCGATCTCGTCCCTTCGATCTTCCAATCCACCTCTTATTCTCACATCTCCGCAGGTAAAAATCATGTCTGTGCTATTAGCCGATCTTATTATTCCGATAACGATGTGGGTTTAGTGGATTGTTGGGACATTGTTAGGAAATCCAATAATTTTTTCAGTTCAAAACAGAGTACTCTGTTTTATGATCATATTGCTAGTACACTTGTCTTCACGAAGGTTGTTTCTGGTGAAGGGTTTAGTTGTGGTGTTGTTAGAGAAGGTGGTATAGCTTGTTGGGGTCCAAACTCTGCAAGTTTACGAGTTTCTGGGCTTTCGGAGAATTTTGTAACTTTAGCTTCCGGGATTGGTTCTCTTTGTGGTGTTTCACAAGTTTCTAGAGAGGTGAAGTGTTGGGGCAATGGCAATTCACTTCTCTCTCCTCCAATTGGAACCCGTTTCGTGTCATTGGCGGCCGGGGAAGAACATTTTTGTGGCATTCGAGAGGATAATCATGGGATTGAATGTTGGGGGAGCTTTAATTCGTCTTCGATCCCAAAAGGTTCTGGGTTTTTGGCCATTGCTTCATCTGATTTTATTACATGTGGTATTAGGGAAGATGATTTGGTGCTTGATTGCTGGTTTGCTAATGTGTCCACCTTGCAGCTAGATTATGATCCTCCATTGCAGTTGTGTAGTCCAGGTCTATGTACTCCCGGTTCTTGTGGTGAAGGAAAGTTTGCTTTCAATGCAAGCATTCTCAATGAGCCAGATCTGACATGCTTGTGTGTTCGAAAAGATCTAAAGATTTGTTTGCCTTGTGGGTTGAATTGTTCTGATGGGTTTTTCCCTTCAGTTCATGTAGTGAGAATGCCGATAGAGTATGCACTGCTTGCTCTCTTTGCCAGAACAGTTCTTGTTGGGATGTTTGTAAGCTTCAATCATCACCAGAAGTGGAGCGGAAGCATGACCATCAATTGCATAGATTAGTGCTGATAATTGTGTCTTCTGCTTTAGGTTTTATATTGATAGTAATTGGGTGGTGTCTTTTACCCCGTTTGATTGTGACAAAAAACGACGAAGGGAAGAAACAATTTGCGTTTTGCATTGGCAAACCAGAGTTAGAAAAGGACAATAATAATGATTCACATCCTCCTATTCCAACACCCCCATGTCCTAGAATTGCTCAAGTTTTCCGACTCTCAGAACTAAAGGATGTGACTAATGGATTCAAGGAGTTCAATGAGCTTGGTAGGGGAAGCTATGGTTTTGTCTACAAGGCTGTCCTTGCAGATGATAGGCAAGTGGCAGTAAAGAGGGCAAATGCAGCCACAATAATTCACACGAATAGCTGGGAATTTGAAATGGAATTGGAAATCCTTTGCAATATCCATCATAGCAATATTGTGAAATTGTTGGGTTATTGCGCGGAGATGGGAGAAAGATTGCTTGTTTATGAGTTTACGCCCCATGGGACACTTCACGATCACCTTCATGGTGGCCTCTCTCCTCTTAATTGGAGCCTTAGGTTGAAGATTGCAATGCAGGCTTCTAAAGGGCTTGAGTACCTTCACAACGAAGTCGTGCCCCCAATTGTCCATCGGGATGTTAAGAGCTCGAATATTCTTTTGGATGCTGATTGGGGTGCACAAATTGCAGATTTCGGACTTCTTACTCCAAATGATAGGGATCTTAATAGAGACATGAAAGATGATATTTACAACTTTGGTATTGCATTGCTAGAGATTCTTAGTGGGAGGAAAGCGTTTGATAGAGATTGCACGCCCCCAAGTATAGTCGATTGGGCCGTGCCCCTTATTTGAAAGGGTAAGGCAGCAGTTCTCATTGATAGATATGTGGCTTGTTAGGACTCTGTGTTGTCAAATTCCATGGATCAAACCGAAGGTTGTAATTTTTTAAATTCACATGTTGGGTCAAACTAGGATTACTTTGGATTTCTCTAAGAAATTGATTTTCTTCCAAAACTAGGATTATTTTGGAGTCTTTTAAGAAGTTGGTTTTCTTCCAAAAAGAGGATTACTTTGGATTTTCTATAAGTAGTTGGTTTTCTCCCAAAACTAGACTACTCATTAATTTTTCCTCCAGATCTTCTTTGTGGTTCTTAAGGTTTATATCTAGGGATATTTTGTTAGTTTCTTTGATGTTTTTATTGAGTATTCAACTCATGGTTTAAAAAAGAGTACATCAAAAGTTTTGTTTGTTAAACAAAAGAGAGAGTTGTTCTTCGGTGGATTCTGAAGAATTCGAGCCTGAAGCTTCAGTGGATTTTGGAGTGGCTCATCAGAAAGACAATTCCGTGGTGAAGACAGGGTTGGAAGAGGCACATAGAGGTTGGTTCAATTAGGCATTGTTGATTTGCTAGATAATTGAGAGTATACCTGTGTAATTCCTTTAATTCTTCTTAGTGGATTGTCTTGTGGCAGTTGCCCGTAGTTTTTTGATCACAGTTGGAGGTGTCCAATTGTGATTTTTCCACGTAAAAATCGTTGTGTCTCTTTCTCTTGATTGTTTGATTGTGATTGTTTTTTATTGCTTTTTATTGATACATAATCACAAATCAACATCTAGGGTTTATTGAATATACCTGTGTAATTCCTTTAATTCTTCTTAGTGGATTGTCTTGTGGCAGTTGCCCGTGGTTTTTTTATCACAGTTGGAGGTGTCCAATTGTGGTTTTTCCACGTAAAAATCGTTGTGTCTCTTTCTCTTGATTGTTTGATTGGGATTGTTTTTTACTGCTTTTTATTGATACATAATCACAAATCAACATCTAGGGTTTCTAGATTTTTCATGGCTCTTCCAAGAAATGTTGAACCTCTACTTAAACTTGCCGATGTAGCGGAGTTAGCACTGAGGGAAAATCCTGGTGACCAACCTACTATGTCAGATGTGGCAACTTCTTTGGAGCAACTTGTGAAGGATGGATTGATCTTATAGTTTCAAAAACTAGATTCTTATATTTTCTGTGTATTGAATTGTTCAAAAAGAAAAGCATAAGTCAGCAGCTTTCAGTGAGTACTGCTCTCCTGCCACTGTACATTTGTCATGAGCTTTATTGTACCATCTCTTCCCCAAATAAAGGGAAGATATTATTTAGATTTTTGTATTTTGTCCAATTGTCACAAAGTGAATGAGCCTAGATTGTTGTGCCAGCCTATATCTGTTATTCTTTTTGAAGTTTATACAACAATTTTTACTCCTCTAAGCGTTGATCATCTATGCTCCCTTGTATATAAGGAATTTTTTTTTTTTTTGGGTACAAATAATGATGTGATGGGGACATTTGTGAAAGTGGCAATCTCTTGTATGATGGCTCTGATAATTGAATAAATTAGCAAATTTATTTAATGAAAGTTTCATCATTGACCCTTAAATTTGTTCACTAGCATCCTTTAATCGACTAACATTTTAGTGCAGTTCTTTAGCCATACCAAGCTCCAGCTCTGTGCATCTGCTGACACCTTTCAAAAGACTTTCTAGTGTGCGCTTCTGGAGGGTGATGATAATGATCTGGTAACAAAAACAAATACTGTTCTGACAGTCATTTTATTTTTACTTGATCTATCTGAAAATGATATCTGACTTGATTAGAAATTCTATCAGACCAAACAATTAGGACATGAAAACTACAATTTGAATTTAGGGGAGAAGTCCTTTACCATTTTATCTCACAGATTAGAGAACCTGTTTTTCTAGCAAGGTCTATGAGTTTTCACAATTAAAAGCAAGATTGGAGCTCAGTCTCAGGGAAAACAAGGTGATTGGCAAAATTATGAACATTTTATTCATGGAAATACAATATTAGAGATATAGATTTAAGCTTATTTCTTTTATAGGTAGTCTTGGCAATTATCTATTTCATATTTTATTTGGTGTGGCTTTTCTTATACAATTACTTTCCAATAAATAAGATTTATTATTATAATGAAAAAAATGAAGCAGGATTATTCTGTTGCTGATCCATGTTTGCTGATGCAATATTGCATGAAAAGAGCCATCAATTGTCTTGTGCAAGTCCGGAGTTGTAAATTTACTACTTGGAAAAGAAGGCTATGGATGCCTACTACTGTGGATGGTATATGTAGATTGCTGTCTGCTGAGGTAGACGAAAAGAAAACTGGTGCCGTAATTTCTTGTGCATGAGAACAGAACTGTCTGTTAATTTTGATTTATTTTTTCTCCTTTTACAATTTTATTTATTTATTTATTATTTTTTAATTTTTTAATTTTTTGTGTGTGTTAGATTTACCTTTCTGTTTTAATTTTTTTGAATGAGGGTGAGCACTGAAATAATTTGATCACTTAGTGTTGAAGAGCATAAGCACTATTAAGAATTGTGCATGTGTCCTATTATTACTTCCGTACTTTTATTTCAATATTTCAAGCTTTATAAGGATAATGAATTGAAAGGATTACAAAATGAAAGTGTTATCATCATTTTCATATGTTTCAATTTAATTGTTCATAATTTTGTAAACATACATATATTTATATAAAATAAAAATAAATTGCAAACATACATATGTTTGTTTATTACTTCATTGTGACAAATGAGGCTGTATATACCTGTCTGACAAAACCAAATCCTTCTTGGCTCTGTTTTGTTGAATGCATTGGTATTATGCAGGAAGATTCTTATGGCTTCATATGTGGTGCAGTGGCGGTGGCATTGGTAAGACATAAGTGAGGAAAACTTTTCCATCTTTTAAAAGTAGAAAACACTTTATGCCCAAATAGGCTTGCTTTCTGTTGCCCATGAAAAACGTTTTCTGTTATTACTTTCATTTTCTGTTATACCAAATCTCAAAAATGTTTTCCACCCAAACAAATAGAGCTTTATTCATGTTTGTCTTTCTAATTGACTTTTGCACACCTGGATCCAACTGTCACAACCAATTCAGTGAGCCTCTTCATATTATGGTCAAACACCGTGATCCATCAGCAACAACCAATCATTTTAACTGCTAAATACTCTGTGTCTGTGTGTGTGGTGCAGGCCTTTTACAATGCTCATCAATAAAACTTTGAGTGACATCTTCTGATATTGCATGATCGCTAATTTTAAGATGAGGTATGTAATTCCAAACAATTTTATATACTTCATGAGACATTATGAATTATGGTTCTGTCTTCCTTCGATACATCTGATTGGACACTTACTGATAAAAATTTTCAGCAAATACTCCTATTTTACATTATTATTTACAGAACTGATATCCTTTCAGAACAAAAAAAAAGTAGTTAATAATGGACATTATTTTAATTTAAACTTGAGTGATGGTTCCATGACTCTATGGATATGCGTAACCATTCTCTCTTTGCTAAAAATGAATCTTGTTCATATATATTTATTCAAGATAAATTTTTGAATATTTTTTTTTTTTTTAAAATATGTGACAAAATAAAAGATATTTATATTCAAGAAGGTAATACTTTTTTCCTCCAAGACAAACCACCAATGATTTGGAAGATGCATTGCTATAATTCTCATGACTTTAAAGCTATCTTAGACAAGTCAGTCAATTATTCTCGTTGATATTTATGGATACATCAGTTGACTAACTTGTCTAAGATAGCTTTAAAGTCATCACAAGTCAGTCAACTGATGCATCTATAAACATCAATGAAATAATTCTATGAACTCAATTATTCTCGCTGATGTTTTTGAATGTATCAATTTACCGACTTATCTAAGATAGTTTTAAAGTCATGAGAATTATAGCAATACACCTTCCACGTCGTTGGTTGTAGTCTTGAAGGAAAAAAGTATCATCTTCTTGAATATAAAATATATTTTATTTTGCCACATATTTAAAAAATAATTATTCAAAAATGAATTGAGTTCAGTCTGTCTATAGTTATAGATCAAGATTGGATTATCTAGTCTGACTAGTGGGCTTACTTTTGGGTTCCACTCCGATAATTTGAACCGTTCATATTTTTGAGTTCGTCAAGCACATCATCCATGCAAAAAATCAAGTCGATCGGATTATAGAAACCACGTGTTTGACACACTTGTCGACCACTGTAGACAAGGTGATAGCCGCGATCGATAAGAATGACAATCGTAGTATACAAGTATTATACCAATCGTCCGAGTGGTGGTCCAACTAGTCAACTGCCATACACAAAATGTGGCCTCTCCCTCACCTTTGGATTCCTGATTGCCACACATCTTCATCTCTCATAAAATGCAGGACATGGCTAAATGGGAGATGGCTGGACAGAAGGCAGATCCCATAACAATAGTTCTCATGATTTTAAGCCACAAGTTAGTCAACTGATGCATCAACCTCATCAACAAATTAGAGTGAGAACCAACCAACCCCACATTGAATTATTTCTTTCCAAGTGAGTCTATAAATTCATGGGGGAAAAAAATTAGAAAATCATTCAGAATTTTCTATCAAAGGTTAAGATTTGTTCAAATCATAAGGTCATAAAAAAAATTTCATTATAAATATTCTAAACACTTTTTTTTAGAAGGACATCTATCGTGCTACAACATTGTAAGTCAAACTGAATCTTGGTTGAATAATTTTAGTTACTCACACAAAATTTAATTTAGAAAGTAGAGTTTAGAGCATAGATTTGAAGTTAGTATTTTATCAGTTATAGTAAAAATGAATCTTGTCCATATATTTTCCTACGAAATAAATTTTTGAATAATTTTTTTTTTTAAATATGTGGCAGAATAAACGATATTTATATTCAAGAAGCTAATATTCCCCCCCCCCCCCCCCTCCAAGACAACCACCAACGACTTGGAAGATGCATTACTATAATTCTTTGGACTTCAAAATTATCTTAGACAAGTCAGTCAATTATTCTCGTTGGCGTTTATGATGCATCAGTTGACTGACTTGAGACAACGAAATAATTCTATGAATCTAATTATTCTCGTTAATGTTTTTGAATGTATCAATTGACGGACTTATCTAAGATAGCTTTAAAATCCTGAGAATTATAGCGATACACATTCAAAGTCGTTGGTGGTTGTCTTGGAGGTAAAAAGTATCACCTTCTTGAATATAAATATCTTTATTTTGTCACATTTTAAAAACATTATTCAAAAATAAATTGAGTTTAGTTTTTCTATAGTTATAGATCAAGATTGGATTATGTACTCTGACTAGCGGGCTTACTTTTGGACTCCACTTCGATGATTTGAACTGTTCATATTTTTGAGTTCATCAAGCACGTCATCCATGTAAAAAATCAAGTCAATTGGATTATGACAATCACGTGTTTAACGAATCTTAAAATGTAAACGATTCAGATTATCGAAGTAGAGCTAAAAAGTGGGCCCACTAATTGAAGACAACCTAGACCCAAATGAATTTGTATAATGTAGGATTCATGTGTAGAAAAAATCTGAATCGCAAAATGATAATTCTAAATAATTTATGAAGTTAAATTTATATTTGTAATATTACTGCATTAACGAATTAGAGTAAGGACCTACCAATCCCAAATTGCATAATTTCTTTCCAAGTGTGTGTATAAAATCAAGGAAAAAAATAATTAAAAAATTATTCATATATATATATTTATCAAATGTCAAGATTTATTCAAACTATAAAAGGTCCATAAAAATTTTTTAATTGTACATTATTGATCTAATATTTTAGACATTTTCTTTCGAGAAATGCTAGACCCACGGGCGGAGCCAATGTAGGCCTTGAGGCACATGCACCCCTAACTTTTTAAAATCTATTTAACCTATGGTTTTAAAAATGTTACTCACTTTACCTCTTTGACATTATATCTCTCTAAATTTGTTTATCGTTCATCTATTTTATCATTTTCAACAAAATACCTATAATTTACCTATTCAATTTCCAATTTAACTCCTTAGTTGCTTCACAACAAACCATTTATTAAATGTATATGTACCAATTAATGTACTAATAGATGATGCGGCATAATTTTAACAGTTTTGGCTATTTATAATTTATATAATAGGTGAGGTCAGTAATAATGACATAATATTAATTGGTACACTAGTGTGTACATTAATTGGTGCATGTAGCACCATCATACATTTTTTCCCATAGATTTATGACAAAATTCTCTAAACTTAAAATGTTATTACGTTTTATTGTAGTAGTATATAACCTATTGAAATAATTTTGAACTACGAATAATTGATTTTTTTTATATTTATTTTTAACCAAACTAAATCAAATTAAGCTTGTGACTCAAATCAAGCTTGTGAACCAAAATCTAGGCTCTGCCATTGGCTAGACTCATAATTTTAGATGTATAAATTCACTCACAATAATATAGTAAGATAGTTATGCCCTACATCATTGGGTGTGTAATAAATCAAAATAGACACTTATTCTACTACTTTAGTGTGAGTCAAACTGTGAGAGTTTTTGGGATCTCAAACATTTTCCCTTTTCTTCTGAGTTTTTTTGAATCATAGACTTTCTTCTTCTTCTTCTTCCTTTTTTTTTTTTATTTTTTATTTTTTATTTTTTGCCTTCTTTCCTTTTAAAAATAAATTGAAGGAAAATTCTAAAGAGTTGTTAGGCTTCTCTCAAATTTAAATATGAACTTGAGAGAACTTGAAAGGCCTGTGGTGCACAGCACATGTCCCGTTGCATTGATCTAAACAGTTCATTTTGTAAGACTCTTTGTGTAACATCTATAAAAAAAAATTAGATTGATTAATCATAACATTTTTATTTTATCGTGTTCATCTCTAAAAATTGAATGGTCTATTTTTAAAAACATATTGTCATTTATTTTTTCAAATACAAACGCAATAAAATAAAAATATTATAATTATCGGATTGACATAATTTTTTTATGATATATATATATATTAAATGATCCTATAAAATAAACAGTTCAAATTATCAAAATGGGGCCTGTAGTAGACTTCATGGGCTCATCAAACTCTCTCAAATTCATATTTAAAATTGAGAGAATGCCAACCCAATTCTAAGATGGTGAAGAATTGAAATGAAACAATTGAAAAACAAGAAATTCTTTCTTAAAAAGAAAAAAAAAAAAAAACAAGAAAGAACATTTTTAAAACCATTTTCCTTTGCATAAAACAAAAGAGGTGGTGGGTGGTGATACATGTTATTTGATAACAAAAGAGGTGGTGGGTGGTGATACATGTTATTTGATGGTATTACAGTATTGCATCACATAATTTATCCTTTGACATTTGTCAAGTTATTTCTCAAAATTCTAACAAAAAGTAATGGGTCTTACATCTTTAACCAATAAAATTAAGGTAAATTACACTTTGTACCTCTACACTTTGCACCAAATTTTATTTTAATCCCTACATGTCACGACCCAACCCCAGGGTCTTAGGGCTGGAATCAAACTAACTAATTAATTCTAATCTTAACAATCAAATAGCGCAGGCGCAGGCAGAATGGAAGTAAGAAAATAATTAAATAGAAAATTTACTTCGTTAATGATTGAAAATACATCCATAGGGCTTTTATTATTTTATTATGCGGTGACAAAAGTTAAGAAAGAAAAAAAGAGAAAGAAAAAGAAATAAAATGTAACATGTCGGCATCAAATTTCGTGTTGGTTCCACTAAATGGGGTTATAGTTTTTCCTTATATCTCATCACGTGAAAGGGGTAACAACTATAAGTACACAGCAGAGTAAGAAATATTATGCCAAGAGTATAGGGGGCACAAAATAACCATGGATAGTTATTTAAGCTAAAATATTTAAAATAACTTAATTTGAATAAATTAATCATTTAAGAGGCAAAACTGAAATTATGTAAATAACTAACCATAACCACAGTACAGAATAGAACAGAACAGAATAGAGGTCACTGGAGTGACAAACATAACAGAGGTCAATAGATCCATGACAACCAGAGGGCCACAAGGTGACCAATCATAAGCCAATGGTTTATTTAAGTCCCCTAAGGTATGGGACTCTCGTGGTAGTACTTACAGAAAATAATTGTTTACAAAATCATTATCAAGTAATTTCTAAAATTTAAATAAATATATCCATGGGTTTCAATTTAAGCAAATAGAGTTCAGAAAATAATCAACGTAATCGAAATATTAATATAATTTATAAAACACAAATTTTGTAAAATAAATTATGGTAACTCAAAACATACGTAAAATATATTATAGTGACTCAAGACATACATAAAGCATATTATGTTAGCTCAAGGTATAATATAACTCACCTTAATATTGACCCTTAATCTTTAGTTTCTTACTCTTGATTTCCCTCCTTCCTATCTGTCTGCGACACCAATGTTACATATATGTTTTTTTTTTTTCTTTTGTTGCTCCGATGGTTAACCATGCACTCCTTATATACCTGAAGGTAATGGTGATTCACCCTATTTCATTATTACCCTCCCTAATGACTCACTTCCCTCAGTTACTAGGTGTGCCAGGTGGTATTGCCCTGCTAAGACACGTTGTTCCTAAATCCTTATCCATGATCTCAAATATTTGTATCCATTAAGACTAATATTTATCTTAAATATTCTTTTGCTTTACTTAGCTTTATATCACTTTGTTTTGTAACCTCTAATTAAATTACACTTTATCACATACCCTCATACCATTCAATATTTTATTTTATTCGAATTATTGTTGTTGTTGTTATTTTTGGGTGTCACACTACACATGAAATAATGACAATCAATCCTTTGTACTTTTGGTCAAATCTCACTTTGATTCCCACACATAAAATCGTAATAATCAACTCTTGCACTTATAGTCAAATCTCACTTTAGTCCCTGCACAAAGGTCAATACCCCTCTTTGGTTACTTTATTAAATCTTTAACAGAATCCGATCATATATGATAAGAATGTGACTACGAAATGAGATTAAGAGAGAAAAATCATCTATATTTTCTACTAATACACACATTGCCCTACGTGATAAGGACGTAGAAGTTATATAATACAATATATATATATATATATATATATGTTTGTATGTTGAACTTGGGACAAAGAGGCAAGAAAATAGAACTACTTAAATCAAAAAAGGCAGTAGAGAAATTGACGAGAAATAATGAATGATAGAAAGAAGACTATGTTAATGTGAAAAATAGAGTTCCGTGATTCCAATTTATGCAAAATCCTAATTCATTTTCTTAATCGCTCACAGTTTGAAATTGTTTTAGCCTAATACAATAATAATGTGATGGAAATTTTGGGATAAAGTGTGTATTGATGGAAAATGTGAATGATTTTCCTCTCTTACCTTGATTTCGTAGTCACATTCTTATCACATGATTGTGTTTTGTTAAAAATTTAAACAGTGGAGTAACATAAGGGGGACATTAGCACTTGTGTAGGGACCAAAATGAGATTTGACTAAAAAACTGTAACGATTTGATGTATAGGAACCAAAGTAAGATTTGACCAGAAATGCAGGGATTGACTATCATGATTTTATAGATATGGGCCAAAATGAAACTTGGTATACAATGTAGGGCTGCAAAGTATAATTTATCCATAAAATCAAGTAAAGGCACTATGTGAATTTGCTCCAAAACCATCACATATGTAAGAAATGGTTTGAAAAAATTGTTTGGCAAAAACAAATTTTCTTAAACTTTGGTCTAATTTTTAGGTGGGACCCATGTGCCAAAGTTAACGGATCCATGTGGCAATGTGTTTTTTGCCGCGTAACACGTCGTATATTTGGTTGCTCAAAACCATTATCGGCTAAATGAGAAATTGAAGCCAAAGTGAGCTCCATGAAAATGGTGTGTTTGGTGAAATTTCTATAAAAGTTGGAGTTAAGGTTTGTCCCACATTGCTTTGGTAGGCAAGCTTTGTATGGGTTTATAAGCCTTAGGTTTGCAACTTGGGGAGGGCCCCAAGGGGTACCCAAGTTTTGTAGAAGAGTGAGGTTATAGGCAAAGTGGGCTAGACCCATTGGATCCAAAACACACGCGAGCGCGCTGCCGCCGCCATTCGTCTGGCCGGGCTGGCTGGGTTAGGCTTCAACGCGAGTGCGTGGTGTGAGGTTGGATTGGGCCTGTCCGGCCCAATGCTTATCTTTTTGGGCAAACAACATTTGAATTTTATTTTTCTAAAAAATTAAATTTCTTATCATTTGGAATTTGAATTTCTGTTTGAAAAATTCAAAATTAATTCGTTTGGTCCAATACACCTATTCCTTTTTACAGAACAGGTTCCTACCTATTTAAATTAAATCCGAACAGGTTTTTACCTATTCAAACTGGTTTTATCTGTTCAATTCAAATTCGAACAGCTTTGTACCTATTCAACTTTTGTCCCGAACAGGTCTTTACCTGTTGGAACCTTTTCTAAAAAGCCACAAGTTCTCCTATATAAAGGCAGTCCCTCATTTGGATTTTGCACTCAATTTTTCGTTCTTGTTTTCTACTATTGCTTTCTGTATTTTGCTGCATTTAATTTTCTTGTGAGAAAGTGTATAAACACAAAGTGTGTTTGTTGTACGAATAGTTTGTAGTGCTACTACTGTTCATTGTTGATCATTTTATCCTTGGAGATAGACGTTCATAATCTGAAAGCACCGAGGAGAGGACGAATCTGTCTTAAGGGCACAATGTTAAACACTGAACTTGATCAAAATTTTGTTTGAGAAAATAATAAGGTAAGTAATTAGTTTATTTTTCTGTTTTAATTATTTTTCCTTTTTAGATTCTGATTTTGTTTTTGTAACAAAATAAGAATCTGTTGTTATATATATTTATTTTTTATATACTGTTTTGATTTTTGTAATCAAATAGTCTCTCTTCTTTCTTTAATCCTTTCTTTGAATACATTGAAGATTGTCCAACAATCTTAAGACAAACCCTGTTTCTTTAATAAGTCTTCATTGTATTAATAAAATTCGTTTTATAAACCTATTTTATTTGAATCCAATAAAATAATTTTTTGGTTTTTGTAACAAGAAAATTATTGTGTTATATTTTATTTTTCTGGTTTTAGTAACTAGAAAAGTAAAATTATTTTCTGTTATAACTTATTTTCTGATTTTAGTAACTAGAAAATTAATTTGTGTTATGGTTTTGGTTTTCTCTGATTTTTGTAATCAGATATTATGGCTTCTGAAAGTAGTACTCCAAATCCAATTGTTACAACAACTCCAGTCCTTACCCAAAACCATGTTCAAGTTCCAATAAATCACGGAGAAAAATCAAAAAATTTAATAGCACCGAATTTAAGAGATGGCAGCAAAAAATGATGTTCTATCTTACAACTCTTAATCTTGTCTGATTTCTCTGTGAAGAGGCTCCAATGCTTACAGAGGATGAAAGTGATCGGCAAGTTGTTGCCGCGATGGATGCATGGATGCATTTTGATTTTCTTTGTAGAAATTACATCCTCAATGGCCTAGACAACATGCTATATAATGTTTACAGCCCTCTGAAAACAGTAAAAGAATTGTAGGATTCTTTGGAGAAAAAAATACAAGACAGAGGATGCCGGCACAAAGAAATTTGTTGTCGGTAAATTTCTGGATTTTGTTATGGTAGACTCCCAAATGGTAATTTTTCAAGTTCAAAGTTTTCAATTAATTTTGCATGATATTCATGCTGAAGGTATGTCTCTTAGTAGGGGTGAGCGGCGGATATACCGATCCGTCAAAACTGACCGAACCGAACCGATCCGCCGCATTTTGGACGGATGCGTGATGACGAGCGGACGGTTGCGGATTGATTTTCTCCAATCCGCCAATCTGGCGGACGGATGGCGGATTTGAGATTCCTTTGGCCACAACCGAACCGCCAAACCGTGAGCACCCCTAGTAATTTATAAGACTTTGTGTTTTCAGTTTGTTTAAATATTTTGTTGAAAAAAGTTTTCAACTTGAATATTTTTTTTGAATTGAAAAAAATAAACGTATTATTTATCTATATTTTTTAGTTTTTAAATCTATCTCTAAAAATAATAAATAGAAAATATGATATATGCTGGTTGATTTTTGTTTTCAAAAACAAATATAGATGTAACAATACAGAGACATACAATCTCTACTACTGCTCTGTTTATGATTTTGGTGGTTTGAATTGTTTTTATATTTTAAGAACCACAGATTGCAATACTTTATGTGGATGAGGCATGCTATGATTGTGATATTCTAAAGTTTCAAACTTTCTTGCTTTGGATGAGGCATGCAATGATTGTAATATTTTTTTAAGTCATTGATTGTAATACTTTCTTCTTCTTCTTTTTTTTTTTTTTGAGGAAGTGCACAAGTTGAATTATGTTGAAAATTTATAAAATTTTAAACCGCCAAACCGATTCACATCCATCCGCCGATCCGCTTAATCCACATCCGCCGGATCGGCGGACGGATGCGGATTGATTTTCTCTAATCCGCCAATCTGGCAGACGGATGGCGGATTGGAGGTTTCGTGACCGCAACCGACCCGCACCCACCCCATCTCTTAGTGAGTCTTTCCAAGTCGTTGCATTAGTAGAAAAATTACCACCGACTTGAAAAAATTTTAAAAAATTATTTAAAACATAAACGCAAAGAGATGACCATAGATGAACTGATTGTAAAACTGAGAATTGAGAAAGATAACCGTAAGGCTTAAAAGAGGAATGGTAAAAATCCCATTGAGTCCAAGGCTATTGTAGTAGAACAAGTGCCCAAACCACATAACAAAAAGAGAAAGTTTGCTGGAGATGGTCCTAAACAAGGCGACAACAATGGCAATAAAAAGTTCAAAGGAAAATGCTATAATTGTGGCAAGACTGGACATCGTGTCTCTGATTGTCGTTGCCCTAAGAAGGATCATGGAAGTACAAGCAAAAGGACCACCAATCAAGCCAATGTGATAGAAGTCGATTATATTTTTGAAGGGATAAAAGACATCAATCTCTCTGTTGTGGTGTCTGAGGCTAATTTGGTTGGAAATCCCAAAGAGTGATGGGTCGACACTGGGGCAACTCAACACATTTGTGCGGACAAAAAGATGTTCACTGCTCATAATGAGGCTGCAAATGTTGAACAAATATTCATGGGAAATTCATCTACTTCTGTTATGGCTGGACAAGGGAAAGTAATCTTGAAGATGACATCGGGGAAGGAACCGACCCTTAACAACATGTTGCATGTACCAGACATCTGAAAGAATTTAGTTTTTGGTTCTTTGTTAAGTAAAAATGGTTTTAGGCTTGTAATTGAGTCTGATAAATTTGTATTAACAAAGAGTGGTATGTATGTGGGTAAGGGATACATGAGTGATAGTCTCTTCAAGTTGAATGTAATGACTGTTATACCAAAACCTGCTATGAATAAGAATAACACATCTTTTGCTTATATTCTTGAGTCAAATTTCTGGCATGGTAGATTAGGACATGTGAATTTTGATGCTTTGCGTAGACTAATTGGTTTAGATTATATACTAAAGTTTGAAATCGATCCTAATCACAAATGTGAGATATGTATAGAAGCAAAACTAAGACTCCATTTAAATCGGTTGAAAGCAAAACCGAACCTCTAGAATTAATTTATACTAATGTGTATGATCTTAAATTTGTTCAAACTAGATGAGGAAAAAAGTATTTCATAACATTTATCGATGATTGCACAATATATTGTTATGTATATTTACTTAGAAATAAATATGAAGCCTTGGAAATGTTTAAACTGTACAAAACTGAAATTGAAAATCAACTTGATAAAACCATTGAAATGGTTAGAAGTGATAGGGGTGGTAAATATGATGTACCTTTAAATGAATTTTGTGCACAACATGACATTATTTACCAAACTACAACACCCTATTCTCCATAACAAAATGGAATTACTAAAAGGAATAATAGAACCCTTAAAGAAATGATGAATGCCATGTTACTAAGTTCAGGCTTACCACAGAACTTGTGGGGGGAAGCAATATTGTCTGCTAATTATGTTCTTAACAGAATACCCTACCAGAAAACGAATAGCACTCCTTATGAATTGTGGAAAGGTCGACCACCTTTCTACAAATACTTAAAAGTGTGGGGGTGTTTGGCAAAGGTAGAAGTTCGTGTTCCGAAAAAGACTAATATAAGACCAAAAAAAGTGGATTGTGTGTTTATTGGTTATGCGCATAATAGTAGTGCATATCAATTTCTGACTTATAAATCAAAAATACCTGATATACATGTGAACACTATTATAGAATTAAGGAATGCTGTGTTTTTTGAACATGTTTTTTCTTATAAGAAAGGACAAGAATTAAGTTCATAGAAAAAAGCTTATGATTGTACACAAAGTCAAGAGAATATTGACAATCAAATGCAAGAGACTAGTAATGGTCTCGACCAACAGGATTTAACGGATGATGAACCAAGACGACGTAACAGAGCGAGAACATCAAAGTCCTTTGGTTCAGATTTTCTAACATACTTGTTAGAAAATAAGCCTCAGAGCTTTAAGGAAACAATGTCAGGTCTTGAAGCACCTTTGTGGAAAGAGGTTGTTAATAATGAAATTGAATCCATTATGCAAAATCATACTTGGAAATTGGTGGATCTTCCACCTGGTTCTAAGCCTCTTGGATATAAATGGATATTCAAGACAAAAATAAAAGCAGATGGCTCAATAACAGGTTACAGGCAAAAGAAAGGTCTAGATTATTTTGACACATATTCCCTTGTGACAAGAATAACAGCTGTGGGGGCATATTTTTGTGAATAATAACACGTGGCCAAGGTGGCACCGAAATGCCAGCTGAGGGGTCACGTGTCTTGGTCGTGGTGCCGAGGTGATCTCGGCTAGGCCGAGGTTATCTGCGGAGATACCGAAATCCGAAATGAGCGGATAAAGGACATGAGTCTTAAAATTGGGGAGGACCTTAGTCTGGATAAAGATAAGGCTCTTAGAGAGCTTATCTCTATCTGGTTGGAAGTCCAGGATAAGCATTGGGCCAGAGTCAGTGCTGGCTATAAGAGTAAGGCACCCTCGTGGGTCTAAGGTACGCTTTTTATATTTTGGCTAGTGAGTTAAGCACTGTTTGCTATCTTTAAGAGATAATTGAGTGCTGACTTGATCGTCGGAGTGCCCCCGAGTGGATGAACCACCGCCGGAGTCTTATCTTTCTGTGACAGGTTGTTCGGGTGAGATCTATTCTGCCTGTGCTCTCTAGCTGGGTACCTATTTGACAGTGTGGTTAGAAATCAGCATACACAATTTGGCACCATCTGTGGGAATCGTAAGAAGAATAGATGGCCAATGACAGGCAGAAAGAACGAGTTGGGGGGGACATCCCTTGTGGGAGTGGTAAAAATGTCGATCCTAACGTAGAGGAGGACAACTGCAACGAGGAACCTCGGGATAATAATCCCAGAGAAAAAGACGTCAACCAAGAGGGAGACGTACCGAAGAAAGCATGTTAGGGCGGGTATTACAACGAAAGCAACCTCCAGGTGTGGAAAAATAGATGCCTGAGGAGGGACGGCGAGATGAAGGAGATGGCAAACAAATTGGCGGACTTGTAATCGGTTGTCAATTTCATGATGCAGAACGTCATGCAACCACCGTTCCCATTGGAGGACACGCCGATTCCAGCGGCCAAGAACGATGCCCAGAAAGGGGGGCAGAAAGGAATCCCCGCAGTCCTTCAGCATGACAGGGCGATAGAGCACTCCCATCGGCCTTCACGGGATGTCGGACGAGGGGAATCAATGAGAGGAGATTCTCAGAGGACACATCGTGCCAAAGAACCCTGTGCCAAAGAACATCGGCATGTTCAAGGAAATGAGCTTTGCTTTGACACAACGAATGGAGGGAGGTCCAAGAGGACTCACAATGACACCGGAAGTAGCGCACCGAAAAGGCTGAAATTCGTTGATAGCCGAGCTCCTGGAAGGACTAAGGAGGATTTGAGAGATTACCTCTAGAGGAAGCAACAGGATGCCGAGGTAACATCTCCGGTCAAGCCGAGAACACCGTTCTCAGTGGAATTGGACAAGTTTGAAGCCCCGAAAAGGTTCCACATGTCGAGATTCCAGATATACAACGGTAAGTCTGATCCTAATTTTCACGTCGGCTTGTATTTAAACTCAATGGCATTGTGTACCGAGAACGAGCCGTTGCTTTGCAAGGTGTTCCCCTCATCCTTTGGAGAAATCTCATCAAATTGGTTTCATAAGTTGCCAAAAGGAACTATGAAAAGCTGGGAAGGGCTGGCCGAGATGTTTGTGGCCAGGTTTGTTACAAACAAACTACAGCCGTTAAGGGTAGACTCCCTAATGGCTTTGAGAATTAGCAAGGATGAAAGCCTCAGGGCTTATGCCAAGAGGTATTATGAGGTGTTTAACCAAATACCAGGGTGTAACCAAGAGGTAGCGATCGTGTCTTTTAAGAACGGCCTGAATGATGACTGTCTGTTTCAAAAATCATTAGCAAAGACATTGCCAAAAAGTATGGAGGAACTTATGGCCAGGATCAAGAAATATGCTAGAGCAAAGGAGAACACGCCAGGGACTGAACTGTCAAAACAAGAAAAGAGGAACGGCTCCTCGAGGCGAGGCCGAGGTAATACGAATTTTAATAGACAAGAAACAGGACTAAGGGCTGCCCAAGCAGTTTCCACAGTTTTTCGGATCCCGGTTTACAAAGTCTTGGAAAGAATCAGAAACTAGTCTTACTATAGAGCACAAGAGAAGATCCCTGACGAATTTATGGGAATGAGCCTGGGGAAACACTGTGCCTACCACAATGAGGATGGGCAACTGACTCAGGGGTGCAGAGCCCTAAAGACACATTTGGAAGACCTTGTGAGACAAGGTCACTTAAGGAACCTAGTAGATGAGGCCAGAACAAGGGAAGAGCAAGCAAGGCTGTCCCAAGCACCAGCAACACCACCTTCACCAGCACCATAACCACAGGCAGACGGACCTTGAGTGATCAATGTGATTCACTTGAAGGTTAATGAAAACGAGGTACGTGGGGAGACTCAGAGAGTGAGACACTTACAACATGTGTATCAGGTCTAGTAAAAAAGGCCTAGGGCAAACGAATGCTAGCGACCAATGGTGTCGTTTACTGACGCCGACCTAGACATGGTGCAGCATCTACACAACGATGCTCTGGTAATATCCTTAAGATTGGAGAATGCCAGGTAAGGCGCATTTTAGTTGACCAAGGCAGCTCTTGTGACATCATGTATGTCAGATGTTACAAGGAGCTCGGCCTTCACCAAGATGATCTGGAATAGTCCAACAGTCCAATGGTCTGGTTCAATGGAACGCCGACATGGCCCTTGGGGGCAATAAATTTAGAGGTGCAAGCAGGCACCAGGAAAGTGAGCACAGAGTTTACAATCAATGACACCCCCTCACCTTATAATGTTATTTTGGGAAGATCGTGGTTTCACGCAGTGAGGGTTGTTCCCTTAACATTACACCAACTACTACGGTTCCCAACAGAACAAGGAATTGAGGAGATTAGAGGGGATCAGGTGCAGGCGAAGAATTGCTCTATAGCAGTAATGAAATCTACCTGTAACGTACGAGAAGCAGACACAACCGAGATTGAGGACGAGGACATGGAGGTCCTAGATGACGTCGGCAAAGAACCAGTTGAGAAAAGTAAGGAAGCCCTAAAAAAAATTTTAGTCCAACAAGGGGTTGATGAGCGTTTCTTCCTTCTCGGCTCAGGATTGGCCGAGGAGGAAGAAAGGGAGTTAGAAGCCTTCTTACGAGCAAATATTGAGGTGTTTGCCTAGACGCCATATGAGATGCCTAGCATTGACCCTGAGGTCACTTGCCATAGACTGAATGTGGACAGGTTGGCTAAACTTGTCATCCAACGAGCAAGGAGACCAACGTTGATGCATGTTAAGGCAGTAGAAGAGGAGGTGGGAAAACTGTTGGAGGCCAGAGCCATTCGAGAGGTAAACAACCTAACTTGGTTGTCAAACACAGTTGTTGTGAAGAAGAATAATAGGAAGTGGAGGGTATGCGTGGACTTCACTAGCCTAAATAAGGCTTGCCCCAAGGACAGTTTCCCAGTCCCCAAAATCGATCAATTGGTGGATGCCACTTCAGGGCATGAAAGGATGAGCTTCCTGGACGTATACAGGGGTATCATTGGATTGCAATGTACCCCCTGATGAAGAGAATACTGCATTTATCACCCCAAAAGGGTTGTATTGCTACAAAGTGATGCCTTTAGGTTGAAAAATGCAGGAGCAATGTACCAGAGGTTGGTGACCAAGATGTTCAGACATCAGATAAGCAAAACAGTGGAGGTATACATCGACGACATGGTCGTGAAGACCAAGGAACCTGAAGATCATCTGGCCGACTTGAAGGAAATCTTTGACATCCTAAAAACATATCAGCTTCGACTCAATGCTTCAAAATGTGCATTTAGAGTTGGGTCTGGTAAGTTCTTGGGGTACTTGGTTACCAGAAGGGGCATTGAGGCAAGCCCAAACCAAATCAAGGCCATCCTGGACTTGAAGAGCCCAGAGTCAGCAAAACAAGTGCAGATGTTGACTAAAAAGGCTGTAGCCCTGAACAGATTCATAAGCAGAAGTTTAGATAAATGTAAACTGTTTTTTAGCCTTTTGAAAAAGGCCACCGATTTCTTATGGACCGAGAAATGTGAAGTCACCTTGGCCAACTTGAAAAGATACTTGACCACAACTCCAGTTCTCTCAAATCCTGTACCTGGAGAGGAACTGTTCTTATACTTGGTAGTTTCGGAGCATGCAGTGAGTGCAGTGGTAATTAGAGAGGAGAAGGGGGAACAGAGGGTAGTTTACTATGTAAGTAAAACCCTAGCAGGCGCAGAGACCAGGTACTTACCCTTGGAGAAATTGACACCAGCTTTGCTAATGGCCTCCAAGTAGTTGAACCACTATTTCCAAGCCCACAAGATTGTGGTATTAACTGAACACCCCTTGAAGTCCCTACTACAGTAAGGAAATCTGACAGGCAGAGTGGCTAGATGGGCAGTAGTATTGGGCCAATACGATTTGGAGTTTAGACCCAGAACAGCAATCAAAGGCCAGGTTTTGGCCGACTTCGTGGCCAAGTTCACACCCAGAGCCATCCCACGTTGGGCTCCGGTAAGCCGCGGCTTAGGATGCCCAGGTGAACAAGAAGAAACCCAGCTAGGAATGAGAAACCCCATATCAACGGAGCAAAAGAAAGAAGAGAAACTCAAACCTTGCGACATTTACATCAGCGACTCCTTCCGCCTGTTCGTTGATGAGAGTTCAAACTGTCAGGGAGCGGGGGCAGGAGTAGTGCTAGTGTCGCCAGATGGGCGGATGATAAAACAATCTGTTCGATTGGGGTTTAAGACTTCAAACAACAAAGCAAAGTATGAAGCACTGATCGCAGGACTAAAGTTGGCAACAGCAATGGAAGCCGACGAGGTGGTAGTCTTCTGTGACTCCCAGTTTATTATGAACCAGGCAACAGGCGAATATGCAGCACGAGATGAAAGAATGATAGCCTATGTCAAAGAGGTTGTTAGACTACTGGCCTTATTTCAAGATTGCCGACTACAGCAGGTTAGCCGAGATGACAATAGCCATGCCGATGCCTTGGCTAACCTGGCTAGTGCAATAAATTAGGGGAGGCAAAGATAATAATGGTTGACTATTTGTCAGGCCCAAGTATTGAACCACTAATCACAAAGTACAAAGTAATGTGTGTAGAGATGGGACAAGTTGGATGGATTCAATAGTAGTGTTCCTTAGAGATGGGAAGCTACCAGAGAATAGAAAAGAGGCACACAAGACCAGATTGAAGTCGACGAGGTTTAGTCTGACAGCAGAAGGACATCTATACAGAAGGTCTTTTACTGGTCCCCTTTTGAGATGTGTGCATCCTTCACAAGTTGAAGACTTCTTGTATGAAATACACGAAGGAGTATGTGGAAGCCACGCTGGGAGCATATCACTTGTTCATAGGGCCATTACTCAGGGGTACTGGTTGGCCTACATGCAGAAGGATGCTGAAGCCTATGTCAGAAAGTGCGAGAAATATCAAAGGTTCGCACCTTTAATACATCAACCAGCAGCAGATTTGAACTCAGTGTCCAGCCCTTGGCCATTTGTCTAGTGGGGCATGGATCTAGTTGGGCAATTACCCCAAGCAACCGGACAGAGAAAATTCTTGCTAGTAGCAACAGACTACTTCACCAAGTAGGTAAAAGCAGAACCCCTTGCAAAGATTCGAGATGTTGATGTAAAGAACTTTATATGGAAGAATATCATTACCAGGTTTGGGGTCCCAAGGGCAATAGTAGCAGACAATGTCACGCAGTTTGACAGCAAGCTAATCAAGAGCTTCTGTGCAAAATACAAAGTCAAGAATTACTATTCCACTCCAAGCTTCTCCCAAAGCAATGGTCAGGCAGAAGCGTCCAACAAAACTATCTTGGATGGGATCAAGAAAAGGCTAGAAGCAGCCAAGGAAAAGTGGGTAGATGAGTTGCCCAATGTACTCTGGGCATATCGGACTACGCCGAGAAGATCAACTGGGGAATCTCCATTTGCCATGGCCTATGGCACTGAAGCAGTTATCTCACTAGAAGTCGGCATCCCAGGGATCAGAACCTAGGGATTAGAGAATGGGACTAATGAGACATTCATTGCCCGAAATCTGGACCTATTGGAAGAAAGAAGGAAGAGAGCCGCAATTCGACTGGGGACATACCAGCAACAACTTGCTAGGGCTTACAACAAAAAAGTTAACCCAAGAGAATTCAAAGTTGGGGACCTTGTGTTGAGGAAAGTGGTCGGTAACAAGAAGGATCCTAGAGAGAGCAAGCTTAGCCCAAATTGGGAGGGACCTTGCAGAATCATCTCGGTAGCTGGCAATGGTACATATCAGCTTGAGGACAGTGACGACAAAGAGTTGCCAAGACTCTGGAATACTTGTAACTTTAGGTTTTTCTATCATTAGATGTCTACTTTTTAAAGTTTATGTTATTAGCCGAAGTAATAATAAAATTTTAGCTTCATTTTTAATTTCAAACTTGTGTAATACGACTGACCAGTCCTTTGGCGATGTTTCTAAGTGAAACATGACAAATAACTTAGACTTATTATATGGCAGAGTTGAATTACACTTGCATATAATAGAGTTGAACTAAGTTGGCGATGTTTCTAAGTGAAACATGACGAATAACTTAGACTTATTATATGGCAGAGTTGAATTACACTTGCATATAATAGAGTTGAACTAAGTTGGCGATGTTTCTAAGTGAAATATGACGAATAACTTAGACTTATTATATGGCAGAGTTGAATTATACTTGCATATAATAGAGTTGAAACATGACGAATAACTTAGACTTATTATATGACAGAGTTGAACTATACTTGCATATA